>CM054140.1:64949888-65019888 GCA_028751875.1 Rapana venosa | reverse complement strand
GTAAAGTAACAAATCAAAGCGCTCATAAAAGCAATGATAAACCGAGGTTCCGTGTGTTACACATAATTATTTAGCGCACGTAAAAGAACCCACGGCACCAACAGAGTTGGCTCTGGCAAAATTATGTAGAAAAAAAGCCACTCTGATAGGGAAACAAAATACAGCTGCAGACAGAAAAAAGAAAAAAAAATGAGTGGCGCTGCTCTTGCGGCGATGCGCTCTCCCCTGTGAGAGCAGCCCCGACTTTCACGCAGAGAAATCTGCCGTGACTTAAAGTGGTATGAAAGTAAAAAGTAAAAGTGAAAGTATGTTATGGTCTTGGTTTCCCTTCCTCCTCCTCCTCTCCGTCTTTGCAACACACTCTATCTTTCTCCTGGCCTTCACGGAGTCATCTTTGAAGCTATCTATCTGCAGCCGCTTGCTGCTGCTACACTTGGCCAGTGCTGTCTCATTTCCCATCATCCGCAGTGATGCGCGAGAGGGAAGAGTGAAAACTCCGATTGAAGCTGATGTGGAGGGAGGGATACGGGTCAGCCGAGATGGGAAAGTTAGGATATTGATGATATGTCACTGTTTATGAGGGATGGTGATGTTGCGTTTGGAAGTAACAAAAGTATAATATGTTTCTGTCTGTGTGTCTGTGTGTGTGTCTTGTCTGTCTGTCTCTGTATCTCTCTCTCTCTCTCTCTCTCTCTCTCTCTCTCTCTCTCTCTCTCTCTCTCTCTCTCTCTCTCTCTCTCTCTCTCTCTCTCTCTCTTTCTCTCCCTCTGTGTTTGTATCTGTCTATCTCTCTCTCTCTTTCTCCCCCCCCCCCTCTCTCTCTTCCCCGCTCTGTCTCACACACACACCTACACAAACACACACGCATACACACACACACACACACACACACACACACACACACACACACACACACACACACACACACACACACACACACACACACACACACAATCCGAGAGACAGACAGACAGACAGACAGTTAACTTCCCAGACGCAGACAATGACCACAAAAAACCCAACGGAGACAGAATACTATCAAGTTATCTCTTCTCAGAAACATACTTTTTTGTTGTTGCTGGTTGTTGTCCCCGATATTCTTTCCCATGAAAAAGTATACCCACCCACGGGAAGTGATCAAAGATCTGTGCCAACACTTCTTACGTTTCACCTGACTCTTGTTTCGGATTGAAGTGTCTCTTTGGGACCGTCGAGAAGGCAGAACCAGTCAGAGGTGGGTTTTTTGGTATATAGAATTAATACATGCATAAGAATATCTGCTGATAAAATGGAAACACTATCCTAAGGACTTTCGTCTGGGAGCCACAAACATCGTCTAGATTAAAAACACTCGCAGTCTCTTTGGAGGTATCAGTGTAGAATATGATCTAGCTGTAGAAAAAATAGTGGTATCCATGAAAAATGTATCTACAGAGATTTGCCACAGGTTATTACTTATTGTACTGCTTTTTATACTTTTGTTCAAGTATGTACGTATTCTAGGTTGGGTTTTTTTTTTGCGTGTTTGGTGCATATTAATGCTAACATGATCATCATCTGCGGATACATGAGTCACTCATGCAGTGTACACTTTTTTGTATTGAACTTATGAAGCCAAAAATTTCATTCCTTATGTCTCTTCACGTCTACTGTCTATCCTCTGAAGTCGGATGAGATATTCGAAAGCAGACACGCTTTTGGTGTTGAAAAGAGGACAGTTACAAACTGGTGTTGAAGAAAATCGGGAAGTGGTGAAAACTCTTGTTTGCATACTTACACACACAAAGCAAATGACAAAATTTACAAAACTGCATACACACGGGGATTGGATGTAAAAAAGCACACGTGTGCTTATTCCATTATCCTCGAAATAAAAAATAAATAAAAAAGTAAATAAATGTATTTAGCATCAACACACATGAAAGGGAGAACACTGAACACTGAAAAGTTTTATTGTACTTCGACCTTAGGCCACTATACAAAACATTTTGGAGAAGAGAGAGAAGAGAGAGAGAGAGAGAGAGAGAAGAGAGAGAGAGAGAGGAGAGAGAGAGAGAGAGAGAGAGAGAGAGAGAGAGATGATTTTTTTAACGCTTTGACCAATTTATTGTCATTGCCCAATATGGCCTATTGACAAGGGGGATTACACACGACTTTCTTTTGTAAATACAAATAAATACAAGAAAAGTTACATGATGCATTTAACGTAATGAAAAAAAACCTACAGAGAGAGAGAGAGAGAGAGAGAGAGAGAGAGAGAGAGAGAGAGAGAGAGAGAGATTTCAAAGATTTCAAATGTTTAATGTGTTTTGGCCACAGGCATACATACACATTGAGGGAGGGTGGAGATGGGGTGGTCCATTAATATATGACAACCGAAATATAATAACCTTTTCCCAATCAGAATACAAAGTACAACCCATTTATATTTACAATTAAGCATTTAGATATTCTTCACTTTTGCTGAAATACAGCTTTTTATCATCTTTCCTTCCTAGAAAAATGAAAACAAAATATATATCAACTGAACAAGAAAATCACTGAACAAACCTCAAGTTAATATTCGGAAAGTGGTGGGGGTGGAGGTGTTGAGACTGAAGATGACCTAACTTTCAAGAATAGCCTGTCTTCTTCTAATAGCATGAAACACACATATTTACCGACATGGCGGCAGACATCTTTGCTCTTTCCATCTAGCAGTCTTGACAGAGGTAAATCAAGAAAATCTTTAAGGACCAGCCGCCATGGCGCAGTGGTTAGCGCCTTGGGTTACGGACTGGAAGGTCGCGGGTTCGATTCCCATAAGAGTCATAGGGATTTTTCGGACTCCGGCCGGCTCCTACCCAGAGTGAGTGTGCTGTGGGCTCAGTGGGAAGACTGGGACCACACAGTCGAGCTTCATCCACTCAACGGATGCGAGTTTGAGAGTGTTGCTCAAATTACCTGACCAACACTGCAGGTGTCTGTATCTCTCGGGCCCGGTTGACGCCGGGATATATTATGATAGTAAGCGTAGAGTACAACCCTGTCAAGTAGTCTCAAAGCATATGCACTTCCGCAGCAGCATCATTACGTCATCCTCATTGTCATTGATTATCATGCAATTAAAAAAAATTGCCTCTGATTCGGTGGTCCCAGTTTCTCTGGTCTCATGGTGACCTCATATTCGGTTTGCCCATACACTTCTGTGCCTGTGGTGAGTTTGTGTCAAAGCCTTTGGGGTTGGGGGTTCGCGGGGGACGGTCGTCGGAGGGACGTTGTGGTGGTTGCCACCTCGGGTGGGCAACTCACTCAGTCTGGCTCCGCGACTGAGCTAATACTGTCGTTAGTAGGGGGCTTAGTAGGTGGTGTCCTGCGTATGTTAGCTCAGAACAGGCACCACTGAACACCGCCAAAGTGACCCAGCAGCAGTGCAGGGCCCCTCTGGCTGGTGGCCCCACAGCGGCCTGATAGTGATTGGCTCCCTGTGGACCTCCGACTCTGGGAAGGAGACATAACAAATCCAGGTATGGCTGTGGCGGGGAGATTGGAATGAGCGGCGTGGGTACAGCAGGACGGAGGATGTCACAGAAGATGAGGCAGCCCCCCCAAAAAAAAAAAAAAAAGAAAATCTTTAAGGAACTTTTCGAGAGAGAGAGAGAGAGAGAGAGAGAGAGAGAGAGAGAGAGAGAGAGAGAGAGAGAGAGAGAGAGAGAGAGAGAGAGAGAGAGAGAGAGAGCGAGATAGCAAGAAAAGAGTCAAGCTAGGCTCCCTTTCCGTAACAAAGTAACTTTCGGTGTCCAAGTTTTTTCTCTTCCAATAAAAGATATAAAATGTTTTTTCCACGTAGCTGACAAGTCGATCTACGTGCTAGTACTTCCAGTCATCACCTCGCCTTTTGCTTCAGCATCTTTGAGTATCTCGTTGGGGGGCTGTATGTAGACAGGCAAAACCCCCGGTCCCCTCTAAGAGACTTTGTTACTGCATTAGACTAACTGGCGCGAAGAGTGGAAACACTATCCTAGCGGCTATCGTCTGGAGGTATCGAGTATCATCCTGATTAAAAGACTCGTTCTCTCTCCACGGACGTATCAGTGTAGGCCACGATTCCGTTATGTGATGATTCTCGCTTCCATAAAAGATAAAGTTTTTACAGTGTTTTTTGCCCGCCCTAAACTGGGAGAGCGTGTTACCGCAAGAGCAACGCCACTCCATTTCTATGCTATGTTCATGTCTGCTTGTCTGCTTGTTTTAAAATTTGGAGTGTCTTTTTTATATACTATGTTTCCAGGAATAACTCTCTTTTGCTGTTGTGGGTTCTTTTACGTGCGTTGAATCTGAGATGCGTGTGGAACTTTGGTTTTTCGTCTCATCTGAAAGATCAGCTCGTGACATCTGTAGCGAGTGCCTTGTCTTCAAGTCTGGCTTTTTATTTGTAATGAAGAGCTGTGGATAAGACCGACAAGACAGCCTGAGTGTGTGTATGTGTGTGTGTGTGTGTGTGTGTGTGTGTGTGTGTGTGTTGTGTGTGTGTGTGTGTGCGTGCGCGTATGTGTGTGTATGTGTGTAAGGCCTACGCCTAAAGCCAACACATATCGTATTCAAGCAGACCCATGAATTCTAGAACCATCTTTGATATTTTCCATATTAATCTAGTGAAATAACCCATAAGTAAACACCAACCGAGTTTTACAGGGGTTTCCTTTCCAGATTTTGCAGCCAAAAGTAGTGCTGTTGTTGAGCTATGCCCACCTTAAGCACCCTGGGGGGTCACCCGGAATAGGCACCCTGTCTCACTCATCCCACCTGGGAATCACTGTGATACTGTAAGTACACACTGGACGAAAAGTTTGCGATGCATAACTGCTTTTAATTACTTCTCCATGTACGCATCCCTACTCTGCTTTCAGAAAAATGGTGACCTTCAGAGAGAATTGTGGGAAAAATAAGATACCTGTTCATGTCCAGTTCTCTCCCTTAGGGGGTATACGTTGATCCGTAATGGCTTACCTGCATGCATCATGATAGTGTCTGGGTCCCTTTTGTCTCTTGTTTGAATATCTAGCATTAATTCAGGAAGCATTGAGCAGAGGGATACAGTCGGATAATTTCAGTAATAAATGATTTAGGAAACATGAGCTCTTTTAAATGGAAACCTTGTATGAAGAGTACAAGACAATGCTATGAAAGCCTCGTATGTTGCACCATCATTTATTTATTTATTTATTTATTGTTTTATATCGAGGATAATGGAATAAGCACTCATGTGCTTTTTTTACATCCAGTCTTCCTCGTGTATACGGTTTTGTAAATTTTGTCATCTGTTTCATTGCCTGCCCTGGTAGCACCCAGATTGAACGGTCGGTAAGTTTCGATGCACAAGTTAGTGACAACGGTTACGGGTTTCTGACGCTGATTCTGAAGTAGCAGGTTCGAATCTTGTTAGGATGCGGGAAGTTAAGAGTGGGACGCTTTAAGTCTCACTTCTCAGTCATTGTGACACTTGCCAGAGTGTTTTTCGACTTTTTGTGTATAGTATAAATGCAGGCTGAAGATTATTGATACTCCTTACAGATTCCGAAGATCATGTCCGCCGTGTTAGGTGGATTATATAAAAATAAAAGTAACCAACACACACACACACGCGCGCGCGCGCACCACACACACCACACACACCACACACACACACACACACACACACACACACACACAACACACACACACACACACCACACACACACACACACACACACACCACACACAACAGGGCGTATTAGAGCTATGCTTTACCGTAGATGAAACAACTACTTGTAAACATTTCACGGCAAATGTTTTTTTCTCAAACGGTGTCTGAAAAAAATAGTCAGCGCACTCCTTGAGGGAAAAGTGCACCTGAAACAAGACAACAAAGAATCAATCAGCGTTGAAGTATATCGGTAAGCCTGTGTGATGATGCCCACATCCAAAAATATCATTCTGTCGGGCGTTGTGATAGCACACCTGAGCAACAGGTGACTAGGCGACTTTCGCCACAGCTAGCTGAAATCCAGCACATGTAGGGTGTGCCTCTCTGTCTGCCTTGACATTTTACCTGACAGAAACGTCTGCCAGCACAGACGGGAAAAGACGCGCTCGCGCTCGCGTGCACGTGCGCGCGCACACACGCACGCACACGTACACACACACACACACACACACACACGCACGCACACACACACACACACACACACGCACACACACACACACACACACACACATTCTCTATTTCTCTCACACACACATACACGCCACAACACACACTCACCCCCCCCCCCCACCCCCCCCCCACACACACAACAACAACAACAACAACAACACATACACACTCATCCTCCCACGACACACACACACACACACACACACACCACACACACACACACACACACCACACACACACACACACACACACACTCATCCCCCCCCCCCACCACACACACACACAATCACCCCCCCCCCCCCCCCCCCCACACACACACTCATCCCTCAAACACGCACACAACACACACGCACTCCACCCCCCACCACACACACACACACACACCATCCCTCACACACACACACACACACACACACACACACACACACACACACACACACACACACACACACACACACACACACACACACACACACACACACACGACCCAAAAGAAAAAAACAACTTCGCGACAGCTGACTGGCATGCATGTTGAACACCTTAGATACAATCATATGCCGTCTAGGGAAAAAATCGATCAGAAGATGCATGTCTGTACTGTATAAAAGGTAAAGGTGTCTCATAACCTACAAGGTCATAGAGGAGCGAGGCGTCAGAGACCTCACTTCTCTCTCTGTAGTGTACATCCAAGCAAGATCAGTCAGACCACTTCCACGGCCAGGTCTTACAGAATAATTGTCATTAACGAGGAAAGGAATCGGTATCTGTGGACGTGTCAAATCTATGGAACAGTTTACCTGAAACGCTCATATGACCTGAACATGCTATTTCTCTCTCGTTTTTTTTTTTTAGCATAGAACTACAGATAAAACTACTGCCAATCTGCAAATTATCCTATTTAGACAGGCATGACAGATAGATATGTTGTGTTCGTGAACTTCGGTGTTGCTTGTTTTCAGCTGTCTTTTGGGAAGGTGGGTGGGTGGGTGGGTGAGGAAGGGGGGGGGGGGGGGGGGGGGGGGTGGGAGGCGGTGGTATATTTTGGTGTCTGGTTTTGTCTAGGGTTCTTTCTGTCTTTAATGGGTAAGAGCTCGCTGTTGTTGTTTTGTGTGGAGGAATATTCATATAAGTAGACAGGGAAAGATAAAACAACTATGAGACACCACGCACATACAATACACACGCGCGCGCGCACACACATACACACACACGCACGTACACACGCACGCACATACACACACACGCACGCACGCGTACATGCACACACGCTCGCATGCACGCACGCACGAACACACGCTTGCACGCATATACGCACGCACACTTACACATCCGTTACAGTTGAGCACTTGACTTTTTGGGGAGTAAAAATGGGCTCATATGACCTGAACATGCTAATTTTTAGCATAGAACTACGAGTAAAACTACAGCCAATTTGCAAATTATCCTATTTAGATAGTACGGTCACAGTAAAATTTTAAAAAAGGATTTTGGTCTGATATTTTTATATAAATCGGTCCTTGTATGCGTGTGATATATTTCTTCCATGAATAAGACATTTAAGTACATATCTTGGTTTATGAAATTGTCTGTAACTGTCTGTATTATACCCAATGAAAAAGAAGTGAATGAGCCGAACTATTAACAATAAAGTACTTCACTTTTGATATGCAGTTGATCAGCGCCTGTTAGTGATATCTGAGGATATTCATTGTATATTAATATATATATTTATAATGATAAGGATAAGACTGGCCAAGCCGAACTTGTGCTTTGTTGTCTGGTTATATTATACACCTTTTGCCATTTCGTTGCTGTTGTGGTGGTGGTAATGAATTGTAAGAGGAGATCTTGATGGTAGATCTATCAAAAATGTGGGGTTTTTTCATCTTCGTCTTAGATCAAAGTCTGTTCAAAGATTGATTCAAAGTGCTTAACGGAAAGAGCCGGATACCGAGGATGGGCGGACAGGGACAGACATAGAGTACAAGATTTATCAATACATTCAGTCAAGTACTCAACTGGACAGTTCGTGCGTGAGCGCGCGCGTGTGTCTGTATGCGTATGTATGTGTGTGCTCGCGCGCGCGCGCGTGCGTGCATGCATGCGTGCGTGCGTGTGTGTATGTGTGCGCGTGCGCTCACGCGACTAAAGCCCCAGACTACTATAACATTACATGCAGACATTGTGCCAAACCCTTTCACCTCACGTCAAAGGAGCCAGCCTCTGTTGATAACATCACGGTCAGCCCTTCCACTTTTGCTGAGATATCACGGACTCGTTCACAGCAAACTTGTTTCCCTGTGATGTACAAGCTCTGAGCTGATGGTGCCATCTTTCTGACCGAAAACTGTAGTTTCTTTTACAATGAAATGGTTTCTCCTTTTGTTAGCAACATCCTACATTGCCAACATCATCACTGAGGTCAGTGGTCTGGGAGGAGGGCTACAGGAGATGGTAGAACTCAGCAGAGACAGGGAGAGAGATGGTGAACTCTAGTGGCATTGTGTGGAGCTCCTACCGAAGACAAGTGATGATGGAGACATCAGACTTGATGTTGTTAATGAGTTTTGTGCTGGGGATGCTGTTTTATTCCCTGTTATTCTCTTTGTCTGTGTCCTTGGTCTTTTTGTATTTACGTTGTTTTGTGTGTATCTTCTGAAAACCATAACTGGCTTGTTTCCCAGTTATTTCTTGTTTCCTTACTGATTTTCTCTCTTCTGAAATCCAGTCAGATATGTATTGTAAAAAAGTGTTTATGTAGACACAAGCAGAGATCTTTTTGTGATAAATGGATAGATGTTGACATGCGTGCACGCATGAACATAAATACACACATTAATATGCACCACACATCACAACAACACACAACACACACACACACACACCACACACACACACACACACACACACACAATATATATATATATAGTATATATATACATTATATTATTATATTTATATATATAATATATATATATATAATTATATATATATATATAATACACGAGTGTGCGGACATAAACACACATACGCACACGCACATATACATACACACACATCGCACGCGCGCACACACACAAACACACGCACGCGATCTCACGTGAGTCTACGTACAAACACACTCAGACACAGACAGGCAGAGAGACACACAAACGCACACGCACACACATTCACGCACGCACACACACACGCACACACGCACACACATTCATGCACGCACACACACACACACACACACACACACACACACACACACACACACACACACACACACACACACACACACACACACACACACACACACACACACACAAACACACACACACATTTCCCATTTCACACGAGTGCCCAGCTGTAACGACTGTGAGCATAACTAAAGCCCCAGCCTACTCCTACAGACAGTGTGACAGACCCCTTAACCCCGCGTCAGTAAAGCCGACCTCCTTTGCTAATCGCACCATCCACTCTGCCACGTTCCATGGGAGGGTGGATGCATGGTGCTCTTGTAGCTGTGCTATTTCTCCTCTCCCCTTCCCCTAAAAAACTTCTGAGCTCAGAATGGTTTCTTTCCCCGTGGGGATGCAGGGGGGCCTGTCAGTATAAATAGCATCCCCACCTTCTGGAAATTCTGTGTTAAGAATTCCCTCTTTTCTATCCTTCTCTTTGTTGTTTTTTTTCTTTTTTCTTTTCTTTCTGTCACCTCCTCCTTGTTTATTTTCTGCATTCTCGGTCCATTCTTCTGTCCTTTTTCCCCCCAAATATTTTAAATATCTTTAAGAATTCTCCCTCAAGCCGAAGTCGGATGCTTTGGGCCTGATTTGTTAGCCGCTTAACGACAGCGGGACGCATTTTTGCTCATATGACAGACAATAATGTGTTGCTGCATGAGTGTTCGAGGAGGAGAATGGTTTCTTTCCTTCGTTCTTGTGTTTCATCTTCTTCTTTCTTATCTTATATTTCTTTTCTTTCTTACTTTTGTTTCAAACTTTTGGACTCATTAATCCATAATTATTACGTTGAAAGTGTTGATATTAGGAGTGTTTTGCTCTTGTATTTTGATCTGTAAGACAGCCTATGTGCTTTTGAGTATGCTTTTTTTCATAAAACAAAAAGCATGTGGGTATAACTTACTGCAACCTTTGTGTAGACATTGTTTTCATTTGCCTTTCTAAAACACACGGTTTTGTGAGCCTCACGCCTCACTTTCTTCTTTTCCTTTCCCTCCCCTAACTCCCTGAGGAGTGGTTGGGGCACTGCACTGCACTGAATGTTTCAGGCCGTGTCTCTTGGGCAAGATGAACCTGGCGGAACCGCCCTGCCCTCTCCAGACACATACATGCTGCACATGTTTCTGTTTCTGTAGCCCATCGAAGACTGACTTGAAATACGATATCTTAAACATGCATTCTGGACCTTCTGCTTGCGTAATTACATGACGGGGGTTAAAGCGTGGCAGGTTTGCCCTTTACGTTGACCTGCAAGACTGTTAACCTGCACCACTCTTAATTCAACAGTGGCCGTTGCCGAGATTCGAACCCTTTACTTCAAGAATCACAGACATGGAATTTAACTGCTCCATCCACTCAGCTAGAGCCTCAAAATATGTATAAAAAGGTAAAGGTGTCCCGAAACCTTTGTGGTTGTAAGGGAGTGAGGCATCAGAGACCTCACTTCTTCAGGGGCCAGCATATTGAGTTTGGCGCCCATCTCCTCTCCCTCGCTGCTATATATACCTTCCATGACCCTAAAGAGGGCAGGTACCCATTTACAGCTGGGTGAACTGGGGGACTGTTATGAAGCCAAGGCGCGAGCGCAAACGGTCACCTATCCACTTGGTAACCACGCTCAATGCTGCTTTAACATTGCCTCGGGGAAAGCGAGTTCTGTGACCACTGAGCTATCCCATCCCCTAAATGTGTAGGAGTATAGCTACATGCTCAGACAAGTGTACAGTGACAGACAGGTAGTGTGACAGACCCTTAACCCCGCGTCACAAAGGTCGACCTCTGCGGCTAATCGCGCCATCGACCCACCGCCCTATCTGATAGGATAGATGCTCGGGGCTGTTTTACTGTGAAATCTGTCCCCCGTCTTCCGAGAACCCCGTGCATGCTACAAGCGATGTTTTCTATTTTATCTATTGTAGGGCTTTGTGGGTTTTTCCCTCTTGGCTCACATTCTTGCTGAAAATGTTGTGCTAAAGGCGTTGCTTTCTACCGTTAATTCTCTTTATTTCTGTCTTAGGCCATCATCGTCAGTTTCTTGCTTAAAATTCCGAGTTTAAAACAATGTCCTCTTTTTTATTAATCGATATATTTTTAAAATAAATTTCCTTAACTAATACGTTTGTGCTTGAAATACTCAGCTGGACACATTGTCTTCTTTTCTGTTATTCTATTCATTTCTGTCTTTTCACTTTGCTGAAGCTTTCTGTCTTAAAATGCTCAGCTGAGAACAAAATGAATATTCTCTTCACCGTTATTCTAGGTACTTTTGCGTGCTTCCCCTTGTCATAACTTTCTTTGTTTGACATTCTAAGTTTGAAACATGGACTCTTTATGTAATTTTGTTTATTTCTATCTTTTTTCTGTAGCCGTTGCTTTTTTAGTTAAAAAATTGAGTTAAAAACTATTTATCTTTTCCGTTGTTCTGTTGATTTCTTTTCTCCTGGTTCTCACTGTTTTACTTAGAAATCTGTGCTAAAATCTGTCTCCTCATCAGAAATCTGTGCTAAAATCTGTCTCCTCATCAGAAATCTGTGCTAAAATTTGTCTCCTCATCAGAAATCTGTGCTAAAATTTGTCTCCTCATCAGAAATCTGTGCTAAAATCTGTGTCTCCTCATCAGTCCTTTTATTTATTATGTTTGTTGGTTTTTTCACCTCGCCATCTTTTTCTTGCTTATAAATCTGTGCTTAAAAAACATTGTTATCTTTTCTGGTTTTTATTTAAATTTCTGTCTCTATCCCCGTGTCATCCCTTTCTTCTGAAAATTCTCTGCTGAGAAAGCAATGTCTCGTTCGTCCTTTACTCTAGCTGTCTCTCTCTTTGCACTTTGTCATCTCTTCAACCCGTTCTTGCTGAAAGCGGTGCTAAAAAAAACCCAATGTCCCTTTTCCCTTTGGGCCACCATCTCTGTCTTTTATTGCTTTTTTTGTTCTTGGCTCGTGAAATTATTCGTGTATTTTGTGTGTTTTCAGAATAACCACACTGTTAGTGGTGCATTTGTTTGGTGTCTTTGATCCGTAAAAAAGAGGAATGGCCTCCGTAAGCTTCAACTTGCTCAGAACACATGGCCTGAACATGATTTTTTTTTAGTGCCTTGCTGCAATGACTCCTGAAGGAGCTAAGTGAGAAGGAAGAGTTACAAATGGCCCATTACCTTGCTGCGCCGTTGTGTACATTTTTTTGTTGCTTTAAATATGTTTTAGTACTGCTTGCGCACAGCCTGCAGCTTGGTTTGCTTGTTCACTGCAGTTGAAAAGTAAAGAGATGTAAGCTCACGCTTGATGAAGTCTGGAATTGCGAGTTTATGACCATGGATTTCCCCGTTGGAATGCCAGAGGCCTGTCACTATAGCATCCCAACATTCTGGAAATTCGGTGCTAGGAATTTCCTTTCTGCTATCACTCTCTTTGTTTCTGCCTTGTTCCTTTTCTTCCTGTTACATACGTCTTGTCTGTTTGCTGCCTTCTTGGTCCGTTCTCCTGCCAGTTTTTCCAGAAATACTGTAAAGATAATTCTCTCTCATTCTGAAGTGCTGGGCTTGACTTGTCAGACACTTATCGGCAGGGTGAAGCATGTACGCTCGTGAACATGCATGAAGGCACACCACAACAACACACACACACACACACACACACACACACCACACACACACACACACACACACACACACACACACACACACACACACACACACACACACACAAACACACTACATACATACACACACACACACACACACACACACACACACACACACACACACACACACACACACACACACACACACACTAAAGAGGTCCCGTATGCGAACGCACGCAGAACATCTTGCGCACACGTTAAATCCTGTTCCACTTTTCGTAAGAGTAGGCCATTGTGTGCTGGTGGGAACAGATGACAGAATTTATAAAACCGCATACACATGGGGACTGGATGTAAAAAGCAGAAAAGTGCTTATTGCATTAACCTCGCCATAAACGTATAAAATTTAAATTTAAAAAAAAGAAAAGAAGAGACAGACAAAAGCAGAGATAAAGATAGAGATAAAGGGAGACAATGCGAGAGAGAGAGAGAGAGAAAACAAAGTTCTGCAGGGACAGAAGGGAATTTTCTAGTTAGAGAAGGAGGGGGGAGTGGGGGAGTTGTAAACATGTACGAAAAGAGGGAAGAGACATAACAAACACAACAGACAGAACAATGAAGTGAGACAACCTCAAACACTGTTTTATCACATCATTCAAACTGAACCCCCAAACCTCACACGAACAAAAATGCATCTGCAAACAAACCACCAGAGAAAGGATCCCATTATCACCAGACAAAAACCGAAACAAATAAACACCCCTTCCCCCCATGCCAAAAGGAAACAAGGACAGAAAGTCTGGAATCAGCTGCAACAACAACAGCAACAACAACAACAACAGCAGCAGCAGCAGCAGCAACAACAGCAACAACAACAACAACAACAACAACAAAAACAGCAACAACAACAACAAGGATTATGTCAGCAGTAAATTCAGTGCAGACAGGCCTGTGTCAGAGGGCGGCCATCTTTGCTGATGTAATGGTGACCTGTGGCTATTGGGGTCACTCAGGCAGAAAAACCAAATCTGTGCACGCTTCCTTAGCTTCCGTCTCTCTGTCTCTCTGTCTCTGTCTGTCTCTCTCTCTCTCTCTCTCTCTCTCTCTCTCTCTCTCTCTCTCTCTCTCTCTCTCTCTCTCTCTCTCTCTCTCTCTCGTTCTCATCATTTCCACACTGTCTGTGTGTCTTGCTGTCTTCGAACTTCTTTCGCTTATCTGTTATCTTTATCTCTGATCTTTCTGCAGTGTTCCATCTATGTATAATGTTAATGCTTATCAATATGTATGTGTTGTGAATTAACCTATGCTCAACTTCCATCCCTGAAATGAAATCATGGGTTCGAATCTTGGCAGTAGCATTTTGGTAAAGTAATAGTGAGGAAGCTTCTGATCTCCCAGGTCAACTTTAAGTGTGGACCTGCCAGTGCCTTGATTGTGTATATATATGCATGCAGAAGGTGAAAAATGTACCTTCAAGATGCCTAATTCACGTCCACAAATCAGTGGGTTACAAACGCATAAGCATACCCAGCATGCTTCCTCTGCTTGGAGAAGGATGGGCTCCACCAGGTTTCAGTTTCCTAAGAGACATGACCTGAAAAACTCAGTATCTTGCCCAAGCAGCACATGCAGCAATGGAATAAAAAAGAGAGAAAGAAATAAACCAAGATGTACGATGTCACTGAGACAATAAGACGGTCTAGAACAAGCTCTGAGAGCAAAAGACTGTTTGACCACCAGAAAGAAAACAACAATAACAAAAACAAAGCAGACACAAATTCCACAAGCCTGCACAACAAAAGAAAAAAAAAGAGACAAAGTCTGGAATCGACTGCGACAAGGATTATGTCAACAGTAAGTTCAATGCAGACAGGCCTGTCACAGAGAGCAGCATCTTTGCTGATGTAATGGCGACCTGTGGCTATTGGAGTCACTCAGGCAGAAAAAAACCCAAGTATGTGCACGCTTCCTTAGCTTCCGTCTCTCTCATTCTTAATGATTCTACACTGTCTGCATGCCTGGCTGTCTTTCAACTTCTTTCACTTATTTGTCATCTTTATCTTTTAGCTTGATCTCTTTTATCTTCCTGCAAGGTTCCATTTATGTACAATGTTAGTGTTTATTGATATGGATTTGTGTTATGTATTAACCTATGCTCGACTTCCATCATTGTGGGTTCATGAAATCATGGGTTCAAATCTTGGCAGTGGAATTTGTTAGATTAATAGTGGGGAGAACTTATGATCTCCCAGATCAACTTAAAGTACAGAACAAACAGTTCCTTAATTCCTTTTGTGTATGAACACATACAGAAGATCAAAAACGCACCTTCAGAAATCAGACATTTCATGCTGGCATTCAGTATGATACAGAGGCATGAACATACCCAGCATGCTCCCTGTACCTGTAGGGAGTTGGGATCCACAAGGCTCAACATTCTAAGAGACATGACCTGAAAAATTCAGTACCATGCTCGTCATCCCCTCAAAAGCAAAACAATGGAATACAAAAAAATTAACGAAGGCAGATGTATGATGCCACTGACACAATCTCATGCCTTGAATTAAGCTTTGAGAGCAAGAAAACTCATGACCACCAGAGAGAACACACTCACACACCTCACCACACACACACACACACACACACCACACACACACACACACACACACACACACACACACACACACACACACACACACACACACACACACACACACACACACTCGCACGCAACACACAGAGTAGTATTATCTATCTATCTATCCATCTCTTTCATTCAGCCTCCTATTTTAGGGCCGTCTGGTATCACTTAAAGTGGAAAGACGTTAAAATTGAAGACTTACTTACTTACACACACACAACACACACACACACACACACACACACACACACACACACACACACACACACACACACACACACACACACAGAGCACACACACACCATACACACACACACACACACACACCCCTCACACACACACACACACACACACACACACACACACACACACACACACACACACACACACACACACACACACAACACACACACACTAACACACACTCTACAAGCCCATACAACAGAAGAAAAAGAGACAAAGTCTGGAATCAGCAGCAACAACAACAAGGATTATGTCAGCAGTAAATTCAGTGCAGACAGGCCTCTCTCTTTCTGTCAAAGAGGGCAGCCATCTTCGCTGATGTAATGGCGACCTGTGGCTATTGGAGTCACTCAGGCAGAAAAACCAAATCTGTGCACGCTCCCTTAGCTTCCGTCTCTCTCTGGTTCTCATCACTTCTACACTGTCTGGATGATTTGCTGCCTTTCAACTTATTTCGCTTATCTCTTATCTTTATATCTGATTTTTCTGCAATGTTCCATCTCTGTTTAATGCTTGTGCTTATTGGTATGGATGTGTGTTATGCATTAACCTATGGTTGACTTCAATCCCTGAAAACGAAACCGTGGGTTTGAATCTTGGCAGGGGGATCTGGTAAAGTCATGGTGGGATAATCCATGATCTCCTTTGTCAAATTAAAATGCAAACCTGACAGTGCCTTAATGATGATTCTCTTTGTGTATATGCCCAAGTACAGATTTGTTTAAAAATGCACTTTAAAAACTAAAAAAAAATCATGTCAGTAACGAAAGCAATCTTCTGGTTTGTGAAAAGAGACACCAAGCACATGTCTGAGGAGGAACGGACCATCACCTCCAGGCTGCAGCTGTGGACACCTGCTGATCGCAAGCGATTCAAAGAGAGGATTGATGCTGGACTGGACATGCTAAAAGTGATCATGGACTCTGTCAGATTCTTCCTGGGATAACTGATTGTGATTATGATAGGCTTTTGAATGTGTGTGTGTGTGTGTGTACCTGTGCGTGTGTGTGTGCGTGCGTGTGTGTGCGTGTGTCTGTGTGTGTTTGCGTGCGTGTCTGTGTGTGTGCGTGCGCGCACGTGTGTGTGTGTGTGTGTGTGTGGCGCGCGCGCGCGCGTGTGTGTGATCGCGCGCGTGCATGGTGTGCACAAGGGCGCAGGTGTGTGAGTGCATGTGTGTGTGAGAGAGAGCGAGTGAGAGAGAGAGGGTGAGAGAGAGGGAGAGAGAGGGGGGGAGAGAGAGAGAGCAAGCGAGCGGAACGTGCCAGAACAGCTTCGTATGGACACCATGCCATGTGTTTGTAAAAGGAAACAGAGCGAGCCAGTGAGCCTACCTACCAGACTGAAGACATTGAGACATGGAAACCTTGTCATAAATCAAATCATGTCAATGACTGTTACAGCAAATGTGTATATGTTGATGCCTTTTCAAATGGGGCTATTGCCTTTCTTGAATAAAATATCGTTATAGTTATCGTTATCTCTCTCTCTCTCTCTCTCTCTCTCTCTCTCTCTCTCTCTCTCGTTCTCATCATTTCCACACTGTCTGTGTGTCTTGCTGTCTTCGAAGGTCTTTCGCTTATCTGTTATCTGTTAGCTTTATCTCTGATCTTTCTGCAGTGTTCCATCTATGTATAATGTTAATGCTTATCAATATGTATGTGTTGTGCATTAACCTATGCTCAACTTTCATCCCTGAAAGGAAATCATGGGTTTGAATCTTGGCAGTAGCATTTTGGTAAAGTAATAGTGAGGAAGCTTCTGATCTCCCAGGTCAACTTTAAGTGTGGTCCTGCCAGTGCCTTGATTTGTTTTTGTGTGTATATATGCATGCAGAAGGTGAAAAGTGTACCTTCAAGTTGCATAATTCATGTCCACAAATCAGTGGGTTACAAACACATAATCATACCCAGCATGCTTCCTCTGCTTGGAGAAGGATGGGCTCCACCAGGTTTCAGTTTCCTAAGAGACATGACCTGAAAAACTCAGTATGTTGCCCAAACAGCATATGGAGAAATGGAATAATAAAAAGAAAGAAAGAAAGAAACCAAGATGTACGATGTCACTGAGACAATAAGATGGTCTAGAACAAGCTCTGAGAGCAAAAGACTGTTTGACCACCAGAAAGAAAACAACAATAACAAAAACAAAGCAGACACAAATTCCACAAGCCTGCACAACAAAAGGAAAAAAAAAGAGACAAAGTCTGGATACGACTGCGACAACGATTATGTCAACAGTAAATTCAGTGCAGACAGGCCCGTCACAGAGAGCATCATCTTTGCTGATGTAATGGCGACCTGTGGCTATTGGAGTCACTCAGGCAGAAAAAACACAAATCTGTGCACGCTTCCTTAGCTTCCGTCTCTCTCATTCTTAATGATTCTACACTGTCTGCATGCCTGGCTGTCTTTCAACTTCTTTCACTTAATTTTCATCTTTATCTTATAGCTTGATCTCTTTTATCTTCCTGCAATGTTCCATTTATGTACAATGTTAGTGTTTATTGATATGTATGTGTGTTATGTATTAACCTATGCTCGACTTCCATCATTGTGGGTACATGAAGTCATGGGTTCGAATCTTGGCAGTGGAATTTGTTATATTAATAGTGGGGAGAACTTATGATCTCCCAGATCAACTTAAAGTGCAGAACAAACAGTTCCTTAACTCCTTTTGTGTATGAACACATACAGAAGATCAAAAACGCACCTTCAGAAATCAGACCTTTCATGCTGGCATTCAGTATGCTACAGAGGCATGAACATACCCAGCATGCACCCTGCACCTGTAGGGGGATGGGATCCACAAGGCTCAACATTCCAAGAGACGTGACCTGAAAAATTCAGTGCCATGCTCGTCAGCCCCTCAAAAGCAAAACAATGAAATGCAAAAAATTAACGAAGGCAGATGTATGATGCCACTGACACAATCTCATGCCTTGATTTAAGCTTTGAGAGCAAGAAACTCATGTCCACCAGAGAGAACACACACACACACCTCACCACACACACACACACACACACACACACACACACACACACACACACACACACACACACACACAACACACACACAACACACACACACACACAACACACACACTCACACACACAACACACACACAACACACACACACACACACACCACACACACACACACTCACACACCACACACACACAACACACACACACACACACACACACACACACACACACACACACACACACACACACACACACACACACACACACACACACACACACAACACACACACACTAACACACACTCTACAAGCCCATACAACAGAAGAAAAAGAGACAGAAAGTCTGGAATCAGCAGCAACAACAACAAGGATTATGTCAGCAGTAAATTCAGTGCAGACAGGCCTCTCTCTTTCTGTCAAAGAGGGCAGCCATCTTCGCTGATGTAATGGCGACCTGTGGCTATTGGAGTCACTCAGGCAGAAAAACCAAATCTGTGCACGCTTCCTTAGCTTCCGTCTCTCTCTCGTTCTCATCACTTCTACCCTGTCTGTGTGTCTTGCTGCCTTTCAACTTATTTCGCTTATCTCTTATCTTTATATCTGATTTTTCTGCAATGTTCCATCTCTGTTTAATGCTTGTGCTTATTGGTATGGATGTGTGTTATGCATTAACCTATGGTTGACTTCAATCCCTGAAAACGAAACCATGGGTTTGAATCTTGGCAGGGGGATCTGGTAAAATCATGGTGGGATAATCCATGATCTCCTTTGTCAAATTAAAATGCAAACCTGACAGTGCCTTAATGATGATTGTCTTTGTGTATATGCAAGTACAGATTTGTTTAAAAATGCACTTTAAAAACTACAAAAATCATGTCAGTAACGAAAGCAATAACAAAAACACACAGCAGCATCAACAACAACGATTATGTCAATAGTAAATTCATTGCAGACAGTCCTGTCACAGAGGGCAACCATCTTCGCTGATGTAATGGCAGCCTGTGCTATTGGAGTCACTCAGGCAGAAAAACCAAATCTGTGCACGCTTCCTTAGCTTCCGTCTCTCTCTCTCTCTCATTCTCATCACTTCTGCCCTGTCTGGATGTTTTGCTGGTTTATAACTTCATCCACAGTTTCATTGTGGCTGCATTTCTTTATCTGGTGCTTCTGTATTATAGTTTTATTTTCATCTCTGGTTTTTTTTGCCTCTGTATATTTATGTATAATGTGTTTATTGTTATCTGCTATGAATTGGTTCCCTGCCCTCCCATCAATGTATCTATAAAACTCTCTGTCTCTCGCATTGTCTCTTTCTCTCTCTCTCTCTTCTCTCTCTCTCTCTCTCTTCTCTCTCTCTCTCTCTCTCTCTCTCTCTCTCTCTCTCTTCTCTCTCTCTCTCTCTCTCTCTCTTTGTTTCTGCTTGTTTCTGCTTGTCTCTGTCTTTGTCTCTGTTTATTCGTTTGTCTTTTTTCTTTCTTTCTTTCTAACTCCTCCTCCTCTCTCTCTCTCACTCTTGTTGTGTGTGTGTGTGTGTGTGTGTGTGTGTGTGTGTGTGTGTGTGTCTGTCTGTCTCTGTGAGTGTTGTTCTGCCTGTATACCTCTATCTGTCTGCCCCTGTGTCTCTGTATCTGTATCTAGAGTCTCTCAGTCTTTTTGTCTGTCTGTCTCTCTCCCTCTCTCTCTCACTCTCTTTCTCTTGTCCTGCCTGTATGCTTCTGTGTATGCCTTTGTGTCTCTGTTTCTATCTCTGCCTCTGTCTGTCACTTTGTCTCTCTCACTTTCCCCTTCTCTTTCTGCCTCTATCGGTCTCTCTCTCTCTCTCTCTCTCTCTCTCTCTCTCTCTCTCTCTCTCTCTCCTCTCTCTCTCTCTCTCTCTCTCTCTCTCTCTCTCAACACCTTACGCCAGCTAGAAAACTAGAGCACCCCGATTTTAGACCTCAAACAAAACCCATGACAAAGTAAATGTGTAGAGGAACAAAACTCTACCATGCGACAAGACAAAACAGCAATTTACGACTTTGGGAAGCCATTGTCTGTGACAATGCCTCTGAACACGTGTTGATAAATCAATCTCCGTGTTTTCCTGTGAGGTGCACACAACTACAAGCAATGGTCTGTAAAGAGACGAGGCAAACAGTGTAGTGTGAGAATGAACTTGATGTATTATTATCATTCTGTTGGCACTCACGACGTGGGTAGGTGTGTGTGTGTGTGTGTGTGTGTGTGTGTGTGTGTGTGTGTGTGTGTACAGATACGCATCTTGAAGAATACATGTCTGTGGTGAATGTTTTATGCTTTGTTTTGTGTTGTTTATCTCTGTGTGTGTTTCTTGCTTGATTTTCGTTGTGTCTATGTTTGTTGTTGTTGATGTTGGTGGTGGTGGTGATTTTGTTGTTGTTATTGTTGTTGTTGTTTCTTGTTCCCCAGCTTAACACCCTGGGGGGGTTCACCCAGAATATGCACTCTGTCTCACTCATCCTACCTTGGAATCTCTTTGAGACAGTAACATATAATTATATACACACTGGAAGAGAGGTTTGCATAATAATATGGCTTTTTTTTCCAAGTTTCGTGCCAATGAAGCAGTCAGTCACGATTGTTTTATAGCTAGTTTCTAATCATGCGAGTCACCTGTACATAAAATAGACAAAGTTGATGAAAAGTTTTGTGTTCAGCTCATTGGGGTTTTACTGACCCATGTGTGTGTGTATGGTGTGATGTGTGTGTTTGTGTGTGTTGTGGTGTGTATGTGTGTGTGGTGTTGTGTGTGTGTGTTGTGTGTGTGTGTGTGTGTGTGTGTGTGTGTGTGTGTGTGTGTGTGTGTTGGGTGTGTGTGTGTGTTTGGTGGTGATAGTGGGTGGTGGTAGTGGTGGTGGTGGTGGCAGTGGTGGTGGCGTGTGGTGTGTTGTGTTTGTTATTTTATTCTATTTGTTATTATTTATATATATTTATTTTATTTATTATGTGTATGTGTCTGTCTGTCTATCTCTGTGTGCGTGCGTACTCGCAAACGAGCCTCTTACTTTCCATCATGCCTCTTTTTTCTTGTCTTACCCAACTCTTTAATCTTTGGCAGTGTCTCCCAACACGTGTAAGTAAATCTCACTTGTTTCGTAGGACTTAGGCGATGTGCAATGGACTGAATAGAGAGACAAGGCAACAGTACAGTCTGGGAATAAACTTGATATATGCTAGCACTTAGACAAGGGTAGGAATGCGTAACAAAATGCCCATTCTGAAAAGGAAATTCTGTACGCGTTTTGTGTTTGTGGTTTTTTGTTCTTTGCTTGTGTTTGGTTGTTTCTGTTTTGTTTTGTTCTGTTTCGATTTTTTAAAAACTTTTTATTTCTAGCTTTGCTATGTTTGGCAAATCATCTTTATTTTGTTTTATTTTTATTATTTCGGGGATAATGGAATAAGCGCTCGTGTGCTTTTTTTTCACCCAGTCCCCGTGTGTTTGCAGTTTTGTCAATTTTGTCATCCGTTCCTACCGGCACACAATGGCCTACTATTCCGAAAAGCGGAACCGGGTTTAACGTGTGCGCAAGATGTTCTGCGCGCGTTCGCACACGGGACCTCGGTTTATAGTCTCATCCAAAGGCCTTTTGAAGAGAGTGGAGTTGGCACTGGATGTTTACTCCAGAGGACAAATCCTCTTGAACGAGAATCGAAACCGGGTCAGCAGATCACGAATACATCACTCTAACCACCAGGTTATCCCGTCCACCCAGATAGGTGTGTAAGTTCGCTGGTTGTGTGGTTGGCTAGCTGGTTAATTTGTTGCATGGATGAATGGATAGTTGATTGGTCTGTGGGTTGGTTGGTTGGTTGGTTGAGTGAATGTTCCTAGGACATAGTTAAATCTGCATTGGTGTACAGAGTTTTTGAACTGATATTATATGAGGATTTTGAAACCTTTCACACGCACACATTCATGTCGTGTGCGCGCAAGCACACACACACATACACGCGCACACACACACACGCGCACGCACGCGAACACACACACAAACATTTTTTCTAAGTATTGGAACACACACACACTTGCACGCTCACAAATGCATGCATGCATGCACGCGTGCGTGCGCACTTGTGTGTGTGTGTGTTGTGTGTGTTTGTGTTGGTGTTCCAATGCAACGAAAAAATGCAAAGGGTCGTATAATCCAAATTTAGCCTAAACAGAAGCCAATAAAATTTGTAGAAAGGGGATTGAACAAAAACAAAATTCCAAACAAAGCACAAAAACTAACATGAAGCAAACCAGAAAACAAGAGCAACAATAAAAGACAATAACACAAACAAGATGGCTAAAGGAAAAAGACAGAAATAAATTTTATGTCACGTATAGCTTAAATAATGACATCAGCCTTAGTAGGGCTGGAAAAAAATAAGGAAAAAGAAGACCCCCCCCCCCCTCCAAAAAAAAAAGCAACAGCAAGAACAATGTCAACAGCACGCGTGCGTGCGCACGCACACACACTCACACACACAAATACACACAACACACACAGAAACATACAACACACACACAACACACACACACACACACACAACAAACACCACACACACACACACACACACACACACACAACACACACACACACACACACACACACACACACACACGACACACACACACACACACACACACACACACACACACACACACACACACACACACACACACACACAACACACACACACACACAACAACACAACACACACACAACACACACACAACACACACACACACAACACACAACACACACACACACACACCACACACACACACAACACACACACACACACACCTACACACCACAACAAAACTGCAGACAAACACAAGACACATCAAAAGAGAAACAGAGCAAGACAACAATTTGAACCTACGCCTCCGTGACTGTGTCAGCACTAAATTCCTTCCTGCCCGACTTGCGGGGAAAAGTCAGCAGACTGTGTGACCATTATCCCAACAGCCATCCTCAGCCCTGTGAGCCGCTTAAGCGTGTACAGGAAATGTCTCCCTTCTTCCTCCTTTGTTCTTTACGGACGCCTTAAATTTACCCCCAGTTTCTGGTTTTTAACTGCCGTCGCACATCCCAAACCCCTCCTCCCAGTTTAATTCCCGTCTTCTTTCCTTGAGGGGACAGCTCAGTGGTCAGAGCACCCGCTTTGCCCAGCTGAGGTTAAGCAGCATCGAGCGTGGATGGGTGACCGTTTGCGAGCCTTGGCTTCAGTACAGTTCATCCAGTTCCACCATCTGTAAATGAGTACCTGCCCTCTTTAGGGTCAGGGAAGGTAAAGTAGCGAGGGAGAGGAGATGGGCGCCCGCCCTCAATATGCTGGCCCTAGAGAAGTGAGGTCTCTGACGCCTCGCTCCCCTACGACCTTATAGGTTATGGGACTCCTTTACCTTTACCTTTTATCGAGCGTGGATGGGTGACCGTTTGCGCGCCTTGGCTTCAGTACAGTTCCTCCAGTTCACCCAGCTGTAAATGGGTACCTGCCCTCTTTAGGGTCAGGGAAGGTAAAGCAGCAAGGGAGAGGAAATGGGCGCCGCCCTCAATGTGCTGGCCCCTTGAGAAGCTGAGGTTTCTGACGCCTCGCTCCCTTACGGCTACATAGGTTATGGGATACCTTTACCTATTTACCTTCTCCTCTTGCTTTCAATGATATGTTTTATATTTGTTATTGTTGTTGCTGTTGTTGTTGTTGTTGGCCGTATCCCAGTTTGATACCACTTGGGAATAGGCACTCTATCTCGCTCATTACAAAAACGAAATTATGTATAAAAAAAACATTGTCGTTAAGGAGACCGTCCTACGTGTTGCTAGCATGTAGGAAATTAGATCCAAATTGCTTCTTGGAAGTTCTGAATATCGGTGTATGTTGTTATTGTTGATGGTTTGGGCATTGCCGAGCTTAACATCTTGAGGGTCACCCAGAATATGCACACTGCCTCACTCTGACACACTGCAAAACTGCATACCCACGGGGACTAGATGAAAAAACCCCACATAAATGCTTATTCCATTATCCTCGAAATATAAAAATACAATAATATAAAATAAATAAACATCAAGGTAGATGAATAAAGTAAATAGATAAATAAGAAAGAAAGGGGGAAGGAAAGACGGAAAGAAAGAAAAAAAACAAAAAGAGAGACAGAAAGAACAAATAAATAGATAAAGAAGCAGCCACATTGACTTATGATACAAAATTACGACTCACAGACGATAGTCTAAAAACAGTAAGTGAGAGAGAGAGATTCTGAAAGACAAAAAGAGAAAGAGGAAAGGAAAGACAGAGAAAGAAACGACAGCAAGAGAGGCGCTTTAGTACTCTCTACCATTCTTTCAGCTTCCAAAAAAATAAAATCATCGACGGAATATGAAAAGAACCACATGAGAATGATACATTGTCTAGACACCCCATTTAGAGATATCGGATTTTTCTGAAACATATCTCTTTCACAGCAGCTAGCTACCGAAGACTACACGACACCACTGTCTATGTTCACAAAATCCGGGGTAGTTCACACGTCACCACCATCTCAAGAAGTAACCAGCTTCCATAATATCCAGTTTCACATCTCGTGTCATCGATTTCCATTGTGCCTCAAGGGGGTTATGGCCAGAATGGTGCTGGCTGTAAGCTGTGTATGCCAGCTGTGAGACTGGATGGGAAGGGAACGGGACGCATTTTGTAAGGCTTGGCAGGCAAACTTGGTCTGTTGACACACAAAAATACAAAACTCTGCCGGGTTTCTTATGTTGTTGGTTCTGTGTTGAAAAGCGTCGTTCTTTTGTCAGTAGTGTTTTGTGATGTATTCACTGTAGGGGTTGAACTTTTATTTTTGGGGTTTACCACTTTCAGTCACAGCAGATTCTCTCTCTCTCTCTCTCTCTCCTCTCTCTCTCTCTTCTCTCTCCTCTCTCTCTCTCTCTCTCTCTCTCTCTCTGTGTGTGTGTGTGTGTGTAAAGTTTAGGCTGTTCTCTACAACTAGAGTGTGTCGTCGCCACAAGGGCAGCGCCACACGTTATTATTACTTTTTTGCCTAAGGTTAACTTCATTTGCATTCCTAAGAGGGTGACTTTTTCTACATAATTTTGCGAGGTACAACTCTCTTGTTGCCATTGGTTCTTTTACCTGCTCTATATGTCTGTTGCACGCGAGTCTTCGGTTCATCGTCTCACCCGATAGATTGGCACCAAGATTGCTACTGATATTACACATTATTTCCTGCTTTTCTCTTTGGTTGCCGCTTATTTTTGAGCTAGTTTCTTGTTGGACAAACCTAGTTTACAGAAAGGGAAAATCTAGAATTTATCTCTTTGCAATAAGCTGAGGAAGGAGAGAAAGAGAGTAACATTTTCGTCTTGTTTTTATAGAGGGAAAGCCCTGAGAGAGAGAGAGAGAGAGAGAGAGAGAGAGAGAGAGAGAGAGAGAGAGACAGACAGACAGACAGACAGACAGACAGACAGCACTTTCGCTTCTAGTTCCAAACCTCACTCCCCTAGGCCCTCATAGCTGTCATCTAGCGATTGAGGAAAAAGCCTGATCAAATGCACAGGCAGCCAGCTCGCTAAGTGATTCATTGTCTAGACAGCTCATTAGCAGTATCCAATTGGCTGACTTCACAAAGTGCCTGCCTTCTAATGGCTTAATGGCAATCGGCGGAGTATGGCCACAACACCTTGGGCTACTCTCCACTGTAAAATATTTTAACGCTGTTTCGTATTTCCAAGCAACCTATTACCTCGGTTTTGCAAAATGTGTGTTTCTGATTTGTTTAAGAAGTTATATAGATAACAGATACTTTAGATTAATAGTCTGCTTAGGAAGATGTTTGCAAACAGCCCATTCGATGAGTTCATTAAGTTTTATTTTCGAAGTTAAGGATTCTTCATGAGTGCGAAACCTTTAAAAGTGTATTTGTTATATTTGCCTTCTTCAGAATGCTTTGTGAGATCACGACATGTGTATTGTTTGTTTATTTGTTACGGTTTTGTCATTGTATTATCTATTATATTTTGTTTGTTGTTAAGCTCAACTGTGGAGATCGTAGTATATTTATATACTCGCATATCTATTTTAGACGAAAATCAATGTATGATAGACTGCAGTGTAATAAAAGCATAGCATTATATTATATAAGTACATTTGCCATAACACTGACATTTTCTGGGACACAACAAACACCAGCAGTTTATGTGTTGATAAAATATAACAGAATATAACCAGAGAAAACCGGTTGTCGAGTCATCATGGAACCGTTCCCTGCTGTCAAGAAGACTACAGGGCATGTCGTGTGATAAGACGTAATGAAATGTAACCAGTTATGATTGGTTTGGAAAGCTATTATAGAAAGAATCACTGGCCCGAGAATCTAGACAATAGAAATTCGAAAGTTTTATAGCGAGGTACTTGAATACAGTCATACATGCAAACTTCTTACCCAGTGTACTTCCTATTTTACAGTGATTCCCAGGTGGGATGAGTGAGTCAGAGTGCATGTTTTGGGTGACCCCCCGGGTGTTAAGCTGGAGAACGCACAACAACAACAACAACAACACCAAATTCGAAAGTTTCAGATAAGCGAACGATGTTTCTGTTGCTTCTTCCTATCAAAAGTCAAAATGACATAAGTGCAGAGAGCTCTGCTCCTATGTTGATCTGAGTGCTGCACAGGCATTCCTGTGTGTGGATTCTGGTGTTCTTTTATAGATATACCAGCAGACTTTCTGTGAGAGGTCTTAATACATACTTTCAGTTGTGAGCGGTGTTTTGTGTGTGCTTGGTTGAGATTTGTATAGTTTTTCGTTGATTGTAAACTAAATTTATTATGTAGATGGTTTTGTGTATTTCAATACCACTTTTAAAAAAGTAGTAGTAGTAGGAGGAGGAGAGATAGATAGATAGATAGATAGATAGATAGATGAGAGAGGAGAGAGAGAGAGAGAGAGAGAGAGAGAGAGAGAGAGAGAGAGAGAGAGACAGACAGACAGACAGACAGACAGACAGACAGAGAAAGAGAAAGCGAGAGAGAGATAGAGAGAGAGAGTGACAGACAGACAGACAGACACAGAGAGAGAGAGAGAGAGAGAGAGAGAGAGAGAGAGAGGAGAGAGAGAGAGAGAGAGAGAGAGAGGAGAGAAACTGAAAGTAGTACACTAGTAAAGTCATGTCATTGCCTTGAATTCTTTTGAATCATTGTTGGTTGCTTGTGTAGGAGCGGATTGAATGGAAGCACTCTGATTTGTAATTGCAAGATATAGCGCTCTATAAATTCCATATATTATTATTATTATTATTATTATTATTATTATTTACCTTCTCCTACTGCAATCAGTTGCACATTGCAAACAGCCTCCGGGTTTATTTTCTGTATTATTTTTGTTTCTGCTTTAAAAGCACCGCACAGAGCAAACAGTGTAGGGGATGGCAATGCAGCAACTTTAATACAAAGACACAATGTGTCTGCTTCTTCTGCTTCTTCAGATAATGAATGGCCAGGTAAATACTTGCCTCCGAAGAGAAGAGACAATCAGCTGGGTCTGTATGTATCAAATGAGAGACCTCTTAGCTCCTGATTGTCCAGCACTCGAGCTTGGCTTCTCTCATCATGGTAATGGTGCACTTATCTCTGGTAGGGAAATGACCAGTCATAGGCTCTTGCATAGTCTGAGTTGGGTATATTACACAATGATGGTTTTGGGGGGAGCTGGCGCTTTTTCCTGTCATTTGCCGTTTTCCCAGTACAGCAGATTTTCAGACAGAGGAAGCATACACGCACCCACGAACGCACACGCGCACGCACACACACACACAGCACACACAACACACACACACACACACCCACCACACACACACACACACACACACACACACACACACACACACACAACACAACAAAACACAACACACGCACACACACACACACGCACACACAGACACCAACACACACATCACGAACACCGCGCACACACACACACACAATACACATACACACCACACACACACACACACACACACACACGCCCCCCCCACCCCACACACACACACACAAGCAAATATGATACAAGAGAGCAAGAGGCAGTTGGGTTAGTTGTGTGAGTTTGAAATGAGAGAATAAGAACATAAAAATCATTAACACTTGTTTTACTGCACAGCTCTGGTGTGATTTATATCTATGTTCGTTTTTACTCGGTCTTTTCCTTTCAGGTGAGAATAATTCGAGACTCTGTCTTAGTACTGAGACAGTGTTGCAAAGTAGCCTGGATTTAGTAGTTAGCTTTCATATACATCAAAAACACAAGTCAGGAAATCTCACATAAATCGTTGCTGGTTTTTAAAAGAAAACACGCAAGCAAGGAATACACGAAAGAAAGGAAGGAGGAAAGAAACAAAATATGATAAACAAAGAAAAGATCAGGAAAGCAAACAGAAAAAGAAACTATGCAATGCGCTTTTCTTGCTAGTGACAAAATCTTGACATTTCTGCTTCATCCAATGAAAATTTGCCGCGCAACAGTTATTGGCTTATCTCTCAGTGGGCAGGATTGTATAAAGATAATGCCTGGTTAGCAATGGATTATTTCCTCCTCCTTTTTTTTTTAATCAAGGTTGTTTACAGGGAATTCACTTCACATTAGAAATGATCAGAAACAAACAAGAAAAGAAACTGTAGCATCAGTTTTTCTAGGACAAAATCTTGCTTCTGATGATCATTCTAATGAATTTCCGGCCAGTTGGCTTGCTTGTGAAGCAGTTGATATGATGGATAATGCATGGAATATTCCCGAGCCTTGCTAAGAACAGGTGGTTACATGGAATTTCTTTTTGAATTCTGATGACCCTTATCAACTTATCACACTAACGGAAAGTTCATTACTGTAACAGTTTTTGGAGGATTTGGGAATGTGATGACATCTGTATGATTTTCAGTGTGTGTTTGCTTGTGAGCACTTTGGGACTATTGCATTAAGCAAGCAAGCAGCAAGTCAGATGTTGATCCCAGAGGTGATGACAGAGAGCATGATTGCTGTTTTGTTTGAGGCATCCACAGACATGTAATGATATACAGAGATACGTATTGCTCTTTAGTTAATTAATCAGTAAGGAGGAAAAAATGATAGGAGATCATTCGTAGGTAATTACCATATAATTTGTTATTGGCATGTTGACTGCTTGCCTTTCCTGCATTAAGTTGGTATTGTGCTCAATTATCTCGTGATATTTTGCACTGAAGTGTTTTTGTGTGTGCTATTCCGTTCGGTTGTGTCTTGAAACGTATTCTAGCCATAAGGGATGTTCTGCTTGAAATTCTGAAATTGGACACACAGTACTGCTGTGCATGTACTTTTCTGTCTGACATTTACTGACAAAAGCATATATACTCACAGGAAATAATATGTCTGCGTGAACTTTGGGCTGTTTTTCTATGGGGAGGATAATTTGTCGCCACAGACGGGCGCCGCTCGCTTTTTGTCCTTATATATTTTTGTTCTTCAAGAGCAACTGTTTTTTTTCTGTTTTACTCTTTAAAAGACAGATGTTTTCTCGTCGTAGGTTCTTGTCGTACAGAAGCTACATTATGCGCATACAACCTTGGTTGATAGTCTCCTAAAAAACACAAACGACGACTTGAAGTATCACTATTGGTGTAATGAAATGAGGGGAAAAAACCGATTGGTCTAGATTGTACCCGTCAACTTTCCCCGTCCTAAACCCCTACACTACATCTACACCTCCTCAGCATCATTGCATGTACAACAACTCTTTCTGCTTCTGACTAAAAGGGAGAGACATAAAAAGTATTGGTGGAATACTGCTAGAGAAGCTAGTATACTGTATACTGCTAGAAGCTGGAGGCGTGAAGGGGTTTATGTGAACACACACTATGGACATGGAGCAGTGTGGGAGACAAATGAATCGATACCAGACCATTCTTCTTGCACCGTGCTGCTCCAGTGAAACTGGACCATTCCGAAAGACTTTCCCTTGCTATGCATGCTATTGTATGGAGCTAACAAACGGGGAAAAAGTACTAGGATTTGAAGAAGTTTTCTTCAAGAAGTTACAGGAGAAAATAAAAAAAGGGCGGACATTCAATGTAGTAGGACGAACAGAGTTACTTTCCAGTGCCTCTGTGTGTGTGTGTGTGTGTGTGTGTGTGTGTGTGTGTGCCCGCGCGTGCGTGCGCGCGTGTGTGTGTGTGTGTGTGTGTGTGTGCGCGCGCGCGCGTGTACGTGCGCGCTCAGAGTTGAGATTTATTATGAATGTCTATCACGGCCCTCAGGCCTGAATTACGATAGCTCAGAATAAGATAACTGGACTTTCAAATATCAGTGGTGGTTTTTTTTTGTTTCTTTGCCACTTTTTGCATCCAACATGCTATTCCATACACAACGTTTTAAAGTCATAAATGTATAGCTATTACAATATATTGGATCTACCCCATTTATTTCAAAAAAGCTTTTAACCAAGTTAACATCAGCCGTCATGGATCAAAATTTACATTTTATTCGTAAACATAGCTAGCAGCCCATAAAACTAATGTGGCTTTTAAAATCAGGACATGAAGGAAGAAGAATTAAAGGCAAGATGGGTTCTACGCTAAAGGACACTGATGTTACGGGACATGCATTGCGTGACCACCGTACACAGCCCAGGGACAACATCAGACAGATGTTTGTCACTGGGGATCAATGAAATTAGCTAGGCGTGCGTGCGTGCCATGCGCGTGATTTTGTATGTGTTGTTGTTTTGTGTTTTCAGTGTTAGCAAGAGCCTATATTACGCCGTTACTTAACCATTTTTGTTTGAAGAATATAATTATAAACAACAAAAAACACTGATGCTGGGTATAGCTGAGTGGTAAGAGCGCTTGATTTTCATTCCATTTAGTTGTAGGTTCGAATCTGGGCAAAGGCGTCTGGTGAATTAAGTGTGGGATTTTGAGGGGCATTTTTAGAAAAAAGCAATATTCTTGGTCAGCTGAAAGTGCGGATATGCCAGTGTCTTAGTATTTCTTTCATGTATATATGTGCATGCGGAAGCTCAAAGTTGTGCGTTAAAAATCCCGTTATTCATATTAACGTAAAATCCCGTTATTCATATTAACGTACGATCGTTACGGAAAAAGAAACATAGCCTAGCATGTGCTTTGTATTTGGAGAGGGATGGGCTCCACTTGGTTCAACTTGCCCATAAGACATTGCATTGCCTGAAAACAAAACGAGTGTACTGCCCACTGAGTCTTCGGGGAGAGAGGGAGAGAATGAGAGAGAGAGATGAGAGAGAGGAGAGTGAGAAAAGGAGAGAGAGAGAGAGAGAGCAGAGAGAGACAGAGAGAGGGCTGGGGGGGGGGGGGGTGCAGGCATTACAGAGGATTTCGTAACGAATTGTTTTCGAATGGTGTAAGCTGAAACATGCCAAAAAGTCTCTGTCTGTCTCTGTTTGTCTGTGTCTCTGTATGTGTGTGTGTGTGTGTGTGTGTGTGTGTGTGTGTGTGTGCTTGATATTATTGATTCTTTGTCAGATCTTTGCTCACTTGTTTGTTTGTTTGCATTTAAATCATAGTTTTCTTCGGATGAGAGCTTGATGGAAACAAAAACGCCAATATGTGTACCAACTTTTCCCCCACAGTAAACAGATTTGATAAAAAATATAATTTTCTCATTCTTTCATTTCTTCTCTCTCACTATTGCATATATGCAATTCATCGTTACCTCTAGAAATTAATATTTTTCTTTACAATGCATGAGTAGCCATTATGCGTTTTCAAGACTTTTCTTTTTAGAAGCAGCGGGAAGGTATTTTGCTTTACAATAGTTCATATTCTGAAAAGCGCAAACACACACACAGCGTGAACTATTCCACGTCAAAGATTTCATTCTCTATACTTTGAAAAAACCACGTTCCTCCCATACATTCATTTCTGCCCAGCCGAGATTTTAAGTTCTATGACCTGCCTTGCTTACCACTTAATACATTAGTTACACGTTAAATCCTGTTCCGCTTTTCGTAAGAGTAGGCCATTGTGTGCCGGTTGGAACAGATGACAGAATTGACAAAACCGCATACACACGGGGACTGGATGTAAAAAAAAGCACACAAGTGCTTATTCCATTATCGTCGATATAAAAGAATAAAATAAAATAATATTAAAAAGTTACTGTTGTGCTAAATAAATACCTTTTCTCACCCACGTGGGATCTGGTGTGTTTGCCATGTGACAGGCCTGAAAGAGATAGATAGGAGAGAGAGAGAGAAGACGAGAGAGAGTAGGAGAGAGGATGCGAGAGAGAGAGAGAGAGAGAAGGTCTGCTAACAGAGGGGTCCTTGTCAATGGCTTTTCTTCCCTTTTATGCTGCTGCCATTTGATTTACTGAAGCTGGGAATCATATTTGCTCTGTTGTACTGTGGTGCAATGTGTACCAGTTCCAGTCACGGCAATTTTCTCTGCATAAAATTCGGACTGCTCTCCTCGGAGAGAACTTGTCGCCACAAGAGCAGTGCCACCTATGTTTCCCATGTGACAGTACATGTCCTTGTTTTCTTAGGAGAGAGTCCTTTTTTCCATAGAATCTTACTTTGGGAGTTATCTTGTTGCTGTGGATTCTTTTGCATGCACTATTTGTGAGTTGCACACGGGCCATCGGTTTATCATGTCATCCAAAAGGCTAGCACCTAGCCACCACTCGAAGTCTAGTGGTTGAGTAAAAACAAGTTTAGACTCGAATGGGGATCGCATCCGCCACTTACTACTTTTTAGACAGATGTCAGTAGTCTCTTAAAAACCCAATAAAGCAAGGGGTGGAGATGAAAACAAGGCCTGGGATCAAACATGGAGAAAGAAGAAGAGCTTAAGAGAAATGGAAAAAGGAAAGACATAGTGTAAAGATGAAAAAATCGAAGACTAGTAGGGAAAGGATGTCAAACATGCAACGCAGAGGACATGCACGATCTCCTCTGGTAGGTGATACGATGGCATCTTACCACGAATGACTTTCCAAAGACTGTTTAATTCGGTGATAAAACAAAGGAGCCTGGATGTGAGTGTATACGATGAGATCAGAACCATGGGCAGGGGTGTAACAGCGCTGAAACTTAAAAAGAGATAACAAGACAGCACAAGTAGAATACATGCCAAAAATTGCACATTTGAGTCACAACAAATGTTTTCTATTGTTCTTTGTTAGGGAGAGAGAGAGAGAGAGAGAGAGAGAGAGAGAGAGAGAGAGAGAGAGAGAGAGATAGACAGACAGACAGACAGACAGACAGAGACAGAGAGAGTTACATAATATGTCAGTAAACTGAATATTGTTTAGGTACTTCACAGAAGTTTGGCGTCCTTTGCTATGGAACTGGCATGTGACTTTAATCTTTTTTTCATGGATATACGCCTTTAAGAGAGATGAGAGAAACCAGAAACCTTATCTCGAGACAAGCAGAAACACTCTGGCATGAAAACAGCCGGTGTAGATAAAGCAGAAATAATGATAACTATACCCTCTGTCTCTACAGATCATCAAACCCCTCGAATATGAAATCACCCTTCTGCTAAACCGATGTCAGCGTAAGGATCTTTAAAAAAAGAAACGGGCCAGTCTAAAAGCTCCATTTACTCCTCTTTCCCTATGTGGTGGACGTTAACAGCCAAGAAAGGAGCAGATGACGAAGTTGTCGCCCCTGCTCCTTATCTAGCAACCTGCTTCCTTCCCCTTACCGGCACAGCCCAAACCGAGTTAGGCGCCGTTCTTTCAATGCTTGCTGGTTCGTTACACTGAAGAGGACGTAGCGACGCTGTGTTCCTTTTCACGGACAGCGGGAAGATCTTCCAGCTAACTCAGTGATGGCAGACCACCAGGGACTTCCCCAGCTGATGCTTACATCCACGGCTGATTCTGACTGACACAGTGGTCTGTGTGTGAATGGCAGGGAAGAAAAGAAAAGGCTGTTTTAAAACCGTCAGAATTGAGTTGTGTGCTTTACAGTCTGTGCCGTTTGTTGTTTGCTGCTTGAAGTACGAGCGTGTCAGGCATACATTAAGGCATTTCTTTTCTGTTCTGCTCGCAAAGTGTGGAACGTGTCAGATACATAGAGCTGGCATCAGAATGGTTGAGTCCATCCGTATCATTTCTCACAGCGTGTCGACAGCTTATTTGATTATTTATTTATTCTTATTTTGAGAATAATGGAATAAGGACTCATATGCCTTTTTACATCCATTCCCCGTGTGTATGCAGTTTTATCATATTGGTTGGCTGGTTCGTAGAAAAAATTTTTAAATCATTTTCTTAGTCCTGGCATATAATCTATTCTGATCGCTTAACTCTTCAATGTTGTGTTTGAATCCAAAGAAACGTGGTACAAAATTAATATGATGGTTATGTTTTGGATGATGCGAGTGAAGATGACGATATTCTTTTTTTTTTTTTTTTAAATAAGGCGGAGCCAGTTTGTATGACAATTTCTCACCTTCACCCTTCACGTATCCCGTAATCCCGTGGATCGTGGGGGCACCAATAAAGATTTTTCCAACCAGCTTCCTCCACTACCCGCAGTCCTCTGCGTTCCGTAACAAATCGTTCCCCTCAAGGCCAGTCCACTCTCTGATGTTGCCTTCCTTCGTTTTCTCTGCCTGCCTCTTCGTCTCCCTCCCTGTCCGTGTAATTTTTGTTCAGACTATCACATCTCTTTGTGCCGACATTTTTACCTACAATTTATCTATAAAAAGGGCTGTACACACGTAAAATACCACACAGCTATATGTGACATTCGCAGTAACTGATTGACTATAAATAAAAGAGAAGAAAGCTCCGATCAGTGGTACTACAGAAACGGTACCTACACATCAAAGAATCTGGAATCTTTATCTCACCCGGAGTTTCCTGGCCACTATCAATTCTTGTACAGATGGCAGAATCCTGGCTACATGCATACTGTTCTGTGCATTACATACACAGCCTAGGTTTCTATTTTCAGGGTGTAGGGGCTTCTTTCGGAGACTTGAAGCGGAATAGAGGTGTGGGACTTTGTTGCATTTAATTTGAGGAAATGAAAAAGCAGAAAGAGCATGGGTGAGAGAAAGGGAAGGAAAAGAAGAGAGAGAGAGAGAGAGAGAGAGAGAGAGAGAGAGAGAGAGAGAGAGAGAGAGAGAGGCGAGGGAGGGGGAGGGGGTCAGACAGACAGACAAATTGACAGGCAGACAGACAGACAGACTCGCAGACACATACACACACACACACTGACAGATAGACAGAGAAAGATAGACAGACGGAGACAGAGCTATAGGAAAGCAGGAAAATATACCGACCACAAAACCAGATACAATTATGAGGAGACCAGCTGAGTCGAGAACATCGTCACAAATTTGATTTTTTTTTTTTTTGGGGTGGGGGAGGGGGTACGACTCGTTTACCTTTCTAAAAATTCAAGCAAACTTAGCACTAATATGGACATTAACTGAAAATTCTTTGAATTCTGGGCTCTTTTACCCACACTTTTAAAAAGAATACTTTTTTTTAATCAAGTATCAACTTCCTCTAAGATCTCAGACGTTTCTTCATTGGTGTCCTGAAGGTAATAGTTATCTGAAACTGTTTTAGTAGGTAAAAAGCATTTTTCAAACTGGCCGTTTTTGTTGGACAAGTTATAATTATATGATACCCCCGTCTGAGCTAGTTTTATGGTGGGACTGTTTGCTTTCGATAACACTAATGGGCTGTTTTGAAAATTCACCTAAGATGTCAGTCACCCCGTTAAGGACTTTGCTTTACCCTAAAGTTTTTTTGGAGGAGAGGCGTAGGGAGAAGAAAAAGGGGAGAGGGGGGGGGAGGGGTAGAAGAAGGCTTATGCTCCATGCTTCAACTAGTTTTAAAACAGTGTTTTTCTGTGGGGATTGTGGGGGTGTGTGTGTGTGCGTGCGTGCGCGCGTGTGTGTAAGAGTGCGTGTGTGTGTTTGTGTGCGTGTGTGCCTGCATGCGTTAGTACGAGGGCTATTTGCTCTAAAAATATTTTTCGAGTTGATTGTGTGTTTGTGTGTGTGTGTTTGTCTGTCTGTCTGCAAAGATAAATTGGATCGTTTACAAGGAGAGTTAATGCCAGGAGACAAGAGATGCGTGACCAGTTGACAGCGACAACAATTTCAGGCAATAAAGTGCCATTCACAGTTACAATTATGTTGAAATCCAATATGCATGGCATTGTATGTGCACGCGAGCAAGCGTGTGTGTGTATGAGATAGTTGTTTTCTAATATGAAATATTGTAAACGAGATAACTCAAAGGTGTTGTTTCAAACCTCGAAGCCTTTTGGTTAGAGACAAAAGAAATCAAACTGAGCATCGTGTTTATTCCTAGATTTTTTATAGACCTCTCTCCTCTCTCTCTCTCTCTCTCTCTCTCTCTCTCTCTCTCTCTCTCTCTCTCTCTCTCTCTCTCTCTCTCTCTCTCTTCTCTCTCTCTCTCTCCAAAATTAATATAATAAAATCCAGGAGAGAAAATTGGCCCCCCAAAATAAACAAAATTGTTAATTAGGAAAGGAAAAAATTCCCAAAACAAATCAAAGCTTATATTGCATCAATTTTGTGTACAGCATATAGGTCTGAGGAATACAGTCTGCTGACAGAGGAGGTCCCTGTCAATGGCTTCTCTTCCCTTTCTGCTGCTGTCAGTTGGTTTACCGAAGCCCGAGGACTGTCCATGAATCCTCACGTGTGTCCACAGTTCGCCCCCCCCAAAAAGGAGAAGAAAATGTGGCAATACGATTGATAGAAGGAAAAGCAAACCTAGATAATGTAAAGAACACTTCAAAAATCAATAAAAGGAAGAAGCAAGAAATTAAAACCTGAGAAGTGGTAGAAAATTGTTGTCTTTCTGTATAAATCGATTGCCCAGAAAGTCCTGTGTGAAAACGTGCACAGAACGTCTTGCGCACACGTTAATAGCCTGTTCACATTTCATAGAAGAGTGGCCAGCTGTGGCGGTGGTATGGATGGTATGTAGGTGCGCAGTGTACACCTAGCAGCCTAGAAACTGAATCTGCACACTAAGGTCCAAACTGCTCAGAACACCCTACCTGAAAATAACCAACGCAGTCTCCCTCCCAACGACTCCTCAAGGACTTACAATAAGACAAGTCTTCTTTTATCCTCCGACCCTCTTCTTCCTCTTAGCCTGGTGGTCAGAGTGATGTATTCGTGATCTGCTGACCCGGGTTCGAATCTCGTTCAAGAGGATTTTTCCTCTTGAGTTAACATCAGTGCCGACTCCACTCCCACCAAAAGTCCTCCGGTTGAGACTATAAACAAGGTCCCGTGTGCAAACGCACGCAGAACATCTCGCGCACAGGTTAAAACCCGTTCCGCTTTTAAGAAGAGTAGGCCATTGTGTGCCTGTGGGAACGGATGACAAAATGGACAAAACTGCATACACACGGGGACTGGATAAAAATAAAAAGCACCTGAGCGCGTTTTCTATTATCTTGGAAATAAAAGAATGGATAAATAAATTAAAATAAATACATCCAAATTTTTTTCTTTAGCCAGTCTTCTTCCTCTCTTTCCTCCTCTTCCCTTCTTCTTAAGCAACCTGTTGATACACAATATAATTATTATACAAAATCTTGTGGAGTGTTGCAGTCTCAGTGAATGAACTAAAACAACCTGTCGATACAGCCTGTATTATACAGACTCTCGTGGAGTGCTCCAGTCTCAAAGAAACAGCTGACAGCAGCAACCAAAGAGAAGTGAGGCCAGTGACAAGGACTCTGCCCCGTCATGTCGGCAGAGTGTATCCTTCAGACCTGTCACAGGGCAAGCACGCTGTACTGTATCCACACCGCGCGTGCACTGTTCACACGAGATTGGCTGTCAATCAGAACGGACACGTACACTGCTGTCTGTAAATAGTGGTAGACTGATTGGTCGGGATAGAACTTGGGAAACCTCTGTGCAAGACAGAACTAGGAGTCTTGTCTTCTTCTAAAGGAAGCATCATCGCGATTCATTCAATTTGAAAGTGAAACTCCATGAGCGGTTAACCTTGACTACAATGAGCAAAGGAATAATGAAAAAGTGTCCTGCTTTGGGCCTTGGTGAGTCAGTTCACTTTCTTGGCTGCTTGGTGCACACTGGGCATCTACATACCATCCATACCACCGGCCACAGCTGGCCTACTCTTCTATGAAGTACGGGCAGGCTAGTAACGTTTTGTGCAAGATGTTCTGGGACTTTCTGGGCAGTGCATCTGGTACTGGTGATAACTCCAGGGAAAGGTGTCCTTGAACAGTAGACTCAAACCTAGGACTTTTCCTGACATAACTTAAGTCGACGATTTTAATGCTGGGTGTACTGACATTATAACATAGGTTAAGGATAAAGATAACGACAGAACAAAATACACAAACAGGCTGCTTTACATTATAAGAAAAATTGCTCATTACGTTGCTTTCCTCTTCTCAAAAGAAGTGTGTTCTGTTAATTATAAACGTGTAGACTAGAGAAAATTTCCTTCCAGAGTAAATCAGAGCTGATGCAGATTTGTTTTCCTTTTTTTGGTATAACAAAAAAATCAGGAGAAGAAAACTGAAGTAGTATGCTAAGTCACAAACTCTAGCAGTCTCTTAAAAACTATCTTGCAAGGCTGAGTTCAAAGATGCAGAAGACCAGTCAGAGAAAGGACTGCTGAATGGACCCAAGAGCTGTACTGGTATCTACGGAGAAACACCTGCTGATGTTTCTTCCATCACTGTGTTCCCCATGACAAGTGTTAAGTAGGAGACTAGTGTTGTGAAATATAGCAGTGTTCTTGATATAACCCACTTAAACAGAGGATAAAAGCCATTTGTGTCTTGCACAGAGTTCTACCGAGTTTCCAACCAGACAAATAGTATCTACCACACTATAATTATGGTATAGGTCTTTTTCTGGCTGACAAGCAGCTTTCTTTGCAAAAGTGCGAGGCGTGGACTGTGTGGTTGCCCTGTGACAGGTCTGAGGACTGCAGTATACTGACAGCAGGGGCCCCTGTCAGTGGATTCTCTTTCCTTTCATGCTGTCTCTCCATTCACCAAGATCTGAGAATTTCACACGATTCCGTCCATGTGTCAATAGTTTGTTGAAGAAAGAGGAAGAGAGGTGATGAGGAAAAGTAAAGAAAGATCGAAAACTAAACTGATATAAAAAGTAAGAAGAGAAGCCAAGTAAAGAACAAATAAAAGAGATAGTAGAATAAAAAGAAAAAGAAAAACTACAACAGAAAGGGAACCCTTCCTTTATGTATATCATCAAGAAAAATACGAAGATATTGTTCTGGTAACTGTAAACACATGAACTAGTTTTTTTCAGATTTGATGAATAGGGATTTATCATCACATCACTCCTCTTCTGCGATCTCTTCACTGGTTGCCTGTCTCACAAAGACTGGAGTATAAAATCAATACCCTCTGTTTCAAATGTCTCCAAAAATCTGCACCCTCTTATCTCTGTAACTGTCTTCACCTGTACACTCCATCCCGTTCCCTTCGTTCAGCCGCAGATACTTTGTGCTTTCGAACACCCAGATTCAAACAAACCACTGTTGGCCGTCGCTCCTTCTCTGTTTCTGGTCCATCCACCTGGAATGACCTCCCTCTTTCACTTCGTCAAAAGCCTTCACTTGATTCCTTCAAATCCAGCCTCAAAACACACTTATTTCCTACCTGAGACTTTCCCCCCACATATCTGTCCCTAATTTTCAACAGCATCTTTCACCTTCTAAGTGTTGTTCCGTGTGTGTGTGTGTGTGTGTGTGTGTGTGTGTGTGTGTGTGTGTGTGTGCGTGTGTGTGTGTGTGTGTGTGCGCGCGCGTGCGTGTGCGTGCGTAGTGCGCGCGCATGGATTTGAAATCTGTTGCTCATTATGTTTAAGGAGAGTTGCATGCCTGTAAATGATTGAGTGCAAGCGCTTCGATTTGTTTGTTTTTTACAAGATTCAGCGCTATATAAATTCCATATATTATTATTATTATCTTTTAAAACACTCGCTCATTTCTATTTTACACAGAATTGTGCCTCATTCTAGCCAGACTAGTCACATTTATAGATGGCAGGGTATGTGGCTTCTCTGCCGAATAAACATTTTTGGGGGTCAAACACGTAAGGAGTGGACGGTGTGTTTGCCGTGTGGCAAGTCTAAGGGTGGAAGTCTGCCGACAGAGGAGTTCCCTGTCAGTGTCCTTCCTTCCTTCCCTTTCCTGCAGTCAGTTCATTAGCTCAGGTCTGTAGACTGTCTGTCACTCCTTTCAGTGCGCCAACAATTTGCTTAAGGACAAATGAAAAATAAAAATCAGAGAAGAAAGATTGAAAGGAGTGGGCAAAATCCACAAAAGTAAGAAAAGAACCTGAAGAACTTTTAAAAAAACAAGGTCAGTGTTTTAAGAACTTAAAACAAGCAGAAATAGTTACCCTTTCTTAATATGGCCTAACCAAGCATGGCAAGTTTTTTCCTTCAGTAAAGTTCATTTTGCTCACTAACGGTGTTTGCATCAGAGATTTTTTTCCTTGATATTGAAACAATAATGATGTAGCATCTGATAAAGTACACACACTTTTCCATTCTGTTAGGGGCTTACAACCAAACCCCTATCCCACCCTGCCCCCATGATTTATCCAGACGACTAGTATTTACAGTGTCAGGGCATATGACATCTCTGATTGACAATCGTCCTTCCTTACAGAAGCACGAGATGTGTACAGTGTGTTTGCTGTGTGACAGGTCTGAGAGAGACAGTCTGCTGCTGACAGAGGAGTTCCTTGCCAATGTTCTTCCTTCCCTTTCCTGCAGTCATTTGACTTACTCAGGCCTGTGGACTGTCCGTCATTCCTTTCAGTGTGCCAACAGTTTGCTGAAGGAGAAACGAGAAAAAAAGAAAGAAGGAAGATTAGAAAAAGTAGAGAAAAGATATAGATGTAGGAAGAGAACGTGAAGAAGTAAAAGGAGAGATAAAAGTTAAAAGAGCTTAAGACAAGCAGAGATAGTGATTCTTTCCTAAGAAGACATAAGTAAGCATGGTGCTTTTCCCTCCTCTTCATCAGTAAAGTTCATTTTGCTTACCAAAGATATTTGCATCTGAGATTTTTTTCCTTTGATATCGAAACAGAAATGATAAAGCACACACTCCTTTCTATTCTATACAGGGCTTGAAATCAGCTCCCGCCCCCCCCCCCCCCCCCCCCCCACTGATTTATCCAGACGAATATTATTTACAGTGTCAGGATATATGGCATCTCTGATTGACAATCGTCCTTCCTTACAGAAGCACGAGATGTGTACAGTGTGTTTGCCATGTGACAGATCTGAGAGAGACAGTCTGCTGCTGACAGAGGAGTTCCCTGTCAATGTTCTCCCTTCCCTGTCCTGCAGTCAGTTGATTTCCTCAGGCCTGTGGCTTCTCCGTCACTCCTTTCAGTGTGCCAACAGTTTGCTAAAGGAGAAACGAAGGAAAAGGGGGAGGCAGGTTCAAAGAGAAATTAGACAAGCGACATACAAGTAAGGAGAGAACCTTCAGGAAAAAAAAGGACTTAAAGTCAATAGAATTTAAAACAAACAGATGTAGCACCTCTTTCGTAGCATGGCACAACCAGGCATGGTGATTTTTTTCATCTCTTCACTTAAGTTTACTTTGCTTACCAAAGATGTTTGCTTCAGAAGATTTTTTCGTTGATAATGAAATAATAACGATGTAGCGTGTGATAAAGTGTGCACACCTTCCCATTCTGTTTGAAGCTGCAAACAACCTTCCATCCTCCACGATTTATCCAGACGAATAGTATTTATAGAGACAGGGTATATGACATCTCTGATTGACAAACGTCCTTCCTTGCAGAAGTACGAGATGTGTACAGTGTGTTTGCCATGTGACAGGTCTGAGGGAGACAGTCTGTTGCTGACAGAGGAGTTTCCTGCCAATGTTCTTCCTTCCTTTTCCTGCAGTCAGTTCGTTTAATGAGGCCTGAGGACTTTCTGTGAATCCTTATTGTGCACCAACAGTTTACTTAAGGGAAACTAGAAAAAAAAAACAGAGGAAGAAGATTGAAAAAAGTACAGAAATTTCACAAAAATGTGAAGAGAACCTGAAGAAATTGAAAAAATAAAGTTTAACGTTTGAAGAACTTAAACCAAGCATCAATTGTGACATGACCCTTTCTTTACATGACCTAACCAGGCGTGGCATTTTTTTCCCATATCTTCAGTAAAGTTCATTTTGCTTACAAAGGATGTTCGCATCAGATTTTTTTCTTTGATAGTGAAATAATAATGATGTAGCATCTGATAAAGTGCACACTCCTTTCCGCTCGGTTTCTGTCTGGCAACCCTATGATATAGCCAGACGACATGTGTTTACAGAGAGTGAGGTATATGGCATCTCTGATTGACAAACGTTCTTCCTTGCAGAAGCACGAGATGTGTACAGTGTGTTTGCCTTGTGACAGGTCTGAGAGATACAGTCTGCTCCTGACAGGAATTCCCTGTCAATGTTCGTCCTTCTTTTTCCTACGGTCAGTTCATTTACTGAGACCTGAAGACTTTTCGTGTTTCTTTTCAGTATGCCAACAGTTTGTTTAAGAAGGAGGAAAGAGAACAAACTGGAGGATTTGGGGGCTGCAAAGTGGGAACGAAATGAGAAAACTGACATAAAAGATGGAAGAGAGCCCGAGGCAAAACAGGACAAGTGAAATAAGAAAACATGAAACGAGAGACATGATGGCCCTTTCTGTACAGAAGTGACTGAACATGACGCAGTTTTCTTTGCTGTTTGTAAAGTGTGTACTGGTAACAGTAAACCTATCACCTGCTTGAATTTGTTTTCTGTTTAGATGATGTTTCATCTCTGACCCCCCCCCCCCCCACCACACACACACACAGACAGAATCCACCCAATCTTTCTTGCACAAACTTCTTTCACTTGCCAGTGAGACCTGTATTTGCATTCAGTGTTGTGTGCAGCTCTCCTGCTAGACACAGATCCTTCCCCTTACTCACAGAATCACGAGGCATGGACGATGTGTTTGCCAAGTGACAGGTCTGAGAGATACAGTCTGCTGCTGACAGAGGAGGTCCCTGTACATGGCTGCTCTTCCCTTTCTGCTGCTGTCTGTTGGTTTACCGAAACCTGAGAACTCCTACAGTTTCTTACCTTGTGTCAATAGTTTGTCCCACAAGGAAGGAGGTAAAAATAGGGGTGATAATTTGAAAGACGTCGAGAAAAACTAAAATTGAAATAAAAGTGGGAAGAAACTTTTAAAAAAACGAGGCAAACCAGGAGGAAACCCGTAAGCCAATCCTTTGTTTTCTAGAATGAATTCATCCTATACCACTTTATTCCCCTCCTGGATAATTTGTTAAAGTAATTTCAAACTTCCGAACTTTGGACTTCTTCCTTTTGAATTAAATTCATACAGATGAACCCTCATCTTCTAACCGTCTTTCATGATCTTCGTCATTCTCATTATTCCTCTCGTCTTGCTCACAGATCATTCATGGTTTTTACACGCCGATAGCTCTGAGAGCAGCGCAGTGTGTGGCTACTTCTGTTGACGGACACCTTTTCTTGCGGAGTGCAAGATGTGGGAAGTGTGTGTTTGCTTGTGACAGGCCTGAAGATACAGTCTGCTGACAGAGTAGGTCCTCGTCGATGGCCTTGCCTCCTTTTCCTACCGTCAGTCGATTTCCTGACACTAGAGGGCTCCTCACGTGTTTACCTCAGTGTCAATAGTTTGTTTGCAAAAAGGAGGAGCAAAAGGAGGGAATGGTGGGGAAAGAGAAAAGGTAAAGAGGAAAAAACTCAGAAGGACATACAAGTAAAAAGAGAATCTGAACGGAAAATAAGAAAGTAATAGTAAAATTGTGACAGAAAAAAGACAGAAAAGATGTTCCTTGATGCTCATATTGCTAATTTAGCATGGCACTGTTATCACTTTCACCTATTCCGTAGTCTAGTATACCGTTGTGGCACTACTACAGATTTTGCAACCAGCTTCTTCCACTCCTCGCGGTTCTCAGCTTTCCACAGTATGTCGTTCCACTCAAGGCCATTCCAATCTGTGATGTTGTCTTCTCATCGTTTTCTTCTCTCTCTGCCTCTGTTTTCTCCATCATACTCTTTATCAAAACAAAGTACACTCTGATAGCTGCGAACTGTTTATTCTCGTACATTGCACATTCCGCAGTCTTCTTGACCGTAGGGAGATCAGTGACGACTCAACAACTAGCCCCTCTCCATCTTTCTCCTGCCTTCCTTCCAACCCTCAGTGTGCTTCCCTCATCCTCCAGCCTGTCCTGTCCCTGTCTCCTAGAGATATTGTCTCTTTAAAACAGACCTCCGATCCTGTCTTGCGTAGACTTCTCCTAACTTTTACCCAGACTAGCAGTCAGCCTTTACAGCTACAGCAGTGTGGCACGGGGCTTCCTTCATTGACAAGCAGTTGTCTTTGCAGAAGCCTTAAGTGTGGCGTGGACGGTGTGTTTGCCGTGTGACAGGTCGAGAGGAGGAGGGGGGGGGGGGGGGGGGGGGGTCAGTCTGCTAGCTGACAGGGAAGCCACTGTCAGTGGCCTTCTTTCCCTTCTTTCTTTAACTGATTTACCTTTTTCCGGCCCTTGGTTTAATGTCTGTTGACTTCTAGGTGATTTAGCCAAGCAAACTTTTAGAACAAAAGTTAAAGGAGACGGGAGTACGCAGGTTCGTGGGCAAGACTGTAATAACCTTCCCACTGTTGAATGATAATAATTATGTGGCTTCAGAAATTGATGGTATATATTGCCCAGAATCGTTTAAACGTCCCCCATATTTTTGATCTCGTATCAATTCCTTTCTTTTGTATACAATTCTTTGACAATAGGAAAGTCAAAAAGTAAATGTTCTGTCAGGTAATGAGAACAGGAGGATGTCACATTTTTGGAGTACTTTGTGTTCCAGTTGCTAAATCGTGATTTAGAAATAACGTTTTGAAAGTCTTTTCCCCCCTAAAAAATATAGAGACATCTGTTTATAGCTTATTTACAAGGGCTTGAGAATGTATGATATTTATTTTCTCCCTTTGTCAACAGCTTTAGCGAGAAGGGTGGATGGGGGAAGAAGCAGACAGAGGAGAAAGAGGGCAATGATTTAGAAGAAGAGAAGAGAGGAGAAGAGCGAGAGAGAAGAGAGAGAGAGAGAGAGAGAGAGAGAGAGAGAGAGAGAGAGAGAGAGAGAGAGAGAGAGAGAGAATCAGATATGTAATTGTATCTGGTCGTGAAGCATATGAATCTTCTTTTTGTCTACCATCTCCATCAGAAGAGTGTATGTTGTAATAACAACGATGATAATAATCATCATCATAATAGTAATGATAATGGTAACAACAATAATCATCACCATGATGATAATCAACGTGGTAACAAGAATAATGAAGATAAAAAGAATACTATGAATTGATGATGCATACAAGGGTATCGTCACCTCGCCATCCTCCATCAAGTTAAAGAAACGTAGAAACGAGCACACACACACAAAATCATAGCCTTTGGAGCCCAGTGGCTGGGTCAGCCAACACTGCCCCATTTTGTGCCGAGTCAATGTGAAAAAGTCAGACTTCTGAGTTGAGCACTGATGGATACACAATAACACAGCATGAAGCTGGATTCCGCGCTGTTCAAGTGTACTTTCCACAGCACTATCCCTCAGTGCACCCCGTTAAGATAAAACAATCAATTTACCTGCGCTACTTTCGGGTTTTCAAGCCAGCGTTTAGGCAGTTTGGTTAGTTCCAGCAAATCAGCTTTTTGTCCATAAATCTGAGTATTTCTACTCTTCAGCTTTTTTTTCAAAGGATCGTCATCTGCTATATCCTCCAGCTAGTTTAACTGAATTTAGATAACATTTAATGCACAGATTCCAAAAAGTGATCGAAAGAACAAACCTGCTGCGCCATTAGCGCCTTTTTTGGTTTTTTGAGTTATCGTTCGTAGCTGCTGGTGAGAAGTCGGTTAACACCTAGTTCTTTTTTTTCAAAAAAGAGTGCACTATTTCTGACCCCACTGAAGATTGGCCAATGGTGTAGATAGTTGGATAAAAAATATCTCATTTGATTTATGGTACTACAATCATTACAAGTATTATGAGGTATTAAGATGAAACAGATACTGTTGAAGTGTGTGTGCCAATAAACTGTGGATGCCCTTCTCATCTAACATGTTGTTCAATTCTTATTCATTAATTCATTTATTGACTCATTCATTCATTCAATCTTTTACTTAGAGGATAATGGAATAAGCACTCATGTGCTTTTTTTTAACCTCCAGTCCCCTTGTGCATGGGGTTTTGTCAATGTTGTCATCCGTTCCCACCAGCACAAATGACCCACTCTTCCAAAAGGCGGAACAGCTTTCAACGTGTGAGCAAGATGTCCTACGTGCATTTGTACACGAATCATTGGTTTATAGTCTCATCAAAAGAACTTCTGGGGGAGTGGAGTCAGTACTAGTGTTAACTCTAGGGTAAAATTCCCTAAAACGGGCACCTCCGTGCTGGCTCGAACCCTGGTCATCAGTTCACGAGCGCAACGCTCAAACCACCAGACTCTCTGTCCTCCAGACCACCATTTCAAAAGCACCACAGGCTGTTGACCTTTAAACAAAGCCTTCACACAAACCAGTCCTCACAGGGATTTGCTTCACTGCCTTGGCCAGACTGTCGTTTTAATCTTCAGAGCATACTTAACAGGTACGGCAACAGCAGACCAGCCCGGTTTTATAGGCATTGGCATGGGCAGACTACTGATGTAAAAATGGGAAGAAAAAAAGCAACTCTTGAACGTTTGGCAAATCAGAGCCCTCTGGGACACATAGATGTCTTTCTGTTTGGAATTTTAACTCTTTGTCCTTTCTTTTCCATACCCGAGGGAGATATTTATTTGTGAAATGCTCTGAACCTGGATACCTTTACCCTTTGCTCACTAGCCTTGACATGTTGTGATTGTCTGCTTGCGTGTGTTTGCTTGTTGTTGATTTTTCTCTCTCTGTATCTCTTTTGTGATAAGTGAATCAACGAAAATGTCACAGAAACAACGTTTCAAGCTGAAAACATGTTATGTTCTGAGTAGGTCGGCTCAGACGTTAACCTTTCTCTCTGGAAAGAATGCACACGAGACTTGCTCATAAAGCGCAAGTACACGACCAGACAGTTCTGATTATTGATGGGGTTTTTTTCGGCTAGAGCTCCAAGGTTCACCAATGGTGAGATTTTGCGTATGCAGCCACTTTTGCCCGCCAAGAAGGTACCCGCATTCCAACATCAGGGATGTATGCTAGGTATGTTTGTTTTCGGTATCTCACCGAACGTTGACATGAAGTACGGGATCTTTAACGTGCATAGTTGATCTTCTGCATGCGTGTACATACAAGAAGGGAAGTTGTGACACTGGCAGGTCTACACGTGAAGTTGACGTGGAAGAAAGTAAAAATCTCCACCTGTAAATCACCAGACGCCACCGAGATTCCAGACAAATCGATATTTTAAAGATTATGCATTGCTTTCTCACACTTACCTGTGTTGTAAGCTCACCTAGGTAGGAAAAGCTTGGTCTGTTTTCATGATTTGTGTACACAAGCCCTGAATCCGTAATTAATCAAAGAGGCTCTGACCACTTTGTTAAAAAAAAAGGCATCCGTATTTTTCTTCTGCTTGCAGTTAATCAAAGAGGCTCTGACCACTTTGTTATAAAAAAGGCATCCGTACTTTTCTTCTGCTTGTAGTTTATCAAAGAGGCTCTGACCACTTTGTTAAGAAAAAAAGGCATCCGTATATTTGTTCTGCATGTACATGACTGTGTATGATCGTAACTGGTGAACGTTTTCTTGAAATTTAAGCAAAGTCACTGTGCCTTCTTGGATGCAAACACCTTCGGCTGTGGACAACATGGGAAAACTTCACATTTGATAGAAAAAGATTTTCCCCTATCATTTCCACAGACCAGAGATGACCTTCGCAGTCATCTGCAGAATGACTACCCAGCGATGCTGTCTTTTCTGAAATTATAATGAAATCAACGTGAAGTATTTGATTGCGAATGTACCTGAAATATAACTATACTTGTTCGTTTGAAAAATATGATTCTTGTGTGTAAATTATAAAAAATATAACCACAGTTGTATATAGTAATAATAATAATAATAATAAATGGAATCTATATAGCGCTATATCTTGCAAAAAAACAAATCAAAACGCTACCATCCAGCCCACTCCTACACATGCAGCCAGCAATCACACTCTGAGGCACCAGACGTGGCCCAGCCCAGTAGAACTCCAGGGGAAACGGTTGTGGGGACTGGCGGGGTCACTACGACAGACTGGCAGACCCTCGCCATCCAGACTGTACTAAAAATTTAGCATAAGCCGAGAACGCTTAAGAAGAGTAAAAATATATATATCAAAGGCGCGTTATTAGTGTTTCGTCTCTATGATGTGATTACACCTCGGTAAAGGTGTCCCATAACCTATGTGGTCGTAGGGGATTGAGGCATCAGATACCTCAACTTCTCAAGGGGCCAGCTTATTGAGGGCGGCGCCCATCTCCTCTCCCTCGCTGCTTTACCTTCCCTGACCCTAAAGAGGGCAGGAACCCATTTACAGCTGGGTGAACTGGGGACTGTATTGAAGCCAAGACGCATAAACGGTCACCCATCCAAGTGGTACCCACGCTCCATGCTGCTTAACCTTAGCTGGGGGAAAGCGAGTGCTCTGACCACTGAGCTATCCCGTCCCCAATTACATCTAGTGCACTTATTTTATTTTTGATAAAATAAGAGATATGGGAGCGTGACAGATACAACAACAATCAACTCTCTCCACAGGCATCCCACTGAAATCGCAATACGGTGATGACATCAAACACAGACTTCTTATTTCCAACCGTATCCTCCTCACTGGAGTTATGTTCCCACAAACTGAGATATTGCCTCCAATGGGTCACAGCTAAACACAGGCATTTTTTACTCTTTAAATCTTCCGCATCCCTACAAGAGATGTGGGAATAAAGGGCTATCCTATTTCATGGTGTTAGTTTTTTTTTAAAGGATGTATAGCTTTATAAAATGAAACAGAAAAAAGACGAAACAATTCGCAGCCTGATCCGTTGGGAGAATTGAGTTTCTTCTGTTTAGGGCGTGTAAATGGGTGCTGTTTCCTCCCTTTGTTTACGAGTGCAGTTTCTTCCCTTTCTTTACAAGTGTTGTTTTTTTCCCTCTTGCTTTATGGGTGTTGTTTCCTCCCTTTGTTTACGAGTGCATTGTCCTCCCTTTACTTACAAGTGCAGTTTCCTCCCTTTATTTACAAGCGCAGTTTCCTCCCTTTCTTTACGAACGTTCTTTTCCCACTCTTCTTTCCAAAAACTGTCGCAAACAAACCGCCAGAAATAAACATTAAATCGAAAAACGGCACTTTCTGCGCCGCCCCGGTATTGTTCCTGCTATCTCAACCCCGACAAAAGAGGCACATCATTTCAATCATAGCGAGTTACCGGGAGAAAAAGACAAGAGCCAAAAAAAGACAAGAGACAGAAAAAAAAGACAAGAGACAGACAAAAAAGACAGCACGCTGCCTGAGGTCGTCCTTTAGCCGTGAGCGGCGAGCTCCGCGCCTGTAAATTTGATGATGGCAGGCCTCCGGGGAGTTCCCCCCAAACCCCATTAAGTGCGGCTGGTGATGGCCCGATTGCCCGGGAATTGGGAAAGAAAGCTGCCTAAATCGCCGCAACTAAATTTGCGCCATTCTCGCCAATGCCTCTCTGGTGAGGTAGTGAAAGGGAGTTTTGTTGGGTTTTTTTTTTTTTTTGGGGGGGGGGGAGGGGGGAGGTGGTGTTGAGGCGGGGGAGCTTCGTGTGTAGCATGCGTGAATGTAACAAGGCAATCTTTCAATCCATTCACAGATTTTTTTGTTTTTTTTGTCGTTGTTCGGTGCATGCAAAATTGTGTATGTGTTTTTTTATGGTGGAAGGTTCTTTATACTTGTTGTTTGATTATGTGGTACTGGTATAATAATAATAATAATAATATATGGAATTTATATAGCGCTGAATCTTATAATAATATGTTAATCACCAGTTAGTCAGTTTATACGTATGATCATGTGCCAGTTTGTCTTGGTTTTTTAAACTTGCTTGCTATTCGTCCGTAGTAGTAGTAGTAGTAGTAGTAGTTGTAGTTGTAGTAGTAGTAGTAGTAGTAGTAGTAGTTGTTGTTGTTCTTGTGCGTTCCCCAACTTAACACCCTGGGGGCCACCCAGAATGTGCACTCTGACTCCCACCTGGGAATCACTGTGAGATAGAAATTGCACACTGAATGAGAAGTTTGCGTGTATGACTGTTTTCAAGTACCTCGCCATATAGGCAGCCATACTCCGACTGCAGAGGATTTTTCTCCTTAACGGAGAGCGTAGATTGCTATGTTAAGAGCTTGTCAAGGCTGAAGGCAACTTCAACGCTGCACTGTACAAAGAACAACAATTTCATGAGGGTCTGGGCACTTAGCTGACATCAATAGCTGGCACAGCTTTTGGCCTGGGCCACTTCGTCCGTAGTAGTCATATTTGTAGCCTGTGCTGCTCTCTTCTCCACAGTTTCTTTGGTTCGAACAGTGTACTACTTCTGCTATTGCGAAAACACAGAGCTGAAGTCGGTAGATGACTGTGTTAATTGATAAAGTGGTGGATGATAAATTTTGTTTCCAAAGTTGATATATAAGCATTTACATGCACATTTTAATCAAGTGTTTTCTCTTAAAACGAACTATAATAATTTAACATTAGATGGCAGATGGATATTATGGTAGATGAAAGCGCACGTACGCGCACGCATACACACACATACACAAATATTCACACACACATACACACACACGCACGCACACACACACAAACGCACGCACGCACCCGCGTGTGTGCATATATATACAAACAGACAGATTTATCAGCATATTAAAGAGTGTAAATCTACTAGTATTAATACGATCTCTCTAAATATAAGCTTAAGATCATCAATTAGTTTCGAACTGTTAGTTTTTAGCATCATCATTCAGTTTGAAATTGTAAGCTTAAGTATCATCAATTCGATTCAGACTGTGTTTAAGCATCATCATTCAGTTTCAAACTGTAAGTTCAAGAACCATCATTCAGTTTCTGACTGTATGTTCAAGTATCATCAATAAGTTTCTAACTGTGTTTAAGCACTATTATTCAGTTTCAAACTGTCAGTTCAAGTACCATCAATCAGTTTATAACTGTTAGTTTAAGTACCATCAATTAATTTCGAACTGTAAGTTTAAGTACCATCAATCAGTTTTGAACTGTACGTTTAAGTATCACTAATCAGTTTCGATCTCCCCCACTACCCTCATCCTGCAATCCTTTTCAAATCTCCTCTCCTCCAGTGCATGACAATGCCTGTGGATATTGAGATTATTATTTTTTTTATTGCTTTATAAATCAGGTTTATTCATTCAAAGCATTTACACAAGACATGGTTCATATTATTGAATCCAACAGATTCAGCAAAAATCGATAGTTGATAACACGGTTTTGCTTGTCGACAATATGGACCAAAAAGGTATCTCTTGTTGTAACTTTACCTTTAAAAAGGCATAAGCACGTTTGACTGTCTTCACTGAAGTACATGCAATGCAGAATAAAAGTGCCACCAACTATACTTTTTCACGTTAAAATGAAAGTGCAGTGTTAAAGGCGTATTTCATTTATGTATGTCAAAGCATTCAAGAAGATGTGCGAATAATATACAATGGCTGTGGTGAAATATCTGTTCACTTGATTAATATACAACAGTTTTTATTTGTCTTGATTACTTGTCTCTCTTCCTTCAGTACTACTTAACTTCGAATGAGACTTTAAACCGAGGCCCCGTGTGTGATCGCGCGTAGAACGTCTTGCACACACGTTAAAACCCGTTCCACTTTTTGGAAGATTAGGCCATTGTGTGCCTGTGGGAACGGTTGACAAAATTTACAAAACTGCATTCATACGGAGACTGATGTAAAAAAAACCCCACACGAGTGTTTACTCCATTATCCTCGAAATAACAGAATAAATAAATAAAAACCTTATCATCCGTTACAGATCTTTTCAATTTTCTTCCTCATGATTACCTGTATATCTAATGTAGTCTTGTAAAAGTGGCTTGAAGTACAGTATCACCACAGAGATTGGAGCCTACAGCACCATGAACCCACAGGGTGGAAGTCAAACGTACTTATTATCACGCAGCTATGGCGTCTGCCAGTTTTTGTAAACCACGGATTTCTCATCACAAATGGAAGGTGGCGTCACTTGGCGGTAATACCAAGAGTAAATCAATCAAAATAATCAATGGTTTTTTTCCGTTCCTCTGCTAGAGCTCCGAAGTTCATCAATAGTGAGATTTCGCGTATGCCATCGCCCCCCACCCCCTAACCATTAAGGTAGCCGCATTTCAACTTCAGGAATATCAGTGTGTTAACAGCTTCCATCAAAGATCATAGTTTGACCCATATCCCCAATAGTTTCCACAGAAACCTTTCACAGCAACAACACAAATCAAGAACAGTGGTAGCTTGAAGAGAGCCCAGAAGGAGCAATGCGGTCTCGTTTCCTTCACATGCAGCATGCAACGCTTTACAACTGCCATTGCATTTCCTCTCTCACCATCTTCTTCCTCGCGCCAGCGCCAAACAGGAAGTAGGGTGCCACGCGTCCATTTCCGGTGTCCAGATCTAGGAGGGATTGGCAGAGGGGGAGAACCCCCCGAAGGTGGCGAAGTGCAAAATTAACTTGACACACTCTTCTCTCCCCTCTTGAAGGGAACCTCGGAAGAGTGGAGTGGAGTGAAGGGCTTAATCATAGGCTCCTTCTGAGAAGGCATGCAAGGTGGGAAATGAATGTGGTAGTATGGAGATTACAGTATGATTGATTTCGCCTACCCGCTTGATTCTCGTTACTGCATTGATTTGGATTGAAATGCAGATTTTGCCTTTGTTGTTGACGAATCTGAAGATTGCGTGTTTGTGCATTAAAGGAGGTGGTCTTTATGGAAATGTGCGTACTGTTTGTCAGAATGTTTCTCTGAAGCCTTTCTTATATGTACGTGAAAAGTACAAAATGTGCTTATTTTTGCACTGTTTTAGAATATGTTTACTCAGTGTTTTCCAGTTACTTTTGTTTTCTAGAATAGGGTGTCGGTGGGGTAAATTGTGGGGTTTCCAATGATGTAAAAATTTATTGTTTGAAATTCATGGTAGCCCACTGGTGTCTAAAATGCATCTTCTTCTTCTTCTTCTTCTTCTTCTTCTTCTTCTTCTTCTTCTTCTTCTTCTTCTTCTTCTTCTTCTTCTTCTTCTTTTCTTCTTCTTTTCATCCACCTTCTTCTCCTTTTTCTTCGTCTCCCTTCACTCCACCTAGAATCAATGGGGCTTGCACTAAAGAGTAGTTGATTACCAATACCCTTCATTTATGTCGGTTGTGTGCTAAAGCCTTGGACTCTGCAAGATCTCTTCTTATTTATTCTACAATATTGTCCGTTCACGCCTCTGTCATTATATTTTTGTTTATCTAGCCTTTGTCCCTGTCCTTCAATAGTTCCCAGAATGAGAGTTTTAGTGAGACCATTGGATCTGAAGGACATGATAGCTCAGTGGTCAGAGCACTCGCTTTCCCCCAGCCAAGGTTAAGCAGCATTGAGTGTGGTTACCAGTTTGATGGGTGACTGTTTGCGCGCCTTGGCTTCAGTGCAGTCCCCCAGTTCACCCAGCTGTAATTGGGTACGTGCCTTTTCAGGGTAAGGAAAGGTAAAGCAGCGAGGGAGAGGAGATGGGCGCTGCCCTCAATATGCTGGCCCCTAGAGAAGTGAGGTCTCTGATGCCTCGCTCCCCTACGACCTTATAGGTTATGGGAACACCATTACCTTTTCTTTTTTTGATCTTGCAGTCAGGTTATTCTAACAATCTTTTCTTAAATGGTTTCAATGGATAGTTGTTAAGACTTACACACTGTGTGGAGTGGGGGGGGGGGGGGGGGCTTCGTCAAAGTAACGTTGCTGTTTAGGTAGTGAGCATTATCACAAAGTACTACAACCAAACTATGTACATTTTTGGTAGTGTTCTTGCGAAACTTTTTTATAATATTTTGGGACATTTTTTTTAGTGTTTTGAGAAAAAGACAGATAGAAGAAGAAGAAGAAGAGCGAGAGAGAGAGAGAGAGAGAGACAGACAGACAGACAGACAGACAGACAGACAGACAGACATAGACAGACAGACAGACAGACAGACAGACAGAGTTCAAAATCACTTGGATATCAAAAGCACGTGTTGTGGTGTGACAGAATAGTTCACGTTGAGAAGACAAACACAAAAGCTTCAATAAATGAATGACCTTTTGATATCAGAGACATATTGCAGAGATAAAATGAGTTTCCGTGACAAACATGAAATGAATTATCCGCTATTGTTGTTATTGAAATCTTTATTCAGTTCCTCATCTGATTATTTCCCCTGACAACCGTGTTTGCGTTCTGAGAGAGAATAGAGGATGATAACAAGTAAAACCCGTAGACTTGCAGCCATTCTTGTCTCCATTTTTGAATGTTATCCAACGATTGCGCACCGAGACATGCACATTCACGCGCACAAGCGCGCGCGCACACACACATGCATACACACAAACAAACACATACACACACACCCACGCAAACACGCACGAACGCACGCACACATATACATACATGCACGCACAAGCACGCATAAGCATACACAAACACACACACATAAACACACACACACACACTCCTCTCTGTCTCTCTCTGTCCATCAGTCTCTGTCTGTCCGTCTCTCTCTCTGTCTCTCTGTCTCTCTCTGTGTCTGTCTGTCTCTGTCTCTGTCTCTGTCTCTGTCTCTGTCTCTCTCTCTCTCTCTCTCTCTCTCTCTCTCTCTCTCTCTCTCTCTCTCTCTCTCTCTCTCTCTCTCTGTTCACGCATTGAGTATGTTGCATGCAGGGGGAAAAGATAAAAGCGACAAGGACCTCCATTGAAATGCAGGCAGCACTGTACTGACAAGGACAGAAGGACGGGGGAAGGCAGACAAAGAAGACCAGGAAGCTAGCTGATTATCTCTATTTCCGCACACTGTCAGACGCGGGTTTGTCAAAATACCCCCCTGAGACTGTCCAATCTGATAAAATGGTACAATTACCAGCATATAAACGAATTGTGAGGGGCCACTGAACGCACACATTCTGTGTTCTGAAAATGTGTTTTGAATGGACTGCGTCGGTCTGCATCCTTGGTAGACAGAGTGGAAAGGATGTATCCAATTCGGCTACGTGACAGTCAGGTTGGACTTTTTTTGGCTACATCTAGGGCTGCCTGTTTTTAAGGCAGCATTTTGTATTGCTTCTAAATCTGTTTTTCAAGCATTATAAGGTTATAAAAGTAAGGTGGCAGAATAATTTGCTTGAGGAAGAATTCGTCGCCGAATACATTTTCTTTTTATCCTGACGAGTCACTACCGTTTTATTGCTGGACTCCAACAAATAATTGCCAACTTGGTGGAAATGAATGGACTGACAGTTCTGCCAAAGCTGCTGCCATGAAAATGGACACTAATGCTACAGCTGACATACACCCACCACTAGTCTTGGAGAAGCTACTATCTTCTGGTGAAAGCTTCCTGGAGCCCTGACAGCAAATTACAAAAGAGTTTTTCAGACAGACGCTTACTGAGTTGTTACAGAGGGTGACATTGTTTACACAGATTGATAAAAAGCCTTGTGTACATACTTTGGTCTGATACATTTCAACCAAACTCATTGAGCCTTCTTATGTGTATACATAGCTCTACTTCACATGTCCTTTTTACACCATGAATTCTCTTTCCTGTACAGCTTAAGATAATTATTATTTTAGCAATGTCATTTGAATGATTTTTGAACGATGATAATTATGTTCATGTTGAGGCAAGTGAAAAGTTTATTTAAGAGCTTTGTTTTAATTTTGTTTTAAAGTTTTGTTTTATTCAATAATTTTTGTTCATGACAGTCTCACATGGTGCGAAATTTCGATTTGAGATGGACAAAGAAGAGACTTATGCACAACTGAACATTTTCTTACGAATATTGTTACATAACTTCTGTTTCCGTTCCTGGGGTACATCTCTGAGGTTCATCTATGGTGAATTTCAATATGCGCCAGTTTTTACCCACCAATACGGTAGCTGCATTCCGACTTCAGGGAAGGCTTCTAAACACAATACCTGTGTGCATACTTTCTCAAAATCTTGTCATCCATTCATAAAGACACAAAACGGCCTAGTCTTCTGAAAGCTTAATTGGTATTTAACGTGAGTGAAAGATGTTTTGCGTGCTTTTGCACACGGGGTCTCACTTTATAGTCTCATCGGAAGGACTTTCAGGGGAGTGGAGTGCTGCATAATAATTATGTAAATTTTCGCGCGCCTGCACGCACACAGACACACACACACACACACACACCCACACCACCCACCACACACACACACACACACACACACACACACACACACACACACACACACACACACACACACACACACACACACACACACACAGGGAAGTGAGAGAGATTTCACGCAGTATTCTTCCTCAAAGGATGGAAACTTTTTTTCTTATATTCTCAACGTGCTCGGGGTATAAAAAAAAGACGGATACGAGTAGAAACTGAACACAAAAAACAGACAAAAGAGCCTCATCTATATGCCAGCAACAACACCCTCATAGAAACGGGACCAGACACACACAATAGAAATGGAACCTGAATATCCTAGTAGATTGTCAAACTCCAGGAATGCAAATGCTTCTCTCGCGAAAGAGTCAAAGCGATTTGGGGCAAAGCCTACAAAAGTGCTATTCATCTTTTTTTTCGCACTATTGTAGATTCTAAAACCTAGCGAGCAACAGAAAACGAAGCTGTTCTTCTGGTTCTTTTCATCTGTGCAGATTGTCAGATTCAAAGGGAATAATGAATTGGTGTTGCTTGAGAGAATGAGATCGCTCAGTGGAGTATGTCATGTGCGTCGCTTTCCCTGAAGTATCAGTCTGGTTTAGACGTAAGCACTTTGCACACGCGCATGCACAAACGCGCGTGCGCACACATACACACACACACACGCACGCACGCACGCACGCTCTCACACACACGTTCATTCACTCACACACACAAACACACGCACACACACACACACACACACACACACACACACACACACACACACACACACACACACACACACACACACACACACACACACACACAAACACTCTCTCTCTCTGTCTCTCTCTGTTACTGTCTGTCTCTCAGTTTCTCTCTGTCTCCCTCTGTCTCTGTCTGTCCCTGTCTCTATCTCTCTGTCTCTCTCTGTGACTGTCTCTGTCTGTCTATCTCTCTCTCTCTCTCTCTCTCTCTCTCTCTCTCTCTCTCTCTCTCTCTCTCTCTCCTCTCTCTCTCTCTCTCTCTCTGCCTCTCTCCATGTCTCCCCGTCTCTCTTTCTCTTCGGAAGAACTTATATGAACATTATCGCCTTTTCTTCACACTCAGCAACTTACCGATTTTATGACCAGCTCAACAACTGAAAACTGAATTAGACACTTTCCTTCCAGACACCCAGGGAAACTATATGGAAAAAAGGACAAAATGTTGACATCCCTTTGCCACAGGAGCGAGCGGCAGGCAGCCGTTCTGCTAAACTCAATAACGGCTGGCCACCGGGGAGGAGTTGCTCACCCCTGTGATGAGAGAGAGACTGCAGCAGACAGCGCCGCTGTTCTGTGAACAGAGAGAGAGAGAGAGAGAGAGAGAGAGAGAGAGAGAGAGAAGAGGAGGAGAGAGAGAGAGAGAGAGAGAGAGAGAGAGAGAGAGAGAGAGAGAGAGAGAGAGAGAGGAGAGAGAGAAAAGAAAAGACAGCCGTGTAAATCAGCAGAATTGAATTTCAGACATCCTCGTCTGTGCTGCTGCTGCTGCTGCTGCTGGATGTTGTGCTTGTGATGAAAGAGAACGTGCTTGGCATGCTACGAGCCTGTGTCTGTCTGTCTGTCTGTATCTACTGTCTGCTCTTTTTTGCAAGAGTGGACTCATTTCTTGATAGGGAAGGCGTAAGGGCTGGAGGCAGATTTTTCCACCAGTGCTGTTTTGCCATGCTGCTAGTTTTGGCTGGTTTGGGAAACATTTATACAGCTTGACTGCTAGACAAAGTATTCAGATGATTTGAGTAAGCCTTGGGTAGATTTTGGCTGCTTTTTTTGGACCCTCATCCCTATCAGTGAAAGAGGATTATCTTCCTTGGGTTTTCTGGCAATTTTAACTTTGTGATATTCAACACAAAAATGTCAGCTTTTTTACTGGAGAGTAAGATCAGTAAGCTGTAACACTTGTTGGATCAGAAGTACCGTTAAACCACCAGATGGACCCGGAAGCAGTGCAGGGACATTCTGGCTAGTTGCTTTACGTGGGCCAAGCATAAATACCTTCTTGTGGATTACTGGCTCTTTGGGGATGACAGATAACAAATGATCTGTTCAAAAAAAGGTTCTGGTATATTATGTGAGTAGGAGTCAGATGAGTTGAGCAGAGATGGTGGCATAGCTTGATGGATGAAGTGCACAACTTTGTTGAGGAGGTGGGGAAACGTTGTGCTGATGGGTGAACCTGTGTCTTTAATGGCGGTAGCATTCATTGTTCCGGAGGTTGTTTGGTTTTTATTTCGGTCATTCTTCAGTTACAGCTCCAAGGTCCACCATTAGTGAGATTTTGTGTCTACAACCATTTTTACCAAGGGTTTAACCACTGGCATTTGGGGATAGTATCTAAACACAACTTCTGTGGCCATGCGTTTTTTAAAACTTTGTCATCCGTTCCCATTGGCACACAATGGTCTACTCTTTCAAAATGCGAAACAGGTTTTACCATGCGCGCAAGATGTTCTGCATGTGTTCGCACACAGGTCCTTGGTTTATAGTCTTATTTAAATGACTTCTGGGGGAGTGGAGTCAGTACTGATGTTAACTCCAGGGGAAAATATTCCCTTTAAGCACTATGATTCAGATTTGGTGTCTCAACACAACACTTGTGTGCACGTGTTTTTGTGTGTCTTCTCTTCTGTTCCTACTGGTGCGAAATGGTCTACTCTTCCACAAGGCAGAATGGGTTTCTAATGTATGGTCAAGATGTTCTGCATACGTGTGCACATGGGACCTCGGTTTATAGTCTCACCCAAAGGACTTTCATGGGAGTGGAGTCAGTACTAATGTTAACTCCAGGGGAAAATACTCCCTTTAAGCACTATGATTCAGATTTGGTGTCTCAACACAACACTTGTGTGCACGTGTTTTTGTGTGTCTTCTCTTCTGTTCCTACTGGTGCGAAATGGTCTACTCTTCCACAAGGCAGAATGGGTTTCTAACGTATGATCAAGATGTTCTGCATGCGTGTGCACATTGGAACTCGGTTTATAGTCTCACCCAAAGGACTTTCATGGGAGTGGAGTCAGTACTGATGTTAAATCCAGGGGGAAAATCCCCGTGACAGGGTGCTGTGCTGGTGGCTTGACTCCGGGCTCTCAGATCACGAGCAGTATGCTCGAACTAATAGGCTTACCCATCCCCCATTCATTTACTCAAAACTACCTCTAAAACCCCAAAACTCTACAACTCCAAAAATGCATTTCACCATTCCCAAAACTCCTATGTCTGGTGGATCGGTGGTCTAGAGGTAACGCGCCTGTCTAGAAAGCGAAAAGTCCGGGTCTGAAGTGTGCGGCGGTTCGTACCCCGTTTGGACCGGAAATTTTTCCCCCATCCATTAGACCATGAGTGGTGGTCTGGGCGCTAGTCTTTCGGATGAGACGATAAACCGAGGTCCCGTGTGTTACACGTACTTATTTAGCGCACGTAAAAAAACCCACGGCAACAAGAGAGTTGTCCCTGGCAAAATTCTTAGAAAAAAGCCACTCTGATAGGGAAACAAATACAGCTGCAGAAAAAAAAGGGTGAAAGGGTGGCGCAGCGCTAAGTGGCGACGCGTTCTCCCGCTCTCCCCGGGGAGAGCAGCCCGAATTTCACGGAGAGAAATCTGCCGTGACTTAAAGTGGTATGAAATAAAATCTGAGCGCTTTGATTTGTTGCTTTACAAGATTCAGCGCTATATAAATTCCATACATTATTATTATTATTATGTCTAAATGTGGAGAATTAAAAGAGAGAAACACGAACGCAGCGAAGTGCAAATTTACGTTATCTGCTCTTTGAGGGGGACTTTTTAGAGCATTTCAGTCTGGAAACTACTCTTTGAATCATTCTAACGTTTGTAAGATGATAAGAAATGAAGAGGTAGAAAAATAATGAAAGCGTTCTTACTGAATGCTCCGATTCAGCCGTGATTCTGTTGCTACTGAATAGATTTGTTTAAAAGGGAAATCTGTGTGGGCTTCTGAATACAAGAGCATGATTTCTTTATTCGTATGTGCACACATGCGCTTTTTTCTGTCCACTCTTGGTGTGTTTAGACTTTTGATCACCCTTTTGTAATTCAGGAAACATAATTATGCCAGATTTTTCCAAGTACAGAATGCATCTGCTGAAGGTGCTGCCATCTAAAACATGGTCCAGACTTTCAAAAGCATTGGTTCACAGGATTATGCAGACATTCAAGAAATATTCTTGCCTTCATCTTTATTCAAGTTCTTTCCTGCAAAAGTGTCTCAAGTAAAACTTTAAACACTGTTTACTTTATACTTGCTTTATAGTCAAATTGTGTCAGTTTTTGATTTAATCCCCTGCTTTTAAGGCTCTATTTTGCATAAACAATTCTGAACTTTTGCCAAGAAATCCACAAGGCAATGGCTGATCAACTGCATGAGGCAGTTTTGCCAGTGAGGGCAAGCGCACAATAAGTGTTTTCATTGTTTTGACTTAACAGGTTGGCATAAAACACAACATTCTAATGGTGTAGAATGCTTCTCAATTACAAACATGCATTCGCATAAAAGTAATGTACTGGCAGTTTTGCATAATATAGGCCGAGCTGGAATTCTGCGCAGTCTCTATTATCTATCCACCAGAAGCTGATTGAATTCAAACTCACAACCCTTGACTTAGGAACCATTAGGGCTAGAAGCCTGTTGTCACTTTACTGGTGCACTATTAGGAAGGCTAAAACACTTTCTTTCTTTTACTCCAAGGGTTTTATAACTGCTAATAGTGAGCAGACAATGACGTTGTTTGCTCTTCCTCGGTATCTCAACACAACAGTCATATTCTACAGAATAACTGCGATTCATTCAGTGAATGAAGTGCTGCTTTTCAAACACAAAAATCAAACAGCTTTGCAGAAGCCTAGTTAGGGAGATAGAAAAAGAAAGAAAAGAGCAGGAGAAAGAAACGGGGGGATACCATTCCATGAATGGACACAAAAAGAGCTTTTCTGATACCAAGGCTTTGGCACACACACACAGTCACCACAAATTCAGACAGCTGGTGTCTCATCTGTGCAGTATCACACAACTACTTTCAGTAAAGAGACTTCTGCCTCGTGGAATGCTTAGACAGCAACTAATGTTTTCTGCTGTTATATGAGCAAAAATGCGTCACGCTGCCGTTAAGCGCCGGACAAGTCAGGCCCAGCGCATCCGACTTCGGCGTAAGAGAGAATTGTTATCTTTTAAGTCTTTCTGAGAAAAAAAGGCAGGAGAGTGGACCAAGAAGGCAGAAAATAGACAAGAAGGAGGGGACAGGAAGAGAAAGAACCAGGAAGAAACAAAGAGAGTGATAGAAAAGAGGACATTTCTAGCACAGAATTTTCATAATGTGGGGATGCTATTTATACTGACAGGCCCCCGCATTCCCATGGAGGAACTATAGGGACATGTGTTGCCTGAATAGTTTCATAAAGGCTACACATCGGTATTAATTTTGGGGTCATGTAGTATCTTCTAGAGTGCGAGTGGAAAAAAAAGTTGGTGATTTTCACAGATTTTTGTAAGCATGAAAAAATGGACTGTGCACTTGTTTTGGGGATTGAGGACATAGAGCAATACCAGGTAGTTACGTGAAAGTTGGGAAATAACCATTAAATGAGGTTTGCCTGTATTCCTACAGCGTTGACCCCGCGCATGCATATTGCGGTAAGGAAGCTAGCAGACGACAAAGGAATGAGGGGGTACAGTGTTTGCTGAAAAATTAAAAAAATTCAAACCTACCAAATTTGTACAAAATCACATGAGTTTTGAGTCAAAGGCTAGTGTTTCACAAAAGGTGTTTTTTTTATTTCTGTGGATGACTTAGTACGTGCAGTGGTATGAATATAAGAGTCACATAGAAAAACAGAAGGAAAAGAGTGATTTTTTTTAAATACCGGTGTGCAGCCCAAGAAGAGCAGCAAGCGCAGGCTGTGAGGAAGCATCGAGGCAATCCAGGCAGCAGGGGCTGCTTCCCTCCTGAACCTGCGAAGGAATACCCAGCAGGGAATTCCCCCAACCTCATTTCAGCAGTGGGCCATGGGGGTGCAAGTGTCTGGGAACAGGGTCAACAGATACAGCCTGGCCTGTCTCGCTATAACGAAATTAGAGAGGTGTTGAGTCTGTCTTGCTAGATGCTTTCACTTTTAAGGAGAAACGTGTGATAGGCATACAACGAGGCTCTTTTTTTTGCTATACTGCGGGTTTTGTTGGTTTTTATGCAGGAGTTGGGATGGTCACACTGATCCTTTACTATTTCTTTTTTAAATTGATTTTTATTCTTTTATATCGAGGATAATGGAATAAGCACTCATGTGCTTTTTTACATCCAGTCCCCGTGTGTATGCAGTTTTGTGAATTTTGTCATCTGTTCCCACCGGCACACAATGGCCTACTCTTACAAAAAGCGGAACAAGATTTAACGTGTGCGCAAGATGTTTTGCGTGCGTTCGCACACGGGGCCTCGGTTTAGTCTCACCCGAAGGACTTTTGGTGAGTGGTGGAGTCGGCACTGATATTAACTCCAGAGGAACATATTCCCTTGAACGGGAATGGAACCCCGGTCGTCAGATTGCGAGCGCAATGTTTTAACATCTAGGCTATCCCGTCCCCTGACATTTTCAGTCTGTATGGTACCTGCCTTTTTCATGCTTTTATTCAGGTTCGTGCCATGTGTCATAGGTGGTTGATTGATGGTGAAAAATTATGTTGGTACATCCTATCTCTTTTAAAAAGGTTTTAGGCCGAGTTTTCTAGATCGAATGTATCATGTGATAATGCAAATTAAAAGATTATCAGTCTGGATATGGAATCGTTTTTATAGAGTGAATTGCTTTTTAAATAGGAAAAAACAAACACACACACACACACGCGCGCGCGCGCGCGCACGCAGGCGCGCACATGCACAAAAGTTTGATCACATAAAAAATTACACGTGGGAATTTTGGAGAAGCGATATCAACAGTCAAGCGCAACATTTGCAGACTGGTTCAAAGACTGCTGATTTATGCAGAGATTGCAGATTGTGGCAAAGATTGCAGATTGATTGTGGCAAAGATTGCAGATTGTTGCGAAGATTGATTGCAGGCTGAAGCAAAGATTGATGGAAGATTGCTGTTAAGACTTTAGATGGGTGCAGAGGATAGAGATCGGTGCAAAGATTGCAGATCAGTGCAGTGCAAATGAACGGCCAAGATAGTGCAGAAAATAGTGTGGCGTGGGAGTGTGGCTGGAGTTATAAAGAGCTGGCTGAGTATCCCCGTATCTGAGGAAGGATCTCTGTCTGTCTGTCTGTCTGCCCGTACGTCTGTTTGTCTGTGTCTTTCTCTCCCTCTGTGTCTGTATTTCTCTCTGTCTGTCTGTCTCTCTGTACGTCTGTTTATCTGTGTCTTTCTCTCCCTCTGTGTCTGTATTTCTCTCTGTCTGTGTGTCTCTCTGTACGTCTGTTTATCTGTATCTTTCTCTCCCTCTGTGTCTGTATTTCTCTCTCTCTCTCTCTCTCTCTCTCTCTCTCTCTCTCTCTCTCTCTCTCTCTCTCTCTCTCTCTCTCTCTGTCTGTCTGTCTGTCTGTCTGTCTGTCTGTTTGTCTCCTCTCTCTGTCTCTGTCTTGTCTCTCTCTTGTTCTCTTTTTCTCTCTCACACACTCACACTCATACACACATCTACAAGACACAAACACACATACACACACAAACACATCTAGAAGATAAAGAGGGATTGAAAAATGAACTAAAGACGAAGAAAATCCAATAAAATGCCAGAGACAGCGTAGTAAAATGGAAAGAAAGCTGTTACAAGATCACAAAGAGATTCTTTACGAAAACTAATATCGTGTATCCCAGTAGATTCGTTGATTTGACAAAAAAACAAAATGGTGTCTACAGAAATCACAACAAAAGTGTTCTCTTAGGACAGAGAAGAAACAAAATTAGGATAACTTACCTTTGGCTTTTTAGGTCTTTCTTCTATTGTAGCTCTAAACAGCTAGAAAAAGGGAGATGGCCATATTGTTGTTGTTGACTTTTTAAATAATTATAGTGTTGTGATTATTGTGCTGTATTGCATCATATGCAAACATTTTCTACTGTGAATTTATGGCTGCTGTCTATTGGGAAAAGCTGGTCATAGTTTGTGGGATGGGATAGCCAGGTGGTTAGTACAATTTCGCTCATGATCTGCTGACCCGGATTCAAATTTTATTCAAGAGGAATTTTCCCTCCAGAGTTTACATCAGTGCAAACTCCACTCTCTCTCCCCACCCCCACCCCCAAAAGTCCCTCGGATGAGACTTTAAACCAAGGTTTCACGTGTGAACATCTTGCGCACATGCTAAAATCCGTTCTGCTTTTTGTAAGTGTAGACCATGGTATGCCATTGGGAGCAGATGACAAAATTTACAAAACTGCATACACACGGGGACTGGATATATAAAAAAAGCACATGAGTACTTATTCCATTATCCTCGAGAACCCCCCCCCCCCCCCCCCCCCCCCCCAGAAAAAGACTAAAGAAACAATGGTAACATTCACAACAAAGAAACGCACTCCGAAATGTTGAAGGACCATTAACATAGATCACCACTTCTTCACACTTCCAAACATCTACCCCCTTTCCGCCACCTCAACCAACGAACCCCCAAAACCGAGTTAGGGCACCAGCCATTGCAGGCAGCCAGCAGACTGTATGACAGAGAAGGAAATGTTGACCTCCCTTTGCCACAGGAGCCAGCGGCAGGCAGCCGTTCTGCTAAACTCAATAACGGCTGGCCACCGGGGAGGAGTTGCTCAGCCCTGTGATGAGAGAGAGACTGCAGCAGACAGCGCCGCTGTTCTGTGAACACAGAGAGAGAAGAGAGAGAGAGAGAGAGAGAGAGAGAGAGAGAGAGAGACAGACAGACAGACAGACAGACAGACAGACAGACAGACAGACAGAGAGAGAGAGAGAAACAGAGAGAGAGAGAGAGAGAGAGAGAGAGAGAGAGAGAGAGAGAGAGAGAGAGAGAGAGAGAGAAGACAGTCGTGTAAATCACCAGAATTGAATTTCAGACATCCTCGTCTGTGCTGCTGCTGCTGCTGCTGCTGGATGTTGTGCTTGTGATGAAAGAGAACGTGCTTGGCATGCAACGAGCCTGTCTGTCTGTCTGTCTGTATCTACTGTCTGCTCTTTTTTGCAAGAGTAGACTCATTTCTTGATAGGGAAGGCGTAAGGGCTAGAGGCAGATTTTTCCACCAGTGCTGTTTTGCCATGCTGCTAGTTTTGGCTGGTCGTGAAACCTTCATACAGCTTGACCGCTAGACAAAGTATTCAGATGATCTGAGTAAGCCTTAGGTAGATTGTGAATACTCTTTTTGGGACCATTATCCCTATCAGCGAAAGAGGATTAACTTCCATGGGTTTTCTCGCAAATTTAACCTTGTGATATTCAACACAAAAATGGCAGCTTTTTAATAAAGAGTAAACTGAGTAAGCTGTAACACTTGTTGGATTTAGAAGACACACCATTAAACCACCAGATGGACCCAGAAGCAGTGGAGAGACATTCTGGCTAGTTGCTTTACGTGGGTCAAGCATAAATACCTTGTTGTGGATTACTGGCTCTTTGGGGTATGGCAGATAACAAAATGATCTGGATATGGTTGTTCAAAGAAAGATTCTGGTATATTATGTGAGTAGGAGTCAGATGAGTTGAGCAGAGATGGTGGCATAGCTTGATGGATGAAGTGCACAACTTTGTTGAGGAGGTGGGGAAACGTTGTGCTGATGGATGAGCCTGTGTCTTTAATGGCGGCAGTATCCATTGTTCTGGAGGCTGTTTGGTTTTTATTTCAGTCATTCTTCAGTTACAGCTCCAAGGTTCACCATTGGTGAGATTTTGTGTCTACAACTATTTTTACCTAGTGGTTAGCCACTGGCATTTGGGGATAATATCTAAACACAACTTCTGTGGCCATGCGTTTTTTTAAAAACTTTGTCATCCGTTCCCACTGGCACACAATGGCCTACTCTTTCAAAATGTGGAACAGGTTTTAACATGTGCGCAAGATGTTCTGCATGTGTTCGCACATAGGTCCTTGTCTTATTTAAATGACTTCTGGGGGAGTGGAGTCAGTACTGATGTTAACTCAGGGGGATGGGATAGCCTAGTGGTTAGAACATTGCGCTCGCAATCTGACGACCCGGGTTCGATTCCCATTCAAGGGGGATATTTTCCTCTGGAGTTAACATCAGTGCAGATTCCACTCTCCCCAAAGTCCTTCGGATGAGACTATAAACCGAGGCCCCGTGTGCGAACGCACGCAGAACATCTTGCACACACGTTAAATCCTGTTCCGCTTTTCGTAAGAGTAGGCCATTGTGTGCCGGTGGGAACAGATGACAGAATTCAGAAAACCGCATACACACGGGGACTAGATGTAAAAAAACACATAAGAGCTTATTCCATTATCCTCGATATATAAGAATAAAATAAATTAAAATAAATAAACTCCAGGAGAAAATATTCCCTGTAAGCACTATGATTCGGGGATGGTGTCTAAACACAGGACTTGTGCGCATGTGGGATTTTTGTGTATCTTCTCTTCTGTTCCTACTGGTGCGAAATGGTCTACTCTTCCACGAGGCAGAATGGGTTTCTAACGTATGGTCAAGATGTTCTGCATGCGTGTGCACATGGGACCTCGGTTTATAGTCTCACCCAAAGGACTTTCATGGGAGTGGAGTCAGTACTGATGTTAAATCCAGGGGAAAATCCCCGTGACAGGGTGCCGTGCTGGTGGCTTGACTCCGGGCTGTCAGATCACGAGCAGTGTGCTCGAACTACTAAGCTAACCCATCCATCCCCCATTCATTGATTCAAAACTATCTCTAAAACCTCCAAACTCTACAACTCCAAAAATGCATTTCACCATTCCCAAAACTCCTATGTCTAAATGTGGAGAATTAAAAGAGAGAAACACGAACGCAGCGAAGTGCAAATTTACGTTATCTGCTCTTTGAGGGGGACTTTTTAGAGCATTTCAGTCTGGAAACTACTCTTTGAATCTTTCTAAAGTTTGTAAGATGATAAGAAATGAAGAGGTAGAAAAATAATGAAAGCGCTCTTACTGAATGCTCTGATTCAGCCTTGATTCTGTTGCTACTGAATAGATTTGTTTAAAAGGGAAATCTGTGTGGGCTTCTGAATACAAGAGCATGATTTCTTTATTCGTATGTGCACACATGCGCTTTTTTTCTGTCCACTCTTGGTGTGTTTAGACTTTTGATCACCCTTTTTGTAATTCAGGAAACATAATTATGCCAGATTTTTCCAAGTACAGAATGCATCTGCTGAAGGTGCTGCCATCTAAAACATGCTCCTGACTTTCAAAAGCATTGGTCCACAGGATTATGCAGACATTCAAAAAACATTCTTGTCTTCATCTTTATTCAAGTTCTGTCCTGCAAAAGTGTCTCAAGTAAAACTTAAAGCGATGTTTACTTTATACTTGCTTTATAGTCAAATTGTATCAGTTTTATATATATATTTAATCCCCTGCTTTTAAGGCTCTATTTTGCATAAACAATTCTGAACTTTTGCCAAGAAATCCACAAGGCAATGGCTGATCAACTGCATGAGGCAGTTTTGCCAATGAAGACAAGTGCATGATAAGTGTTTTCATTGTTTTGACTTCGGTAACAGGTTGGCATAAAACACAACATTCTAATGATGTAGAATGCTTTTTCAATTACAAACTTGCATTCAAGTAACAGTAATGTATTGGCAGTTTTGCATAATATAGACCGAGCTGGAATTCTGTGCAGTCTCTATTATCTATCCACCAGAAGCTGATGGAATTCAAACTCTCAACCCTTGACTTAGGAACCTTTAGGGCCAGAAGCCTGTTGTCACTTTACTGGTGCAATATTAGGAAGGCTAAAACACTTTTTCTCTTTTACCTCCAAGGGTTTAATAGCTGCTAGTAGTGAGCAGACAATAATATTATTTGCTCTTCCTCCGTATCTCAACACAGCAGTCATATTCTACAGAATAACTGCGATTCATACAGTGAATGAAGTGCTGCTTTTCAAACACAAAAATCAAACAGCCTTGCAAAACACAGATCAGGGAGGCAGAAAAAGAAAGAAAAGAGCAGGGGAAAGAAACGGGTGGATACCATTCCCTGAATGGACACAAAAAGAGCTTCGCTGAGACCAAGGCTTTGGCACATACACACAGTCACCACAAATTCAGACAGCTGGTGTCTCATCCGTGCAGTATCGCACAACTACTTCCAGTAAAGATACTTCTTCCTCGTAGAATGCTTAGGCAGCAACTAATGTTTTCTATTGTTATATGAGCAAAAATGCGTCATGCTGCCGTTAAGCGCCTGACAAGTCAGGCCCAGCATATCCGACTTCGGCGTAAGAGAGAATTGTTATCTTTTAAGTCTTTCTGGGAAAAAAAGGCAGGAGAATGGACCAAGAAGGCAGATAATAGACAAGGAGGAGGCGACAGGAAGAGAAAGAACCAGGAAGAAACAAAGGGTGTGATAGAAAAGAGGACATGTCTAGCACAGAGTTTTCATAATGTGGGGATGCTATTTTATACTGACAGGCCCCCGGCATCCCCATGGA
>CM054140.1:64919888-64927388 GCA_028751875.1 Rapana venosa | reverse complement strand
CCACGCTCGACGCTGCTTAACTTGGCTGGGGGAAAGCGAGTGCTCCGACCGCTGAGCTATCCCGTCCCCCGACGACATCTTGATACATGCTGTAAACAATTTAGCTTACATCGATACCTGACAAAGCTTTTTTTGGGCCTGGACCCAAACTCATAGATATCCCCTCAGCATGAACTACAAAGGGAACAAACTTCTTTTTTCCTTCCCCTAGTCAACAACTCTGCTCTGGAACAGTGGCCGGCAAGGGCCTTTATAATGAAGGAAACTTGAAAGGGAGATCATCTCTCCTCCTTATGAATATTCATGATCTGATTTCATGGCTTCTGCAGTGCCCCGAGGAGATGAAGCCCCATCCCCCTCCCCCCTCCCCCCACCCCCAACCCTGCTGATAGGAGAAGAAGAAGAAGACTGATTAGTGGGACAAAAGTGTAGCAGTGGTGGTGATGATGATGATTCTGGAATGATGGAGGGATGGAGAGAGAGAGAGAGAGAGAGAGAGAGAGAGAGAGAGAGAGAGAGAGAGAGAATGAATGAATGAATGGTTTTTATTTTCCTAGGGCTACAGAATAAGCATTCACAAACTTTTTTTTATCCGGCCCTTTCCCTGATTAGGGACAATCAACAAACTAAAAAAAAACAACCAATAAAACAAAAAAAGCTAGAGAGAGAGCGAGAAAGAGAGAGAGAGAGAGAGAGAGAGAGAGAGAGAGAGAGAGAGAGAGAGAGAGAGAGAGAGAGAATCAAATCAAATCAAATTCTTTTATTTCGAGGATAATGAATACGCACCCATGTGCTTTTTAAATTCCAGTCCCCGCCCATAGTGATACATCATATACTAAAATAAACCAGATATTATATATATATATATATATATATATATATATATATATATATATATATATAGGGAGAGAGAGAGAGAGAGGGGGGGGGGGGGGGGGGGGGGAGAGAGAGAGATGAATCACAAAACAAATTAACAAACAAGCAATACAAACAAAAGAAGCCAGAAGACTGCATGGGTTCTGTATCAATAAGGGAAACAGCTGTTTAATCAGTAGGCAACAAGCTTGTTAAGGAATCGTGGGCACAAATCACAACTAAAGAGAAAATAAAGACAGCAGAAAAATAAGAGAAGAAGAAAAGGGAAGATAATTATCGAAAACGTGATATATACAAGGGGAAGATTGTAGTATAGCTGGCTGGCTGGTTGTCACTGTCTGTCTGTCTGTCTGTCTGTCTGTCACTTTATCTCTCTTTGTCTCGCTTTGTCTCTGTCTCTGTCTCTCTCAGTGCATACTCTGTAATTATATAGCAAACTTGTTCATACATGCACGTGGGTGTGTATGTATAGTAATAATAATAATAATAATAATAATAAATGGAATTTATATAGCCCTGTATCTTGCACAGACAATTCAAAGCGCTTGCACTCAACTCATTCTTACATTTATTTATTTATTTATTTTATTTATTTATTCTTTTATATCGAGGATAATGGAATAAGCACTCATGTGCTTTTTTACATCCCCGTGTGTATGCAGGTTTGTAAATTTTGTCATCTGTTTCCACCGGCACACAATGGCCTACTCTTCCGAATAGCGGAGCAGGATTTAACGTGTGCGCATGATGTTCTGCATGCGTTCGAACACGGAACCTCGGTTTATAGTCTCATCCGAAGTATGTGTGTGCGCGCGCGTGTGTGAGTGAATGCGCATGTGTGTGAGCGCGCGCGCACACGTGAGTTATGCGTGTGTCTATCTGTCTGCCTGCCTGCATGCTGTTCCTCCTTCTTTTTCTCTGTATTTTCAGGGTGGTAGGATTGGCCCTGTTTATATTATGTACCTTTTCTTCTCTTCTTGAAGTCCATCTCCCATTCCAAACACCTGCAGTGTCATCAGATTACATTTTGGTTCGTTGTTTGCTTGTTGTGTTGTGTTTTAGTTTTTGTTGTGTTGTGTTGTAGTTTTTACCTTATTTAGCTATTCTTGCTTTCAGCTTTTTCCCCCCAGTTGTAACATTTACAGGGAAATGGGCCAAAATCGCAAACAAGTTTTGAACATAGAGGTCAGTGCGTATTCGTATATTTGTCCCCCCCCCCCCTTCCCTCCTCTCCACACACACACAAACATGGACATGGATACGGGTATATCTATGTTGGCTCGTGCCTAGATACAAACGCACACACGCACACACACACACACACACACACACACACACACACACACACACACACACACACACACACACACACACACACACACACACACACACACACACACACACACACAACTTTTAGTACATTTAAAGTATCCTACAATTTCTGAACCAGGCTAATCTAAACATGCTTCGCATACAGATATCCCCTTTTTCCTTCTTGATTTACCTATTTCTCGTCCAAAGTCTGTGTTCTGGTCTTGCGTTACTTGTAGCTGAAGTGTCATCAAGTATTTCCTGGTGACATCAGTCCACATTTTCCCTTCTTAAGACTGAAGAAAGGATCATGAAGAAGCTCAAAGAGGAGTTAGGGGACGGGATAGCTCAGTGGTCAGAGCACTCGCTTTCCCCAAGCTAAGGTTCAGCAGCATTCAGCGTGGTTGCCAAGTGGATGGATGACCGTTTGTACGCCTTGGCTTTAGTACAGTCCCCAAGTTCACCCAGATGTAAATGGGTACCTGCCCTCTTTAGGGTCAGGGAAGGTAAAGCAGCGAGGGAGAGGAGATGGGCCCCGCCCTCAAGATGCTGGCCCCTGGAGAAGCTGAGGTCTCTTACATCTCACTCCCCAACGTGTTATGGGAACACCATTTTATCACCAACGAAGAGTTGCTTCTTTTCTTCTTCATTCATAAAGACAGGCAGCCCAGAAGATAACAGAAGGATAACAGAGAGGGCGATGATTATTCAAGAATAATTAGCTGCTTTCCAGAGTAGGCAGATAGCCAGACAAGCTGAATGAACTCTGCAAAACGGCGTGTGTTTTAAAGTTTCTAAAAAGGTCAAGGTGTCCCATAACCTATGTGGTCGTAGGGGAGAGAGGCATCAGAGACCTCAACTTCTCTAGGGGCCAGCATATTGAGGGTGGCGCCCATCTCCTCTTCCTCGCTGCTTTACCTTCCCTGACCCTAAAGAGGGCAGGTACCCATTTACAAGCTGGGTTAACTGGGGGACTGTTTTTTCTTTCTTTTTTTCTATCTTTATCTCATTCTTTTATATCGAGGATAATGGAATAAGCACTTATGTACTGAAGCCAAGGCGCGCAAAATGGTCACCATCCAAGTGGCAACCACGCTCGATGCTGTTTAACCTAAGCCGAGGGAAAGCGAGTGCTCTGACCACTGAGCCATCCCGTCCTCTAGTTTCTAGCCTATCCTAAAGAAAAGCAGAGCACAATTTCAGTCATTTTGAATGCAGAGAAAAATCATGAAAAGCTTGGAGGCTTGGAGAGACCCGAGGCTGGTCATTAAATACGGTTAGCTTTTCACGCAGATGAAGATGACGGTTTGACAGCCGTTATTGACAAAGCATCGGCTGATGTTTTAACGTGAAATGACTAAACAAAAATAATAATAACGAAGAAAGCTGAGAGAATGAGATAATAGAGTGAGGAGGAATGTGGGATGGATTATTGTCTCATTTTTCCCTCTCCGTCTCTCCTGAAATGAAGACAGATGATTATAAATAAAGAAGAAAAGATGGCAGAACTTTTTTTTTTCAAATGAAAAAGTCGCAGTTTTTTCTGTCTGCGTTTACCTGTATATATCTCTGTGTCTGTATCTCTCTCTCTCATACACACACACACACACACACACACACACACACACACACACACACACACACACGAGTGCTTAGTAAAGGAATAAATCAAACAATACAAGTGTCTCTTACTGACTACTTGTCTCTCTGTTTGTCTTTCTCTGTCTTTCGCTTTGTCATAAATCTGTGTCTGTGTGGTCTGTCTGTGTGTCTGTCTGTGTCTGTCTGTCTGTCTATCTGTCTGTGTCTGTCTTTCTCTCTCTCTCTCTCTCATCTCTCTCATCTTCTCCTCTCTCTCTCTCTTCTCTCTCTCTCTCTCTCCCCTCTCTTTTTTTACTTCCTTTGGATGAGACTATAAACCAAGGCCCTGTGTGCGAACGCACGCAGAATATCTTGCGCACACGTTAAATCCTGTTCCGCTTTTCGTAAGAGTAAGCCATTGTGCGCCGGTGGGAACAGATGACAAAATCGACAAAACCGCATACACACGCGGACTGGATGTAAAAAAGCACATAAGTGCTTATTCCATTATCCTTAATTTTAAAAAATAAAAATAAAAATTACTTTTCTACACAAGTTCCGAATCGGTTCCATGATCCACAAAGCAAGAACGCTACAGGGCCAAGTTCAGAGAGGACACAAAATTCCCCTTTTTACCCCCCCCTCACTCCACCCCCAGCCCATAACTATTCTGCTATGGAACAGGGGCTAGCAAGGCATGATAACTAAGGCGACTCAGAAGGGAGATCATCTCTCCCCTAATGAATATTCATGATCTGATTTCGTGGCTTCTATAGCACCCTGAGGTGGAGAGAAGCCCAACCCTGCTGTCCCTCATGCTGCTAGCTGATAGTATAGGGAAGGGGGGGGGGGGGGGGTAGTGGAAGAAGAAAAGGAAAGATGGTGATGATGATCATGGAATGATTGTTGTTGTTAGTGGTGGTGGAGGTGGTGATGTGTGTGTGTGTGTGTGTGTGTGTGTGTGTGTGCGTGTGCGTGCGTGTTTCCTTCATCTTTCCGCTTCACCTATCCCGTAGTCACACAGACTGTTGGGGCACTCCTGAAGATTTTTGCAACCAGCTTCCTCCACTCCTCGCGGTCCTCTGTTTTCCGTAGCAGTTCCTTCCACTCAAGGCCAGTCCACTCTCTGATGTTGTCTTCCCATCGTTTTTGTTCTGTCTGCCTCTTCGTCTCCCTCCTTGTACTGTTTCAAATCTTGGCAATGCTCTGATAGAGATCTTCTTTGTCCATTGTGTAAGGGGTCTGTCGAAAACGAAGTTCATTTTGTATGTTGTTGCCATATGTTAAATGATCTCAGAAGTCAGCTCATACGGCACAAATATGTGAGGTGTCCTTCCATGTTTAGACTTTGTATACTTATGTCATCTACTAACGAATGCATTAATAAGCGACTGGCAGTTCTTTTGTATAATGCTTCCTAAATTAGAAATACTGTTTGTAGTTGAAATATCATTCTTCTGTTTCCAAAATTTCCCTATGCAATATGTTGTGGACTGTTAATTATATTCACACCGCCCCTTCATAAGGGGCCAAGGCATAACACTTTCACATTCTCTCTTCCACTTCTCTCTCCCTCAACCTCCCACCGCCCCGCCCCTCCCTCCCTCCCTCCCTCTCTCTCTCCTTCTCTCTCTCTGCTCAATGCTATTTGAAATTATCTTGTTTATTTATTTATTCATGTTTGTTTTCAATGTTCCCCATGGGGGCCTGGTGTGGTGTAAAGAAGCCTCTGGCTTATCCATTTACCCTCATTAAAATATTCGCGTTCGAGTTCGAGTTCTGTGCGTGCGTCAGGTAATTTTGAACGGGCACGACCCTCTGGTAGGCTAATGCACCCATTATAATGTTTTATCAACATAATTTTATTAGTGTATGTTGCCTGAGTGTGTGTTTTTTTTAAATTTTATTTATCTATTCATTTGTTTATCTGTTCGTTAATGTATTTATTCTTTTATTTCGAGGATAATGGAATAAGCATTTGTGTAATTTTTTTCATGTGTTTGTGTGTGTGTGTGTGTGTGCGTGCGTACCTCTGTATAAATGTGTGTAGGTGTGTGTAGGTGTAGGTGTGTGTGGGTGTGACTGTGGATGTCCATGTCTCTGCATTTCTGTAATTCTGAGTGACTCTTGTGTGTGTGTGTGTGTGTGTGTGTGTGTTTTTCATGCGTACGTATAAGGCTCTGTGTGCGCGCGCGCGTGTGTGTGTTCTCTTAGTGTCTCTGTTTTTGTCAGTGTCTGTGTGAGTGGGTATGAGTGTGTGTGTTTACTCCGTTTTCTTCGTTTCTGCTGTTCTCAGTTGATAGGACTCAGCTGGTTAGTTCCTTGTTTTTCCTAACTGTTCATCTCCCATTGCCAACACCTGTGGTGTCATCAGATGACCTTTTGTTTCTGCTCAGTCGTGTTTTTAGGGCTGTTTCCCCTTCTCTCTCTTCTTGATGATGTTTCTGCATTTTGTTTTTGTGGTTTTTTTGGTTTCTCTGTTGGCTTGTTTGTCCGTTTCCGAGGAACCTGATTAAGCTTCATGGATTTGGGCTTTTTGCTCTCTCTCTCTCTCTGTCTCTCTCTCTCTGTGTCTCTCTCTCTCTCTCTCTCTCTCTCTCTCTCTCTCTCTCCTCTCTCTCTCTCTCCGTATGTGTGTATATGTGTGTGAGAAAGAGCGAGAGAAAGAAAGAGAGAGGAGAGAGAGACATAGAGAAAGGGAGAGAGAGAGAAGGTAGGGGGTCTGCGAGCGTATAAAGTAGTAGTAGTAGTAGGAGGAGGAGGAGCAGCAGCAGCAGCAGCAGTAGTAGAAGTAGTAGCAGCAGCAGCAGCAGCAGTAGTAGTAGTAGTAGTAGTAGCAGCAGCAGCAGCAGCAGCAGCAGCAGCAGCAGCAGCAGCAGAAGCAGCAGTAGCAGCAGCAGCAGAAGCAGTAGCAGCAGCAGCAGCAGCAGTAGCAGCAGTAGTAGTAGTAGTAGTAGTTGTTGTAGCAGTAGTAGCAGCAGCAGCAGCAGCAGCAGTAGTAGTAGTAGTAGTAGTAGTAGTAGTTGTAGCAGCAGCAGCAGCAGCAGCAGCAGTAGTAGTAGTAGTAGTAGTAGTAGTAGTAGTAGTAGTATCATAAGATAGTGTGTGTAGCATGTCTATTCCACAGGACCGAAACAGTAAGGTCAACATTGCAGTTGATCGGCTGCAGTCATTGGCTGTTCACCGGGCTTGCACACCCTAAGGATCACCCAGAACAAAATACTCTATCTCACTCTTCCTACCTGAAAGAGTGCATGCCACTGTACTCATATCTTATATCTTATATTCAATTTTACACCACTCTAAGTCACGGCAGATTTCTCTGCGTGAATTTCGGGACTGCTCTTCCCGGGAAGAGCATGTCACCACAAGAGCAGCGCCACCCCATTTTAGCTTTTGCTAAGAGTTTGTCAAAGCGCAGCTACCCTGAAATACAATGTCGACGCGACACTTTTAAGCATAACATTAGACAGAATAGGCCTAGGCCCTTAGCTAATATCAATAATTGCTGACAAAGCCTATGGTTCGGAAGAGCACAGAGATAGCAAAGAAGACAATGCCAAATTGTGTAGGAGTCGGATGCCAAGTTTGGAATGGGATCATTCATATCTGCAGTACAGATAGACTGGAAGGGAGAAGGGGGGTGGGGAGAGAAGTGAACTTTGCTGATGAATATTCATACGCTCATTTGACCTTAGTCAGCGGTGTCTGGGGAAGGATGAAAATAACTCT
>CM054140.1:64912388-64917388 GCA_028751875.1 Rapana venosa | reverse complement strand
GAAAAAATGGATGCACGTACGCATGAACACACCAAAAAATATATACACCATCTTCACATACAAAATACACACCCTTGGCGCAGAACATCTTTAACGTGCACGCTAAAACCTGCTCCACCTTAAGGAAGATTTAGCCATAAGTGACGGTGGGAGCGGATGACAACATTTACAGAAAAGCACACGCACACCGGGACTGGTTGTAAACAAAGCACAAGAGTGCTTATTCCAGTAACCTCGAAATAAAAGAATAACTAAATAAAGACAGAAAAATAAACAAACTGGTTTATGAACCGCAATTTTGATCTTCTAATTTCGTCATATGCATTGGAATATTTGGGCTAAACGATCTGGAAATTGAATATTAAAGAGATTCTTAATTTTCATCTTTCCGACCCCCCTCTCCCTCCCATCTAGTAGTGGCGCTTAACAGGTAATACATATGAGACCTTAGTACATGGTTTCAGTCGAAAAAAACCTAGCAGTTAGATTATCCAAATCTAATAATAATAATAGTAAATGGAATTTAAAAAGGTAAAGGTAGGTAAAGGAGTCCCATAACCTATAAGGTCGTAGGGGAGCGAGGCGTCAGAGACCTCACTTCTCTAGAGCCAGCATATTGAGGGCGGCGCCCATCTCCTCTCCCTCGCTGCTTTACCTTCCCTGACCCTAAAGAGGGCAGGTACCCATTTACAGCTGGGTGAACTGGGGGAACTGTACTGCAGCCAAGGCGCGCAAACGGTCACCCATCCAAGTGGTAACCACGCTCGACGCTGCTTAACTTGGCTGGGGGAAAGTGAGTGCTCCGACCACTGAGCTATCCCGTCCCGCTGAATTTATATAGCGCTATATCTTGCAGAGACAAATCAAAGCGCTTGCGCTCAACTCATTCTTACACAGTCGTACAACCAGTAACAATTAATAGTTCCATCAAGTCCAAAATTTAATGTGCACGCACGCACGCGACACAGAGGTCACACACACACCCTGGCAGGGCGATAGAATCTTGGCTGTTGAAGTAGATACAGGTAAATAATGTTCGAGCTCAAACGGCGATAGAACTAGCGACTTCTCGCTGCTTAGGTAAGCGGCAGTATCACTCGAGCCCCCACCCGACCCACCAACCATATCCGTCTTTTTCTTCCCCTTGATGAAGTGCAGACAGACAGCACAGTGAAGCACAGGCCGTGAACGATCCTGGTTTTGGGGGCTGTCAGTGTCTGGCATCGAGTGTGGAAGAGAATGGAATCCTTCACTCTCAGAAAAGAGAGAGAGTGGGGAATAATGAACCTTGCTTATGAATATTCATACACTGATTTCTTCCCCCCATACTCGTCTTGTCTCTGTAGGAGAGATAGGAAAAAAAGAGAGCCTACAATATCCATACGTGGTCTTGATGTAACGCACCTTCCCAGAAAGCGAGGAAAGTCCTGGGTTTGATTCCCTTGTTGGATCCCTCGAAATGTTTGTTGTCCCATCTGTTAGATCTTGTGGTGGTGTGGTCTGGAAGCTAGTCTTTTGGATGAGACGATAAACTGAGGTCATGTGCACCCATACACATTTTGTGCATGTGAAAAATACCCAGGTAGGAAAGGAGTTATCCCTGGCAAAATTTCGTAGAGAAAAATGTCATTCTATTAAGGAAACATAATACACTTTGCCACTTGCAAACGGGATTAAAAAACCCAACAACAGGTGGCACTGTCCTTGTGGCGATGCACTGCCCTGGAAAAAGCAGCCCGAAGTTATCGCAGGGAAATCAATCGTGACTGAAAATGGTGTACATTGCAGTACAACACATTAATGAATGTCCTCTGAAACACAGAGAGAGAGAGGGAGAGAGAGAGAGAGAAGGGGGGGAGAGAGGGGGGGAGATGAGAGGAGAGAGAGAGGGAGAGAGAGGGAGAGAGAGAGTAGGGAGAGAGAGAAAGAGAGCGAGAGAGTGGGGAAGAGAGAGAAGAGAGAGCGGGAGAGAGAGAGGGGGGGGGGAGGGATGAGAGAGGGAGGAGAGAGGGAGAGAGAGAGAGTGGGGGAGAGAGAGGAGAGAGAGACAGAGAGAGGGGGAGAGAGAGGAAGAGAGGAGAGAGAGAGGGAGAGAGAGAGAGAGAAAGGGAGATGAGAGAGAGAGAGAGAGAGGAGAGAAATGATGATGTTGCTGGGTATCTGTTTCATAGAATCTATATATATATGAATTAATATAATTCATATATATATATAAATTCCATACATTATTATTATTGTTATATTCTATGGAGGTATACTGACTATGTTCGGTGATGAGCTGCACTATGGGGTGTAGCATGCGTTACTATTGCTTGACATTAACAATCTGCCAACCAACCCAAACAAACAAGCAGGCAGACAAGACAAACAAAACTAGGAACAATCCGCGCTCAGAAATCTTGTGTGTCGGACAAAATCAATTCGAGAAACAAGTAAACATACATACGTACGTCAAGTCAAGTCAAGTCAAGTTAAGTCAAATTTTTATTGCCAGATGGTACATTGAATAAGCAACATAAATACGTAACATACATACGTAAATACGTGCGTACACTTTTGTTCACACACACACACACACACACACACACACACACACACACACACTCACACACACACACACACACACACACACACACACACACACACACACACACACACACACACACATATATATATATATATAGTGTGTGTGTGTGTTCGTGTGCCTGCGTAGGTGCGCATTGTGTGAGTGAGTGTGTGTGTGTGTTCTCTTACTTCTCATTTCTTTCTTCTCTGATTTCTTAAAAAATTCGATTATTAGGTTTTGTGTTTCTTGTCTGATATTTACTCTTTCACAAGACACCTGTGGTGTCTTTGAATTACGTTATTTTGTCAGAGCACATTCTTCTATTTCTGTTCAACCTTTTCATGTCCTTTTTTTAACCACTGTGTCCTTCTATTTTCCTCGACTGATATCCATGTTTGTGACTACATTTTCTTGCTTTCTTTGTTTGACAGATCGATAATCTGCATGCCTTCTTTGTGCGAGTGTTTGCTCAGATCTTGCTTTTCTTGTTTGCCTGTTGTTGATTTGGCCCAGACAAAGTGTTGTTTGTTTTTGTATTTTTGATCTGTTATCCTTTTCGTTTGATTATAACTAAGTTTTTACAATAAGCGGACGCTGCTTTCTGTGAAAAACACAGTCTACGCTCTTTGAAGTAACTATGGGGGGTAGGGCGGGTGTCAGTGATTAAACTGTTGGACTTGTGATCTGAAGAGTCAGGGGTTTGAGTCCCCCTGCTGAATATTCGACTATCAAGGTTTTGTGGTAGTGGTGGTGGCGTTTTGATGTTATTTGGTTGGGGGCATCTCTCAGAGTTAACACTGATTGTAATTCCACTAAGCTGCATTTTCTCCAATGGCTTAGGTAGACTTTGATTCACGAATGGTACAGAAAAGTACGGACATAGCTTTGGAAATATCAACAGTTCATCTAACGTAAGTTTTGTCATAATTCACTACCAGAATCTTTTTTCTCTCTTCTCCCCTTAACTCCCTGAGGAGTGGTTGGGGCACTGCACTGCACTGAATGTTTCAGGCCCTGTCTCTTGGGCAAGTTGAATCTGGCGGAGCCCATCCCTATCCAGGTACAGATTGCATGCTGGGGATGCTCGATTTTTCTGTAGCCTACCGAACGCTGACATGAACTACGGGATCAAAAGTGCGTACTTAATCTTCTTTGTGCAAAGAACGAAATTGAGACACTGGCTGGTATGCACATCAAAATGAAGTACGATATTGTAGTAAAAAGAAATACCATCCTTAATTAATTCACCAGACGCCGTTTCGGACATTAACGATATTCGAACCTACGACTTCATGGAACCCCTGGGATGACAGTTAACGCTCTTGCTCTGTCAGCTCAGTATGGCTTAAGTCATTCACAGAATATATATACCTACTCATATATGTCTCTCCATCGTGTTCGACGATGACCTCCAAAACAGCAGAGGAGGCAGCTGCGGGTTTCGGAAATTTGGTTTTAGAAAATTTGATTTTGAGAGCCTTGCCCACGGTTACATCCCACTTTGTTGGCCATGGGGGCAAAAGACAGTCGGTTGGAGATGTTCTCCAAAGACAACTTGCCCCAGGTACAGCACGTAAGGTTGCAGTAAGCTCCTAGTCAGAGTCTAGTCGATCACTAAAGATGCTTAAATGGTTCTGAGTGGAAAGCCATAGTCTACGCCTTCCTTTGCTGTGCCCAGGTCGGGGTTTTATCAAAACTGTGATAAGCCAGTTTTTCTGAGGATAATAATACTACAGAACAATGATTATCTGTGTGGTTCACAGAATTTGAGTGTGTTTGTCTTTCACATGATAAACTGTATATATATTGGGTGTGAAAGACACTGCTTCCTTCCCTTCACAATCCTGTAATCGTTTTAGATTGTTGAGCATCCTGAAAAATTTTGCTACCATTTCCTCCACCCCTTGTGTGTGTGTGTGTGGGGTGGGGTTTTGTGTGTGTTTGTGTGGTGTGAACGCACAAAGGTTTTAAAGTCCCTGCAGAGGTAGTGTTAGATACTTGTTGAAAATAAACAGGATTTATTTTTTTTTTTGATTTTTTTTTTGCTATAGCTGTTGCCGTTTCTGTTATTTTCTATATATTTGTACACCTCTGTTTCTGTGCATTCTTGCTTTTTCATTTCAAAACCCAGCTTATTCGTTGTATTTTCTTTGAAAAGTCTTCTTTCTGGTTTTGCTTAGGGATTTAATTCATTCATTTTAGCTTCTGGTATACACAGCTTGCCGTGGGCTTTTTACCCCCTTTATTTTTCTTTCTCCTTGCTTTTATTTGACAGGGGTGGGGGTGGAGTGGGTGGGCGAGGGCTGACACAGGGGGAGGCCAATGCCTGTTCAGGTTTCTTTTTATCTCCGTATCGTTCATCGTGCTGTTTTAATACCCTGGCACCAAAGGTAATGCCAGCTTACCCCTGGGGTAGCTTCTAGTTTATTGGTCA
>CM054140.1:64889888-64907388 GCA_028751875.1 Rapana venosa | reverse complement strand
GCTTTGATCTTTTAGGTTCAAGAACTTTCTTATATGTCTCAAGACATAATTATTTGTTTCAAACCTAAGATGTTCCTCTCCTGTTTCATTTCATAGCTATCCCTGCTTTTCAACAGCCAAAAATTCCATCACCCTGCCAAAGTGTATAACTCTGTGTGTGTGTGTGTGTGTGTGTGTGTGTGTGTGTGTGTGTGTGTGTGTGTGTTGTGTGTGTGTGTGTGTGTTGTGTGTGTGTGCATTTAGACTTGTTAGAACTATTACTTGCTATTGGTTGCATGACTGTAAGAATGAGTTGAGTGCAGCGCTTTGATTTGTCTGTGCAAGATACAGCGCTATATACATTCCATTTATTATTATTATTATCATATCAAGAGACAACCTGTCCAGACGATTTCTCTTTTTCGGAGTACACACACACACACACACACACACACACAACACACACACACACACACACACACACACACACACACACACACACACACACACACACACAACACACACATATCGGATATTATGATTCTTTCGACAGTGAGACGCACGCTACCTGTCTACTCGAATTACATGTAGACGCTTCAACAGTTCAACAGTCCCAAAACGACAGTCTTTTCCGATATGGGTTATTGTTTCTCAGCCAATAACGATTGTGATAGGAAAACTGCTGTCTTGCCTTTGTGCTGGAATCAGTCCGACTCTTTAGGATCTGGACTCATGGGGAGGACGGGATAGTCTGGTGGTTGGGAGTGATGCGCATTGCGCTCGTGATCTGCTGACTCAGGTTCGAATCTCGTTTAAGAAAGTTTTTTTCATCTGGAGTTAACATCAGCGCTGACTCCACTCCCCCGACAGTCGATTTTTAAATCTCTTTTCATTATCAATACCTCAAGAAAAGAAAACCTTATAAACTAAATGTTTCTGTTTTCTCAAGCACATCAACTCTGATTCAAGAGACTCTCCGACTCACGCTAGCTGCTGTCCAGAATGATGTAGAAGCAGACATTTCGAGTACAAAAGCCACAGTATTCCAGTGTTTGTTGTCTGTCGGTATTCAATAGTAGTAGTACCTGGAGAGGGGTGGGTGGATCCACCAGGTTCACCTTGCCCAAGAGACAGGCCCTGAAACCTTCAGTGCAGTGCAGTGCCCCAACCACTCCTCAGGGACTAATGGGAGAACAGAAAGACTGACAGAATGAGAGAGAAAGAAAGAGAGAAAGAGAGAGAGAGAGATTTAAATTCTTTTTATTTTATACCACTTGAAGTCACGAGATTTCTCTGTGTGAAATTCGGGCTGCTCTCCCGGGAAGAGCGCGTCGCCACAAGAGCAGCGCCACCCTTTTTGTTTGTTTGTCTGCAACTGTATTTGTTTCCCTATGAGAGTGACTTTTTTCTAAAAAAATTGCCAGGGATAACTCTCTTGTCGCCGAGGGTTCTTTTACGTACACTGAAAATTTTGTGTACCACACAGGACCTCGGTTTATCGTCTCACCGAAAGACTAGCGCCCAGACCACCACTATTGATCTTATGGATGGGATCTTATGGATCGGGAGAAAGTTTCGGGCCTAAACGGGATAGAGACAGAGAGAGACAGAAAGAGAGAGAGAGAAAAGAGAGAAAAAGAGAGACAGACAGAGAAAGAGAGGAGAGAGAGAGAGAGAGAGAGAGAGCAAGAGGGGGAGAGAGAGACAGAGAGACAGAGAGACAATGACAAATTCTTTTATTTCGAGGATAATGAATAAGCGCACATGTGCTTTTTTACATCCAGTCCCCGCCCGTTAGGGATACATCTTAATAATAATAACCCAATACTTATACAGTCTCACAATGAAAACAAGGGGAAATAACCCTTTTCAAAACAGCTCCCCCCCAACAACCCCCCCCCCCCACCCAAAGCAAGCAAATAAAAGAAAACCCTAAAAATACCCCACCCCCACCCCCATCCCCAAAAACCCTAACCAAAACAAACAAACAAACAAAAGAGAAAGAAAAACCAAACCAACAAAAGATGATAAAAAAGAGAAAAACAGACAACAACAACAACAACAACAACAACAACAACAACAGGGCTAAGAAAAATAACACAACCAAACTTAATAAGTCATAAAGATAAACATCTACACATTGTCAAATGGTACACATACTTGTTACACATAATTATAAGATATTGAAATAGGGCACTCATTAAAACTTAAGTACAGAGGCAAGTCCAATAAACTATTGAAAATATAAAAATATGAATCCTTCATCAGGATATACTATAACTATAAGCAAGACGATAAAAGGTGAGACAGAGACAGAGAGACAGTATGTTGTGTGTGTGTGTGTGTGTGTGTGTGTTGTGTGTGTGTGTGTGTGTGTGTGTGTGTGTGTGTATTTCAGAGATAATATCCAATATATAATTCCCAAAACAGTATGCGATCCCATCAACACTCATTTTAGATTAATACTCGTTTCAAATTGTATGTCTGATAATGAAATTAAATTTAATTACCCATACATCCACACAGTAAAAACAAGAAACAAAACAAGAAGAAATCTATACCATACAGTCATTGAGGGAGAGAATATGGGTGAGTGAGTGAGTGAGTGGTGTGTTTATGTGTGTGTGTGTGTGTGAGTGTGTGTGTGTGTGGGGGGGGGGGGTAGGGGGTGGAGAGAGACACAGAGAGGAGAGAGAGAGAGAGAGAGAGAGAGAGAGAGAGAGAGAGAGAGAGAGAGAGAGAGAGAGAGAGAGAGAGACATGTATGCACAAAATGTAAACGCGATAACATACACAGTGTACGAAATGAACTAGTGTGCTTGAACAGCGCATGACGTTTTGGTTTTGTTTTGGGGACATTTTAGACTAGCTGCTTTTCTTGCAATAAGTACGTTATTACGATATGAAACTACAAGAATATTTTGTTTTGGTTTGATTTCATTTGATTTGAGTTTTTTGTGCACTTTCTCTTTAAAGGTGGGGTATTGTTTTGTTTTGGGTTTTTTTCCAACTGTTTGTATCCTATTTTTTTCATATCTAAGTAATGATTTTGCCTAGCTGTGAACTAGCATGAAATATTCAGAAGCAAATCATTATTTTGTTGCAAATTACCTGTTTTCTCTCTTGCTTTTTGTTTGTTTGACTTTCTGTTCTGATGAAATCTTGAATATGCTTGGACGAGAAAGAACGCATAAACGTTATTCCACTGGCTAAATGATTGTTTATTAACTCATCCTTAAAAAGAATAAAAAGAAAAAGTGCATTTTTTTCTAATGTGCTGGTTAATGTCTCGCAAATCTATTTATACCTCTGTAGTTTTATTTATTTCCTTGTTTTATGATGAATATCTTGGGTCAATTCTTCTTTATGTTTTATTCATCTATTTGCCCAAAATTCCCTTTTTTCATTAACAAAAGTGCTAAAATTATCGTCATGGCACCATCATCCGTGCCTGTGGTCATCATCCTTGTCAGCTGTCATCATCATCATCATCATCATCATCATCAGCGTCAGCGTTGACGCTGACGTCGTCTTCATAGCGCTATATAAATTCCTTTTATTACTATTATTATTATTATAATAATAATTATTATTATTATTATTATTATTATTATTATCGTTGTTGTTATTATTATCATTATTATTATCATTATTATTATTATCATCATCATCATCATCTTCCTCGTCCTCTTCTTTATCAGCGATTCCTGCATGACAAAAACCAGAAAATAACCCCTCCCAGTCATCCACCATCAAGTAGTCTGCTATGAATCATCCCTTTTCCTGCCTGGCAACACACACACCACACACACACACAACACACCCCTTGCATACAACCCCCCCCCTCCCTACTTTTACCCCTCCACCCTTTTCTCCTAATCCTCCTGCCTGGTCTGTCAGAAGCCAGCTACCCCGGGTTATCTTCATTGCAGGACACACACACACACTAGCCTACACTCACTTCTCACACAGCTGAAAGGGACCAGCCAGCCAAGCTCATGAATATTCATGCGAGGCAAGTCCTCGACCACTATGCCTACCAATGAAGCGAGCCAGGGCCAGTCAAGTCACTTGATGAAGTGGACGGCTGGAGTCTTCACAACCATCGCCAAATGATACAGGAATGGGAGGGGGGATGGTGGATGGCTGGGAGAGTTTATTAGTGGGGTGTGGGGGATGGATATTCCTTAGGAAAATACAGACTACACTCCTGCTTTAGATTTGGCTACTTTTCCTACTGTTTTTTTTCTTTCTATATGGCTCTTATATTCATACCGCACGTACTAAGGGGTCCACAGAAATAAAAGCCACTTTTTGTGTATAAGACCAGCTTCTGACTTAGAACTCAAGTGATTTTGAAAAAAAAATTAGTAGGTTTGATTTTTGTTTAGGGGGGAGGGGGGATTTTTCAGCAAACACTATACTCCCTCAGTCTTTTGTCGTCTGCTAGCTTCCTTACCGCAATCTGCATGCGCGGGGTCAACACTGTAGGAACACAAGCAATTCTCATTTGATGACCATTTCCAATTTTGTCGTGACTACCTGGTATTGCTCTATGTCCTCAATCCCAAAAGCAAGTAAAAAGTGCATTTTTTCATACTTTAAAAATATGTGAAAATCACCAACAGTTTGTTTCCGACTCGCACTCTATAGAAGATACTACATAACCCGCAAGCTACTATAGGAGTGGAGCCAGAAAATAAGAAGTCGGGACTTTCATGACTCACTTGTGCTGGAAAAAATATAGGCCTTTTTTTCTATTTTTGGAAGTGGGATGATGGTAGGCTGGAAGACAGATTTGGGTACAAGTTTTTCAGTCTGCATAAGAGAAGTTGCAGTATATGATTATGTTGGATAGTTAATGGTTCATTTTGTGTCTGTCAACGGTTCTTTTTTCTGTTCCTTTGAATTAAGTTTTGATTTCTCTCTTTTGGCTGTGATTTTTTCCTTAACTAACATTTTTTATTGTTATGTCTCTGTCTATTGAACTCTTGTGTCTATCCTATCTTTACTTTGTGAAACAGACGAAGAAGGTATATCTAGGGTTTAAAAGTAGAGCCTAATTTTCAGTACAATACAAGAGAAATAGGCGGACAGACAAACAGAAGGACATACACACACACGTACATGCCAGCATATGCACGCATACGCTCACAAGCGCGCGCACAAACACACATACACACAAGCGCATGCGCGCTAGCACACACACACCCACACACACAGACAACACACACACACACACACTATCTCTATCTCTCTCTCCCTCCCCCTCCTCTCTCTCTCTCACTAACAAGCAACTCATTAAAGAAATCTTTTGCTTATCAGTATTGTAAATAGAGAAGGAAAAGACAAAACACCCACACCGACACCCACACACACATACACACACATATACACACATACACACACACACACACTCACACTCGCATTCACACACATGCACACACACACACCTTCATTTGTTTGGAAGTGACATTCAACCTGTTGGCATAGAGCTACAGTCCCAAACAAAATCGATACAAAAGCAATCAGACATACACCAAGCCGTCCACACACACACACACACACACACACACACCACACACACACACACACACACACACACACACATATATATTATATATATATATATATATATATATATATATTATATATATATATATATATATATATACGCCTCCGCCTTCTTCTTTCTTCCCCCCCCCCCCTCTCCATCCCCCCCTCCCACCCCCTTTTCTCCACTTCCCAGCTTTTATTATTTCTGGAACAATCTTACTCTGCTATGCCTTTTCCCCCTTTTCATTCTGTATTTTCCTGGTATGTTACCCACAAAATGATATTATGTTTCTGGTAAAACATTTATTTACCTTGGTATCGATGTTCCGCTGATATTCATTGTATCTTGTTGCCGCTGGCATTTTAAGGGAATAAAGTTTGTGGTGTGATATGTGTGTGTGTGTATGTCTGTTTGTTTTCCGTCTATCTGTCTGTCTCTCTGTCTCCCCTTTCTTTCCTCAAGTTCTTTCTCTTTCCCCCTTCTCTCTCTGTCTCTCCCTCTCTCTCTATTTTCCCTTTTCAAAGGGAAATTTGTATTGTATTGGTATTTTCACTTTCAAATTTTGATCTCTACTTTTTTGTGCGTGTGCTTGGTTGGTGGAGAAAGTTTGTGAGATATATTTTTGCATTAATTATTAGTCTCCTTTTGAAACTTTGTATTGTAGTTTGCTAAATTGTTAGATTTCAGAACAAGTTATTATAGTGTATCAGTTTTCCATTGTTTTGACTAATTCTATAAATATGACTAAATGCCCAAATTTCCCAGTGGTTGGCTAACTGCATATGGCTTCAAAGTAGGCTTTTTAAATGTTTGTCATCTGCTAAATAAAGTTTTAGACTTGCCCCCCATTTTGTCAAATGTAAATAGTCCCTTCATATTTTGGCTTTTCTGAGTCAAGGTTGTCACATAGTGTTGCAGATGATATAATATCAGTTCCGAGCTATATTTCTATCAGACGAGATCCCAAAACCAAATTAGAAACAGGGTTAATAAACTTTTTATAATCAGTCAGTAAATTATAAGCAGAAAAACATTTTTTGATAACTATGCATTGATGTATATGGCTAGAAGTACGCCTGAAGGCCCCCAACCAATACTAGTCGGATTTTTGTATCGAAACCCCACAAGAAACGCATTAGTTGGTTTGATAATTTTGAACAAATGATGGATGACGTTTGTAACTATTCAACTGAAAATTATTTTACTCGGTGATTTCAATTTTGGGATTTACTTAAGCCTAAGATAAATTGGGAAAAAAATATTTGAGGTGTATAATCTGTCGAAATTTAGTAAACACTCCCAAAAGGGAAAAAACACTACATTCTGAAACATTTGATTGACCATATATACACAACCACTCCATTTAACATTGTAGAACTGTCTGTACTGTCTATGGTTTAGTGATCACTTTCCTGTATGTATTACATGGTCCTAAAAAAGGTGCAAAAAATACCCAGATGCAAACCAAATACATTTCTTTTCGCAGCTATAGAACGTTTAATGCAGAAAATTTTTTGTTCGACTTATGTAAAGCAAATTTCTCTAATGTTTATCAGTTTACTGACCCAAAAAGCACTTGAAATTTGGTATAGTATCTTTTGTCAATCTTTGATGGTCACGCCCCTCTTAGAATCAACGTGTAAAAGCTAGAGAAAACCACCTGGTAAAGGATGAAACACTGAAGCATAGCTGTCCGAGATAACTTATTAAAATCAACAGGAAAAGATGAAAAAATTTAAGGAGCAAGTAATAAAGTGACATTTATAAAAACGAATTGCAAAAAAAGAAATATTTTGTGATTTAAATATCATCTAAGAAGGACACAAGTATCTATGGAAAGCAATTAATCAGTTACCCGGTAAATCATCTTCATCATGTGCTTCATCAGGTATGGGTCTATCTGCAGAAAAGATCAATAAACACTTTTGTTCTATTGCAGAAAAAATTGTAAACTTGACCGTCGAAATTCAACGACTTACCTCTTTTACAGGATTTTTGTAATCCAAGTCAATAAAGTCTAAAATTGTCCTTCAAATATATTGGTGTGCATGAAGTGCATAAGGAATTGTGTTCATTAAAGCAACAACACCCCGTTTTTAGATAATTTAGACAGCAAAATTTTGAAGTTTCCGCGCAAGTAATCTCTGAACATCTTACATATATCTATAATCTCTGTATTGAAAAAAGTTGCTATCAAATGTTTAAAGATCCCAAAAGTATACCTGTTCTTAAATCTGGATGATCCAAATGACCCTTCCAACTATCGACCTTTTCGATTCTATCTATCTTATCAAAACCTTTAGAAAGCATCTAAAGCAACATCTTCTGTCACACTTTACTAAACATAACTTTTTTCATCCTAATCAAAGTGGCTTTAGAGAAAATCATTCCCTGTCATACTGCACTCACCAATCTCATAGAGCAATGGCATATAAAAAAATTTAAAAATATCTTTAATGGAGCAATTTTTGTAGACTTTGCAAGGCATTTGACTGTATTGATCACAACCTCCTACCAAAAGAAACTGGCTAAAGTTGGTTTATGCGCAGATCACTAAAACTAATAACTCTTTTCTTGATAAAAGAAGACAAGCTGTTTATCAAGATTCAATTATGTCGTCCCTTTTTCCTGTAAAGTAGGTATTCCCAAGGTTCCGTGCTAGGGCCAGTCCTCTTTTCAATATATAAACAATGACTTCCTCTCCATGTTTCTTCCACTTGTGAACTCTTTGCCGACAAAAACTACCATACATACAGCGGATCATGATGGGAACTCTGTAGGTAAAAATTTGCAAAAAGACTTAAACATCTAGCAGCATGGACAGGGGTGCAACCACATGGCTCTCCATCCACTGAAATCAAAATTCATGGTTGTTTGCAACAAGACAAAAGCGCCAAAACTTTAAAAACCAAACTAAATGGAATAAAGATTTACGATAAAGTATTTGAAGAAGTCGCTCATATAAAAATAAATTGGTCTACATTATAAATAATAACTTGTCATAGTCTGATCATGTTTTTAGTACTTCCAAAAAAATATCTAAGAAGCTATTCCAACTTAACCGAAAAAAACATTTCCTTGATCAGCATACTCGAAAACTATTCTTCTACGCTTACATTAAAACCTGATCTTGATTATGCATCTACATGCTGGGATTTGGCAAGTAAAAAATGTTTACGACAACTTGAGAGAGTATATAAAGTTTCTCAAGTTAATTCTGCTTAGAACTACTTCCTTAGAAACTAATAGCTACAAAGAGTTGAACATTCTTCCTTTTAGTTTACATTTTCTCTTTAATAAAGGTGTATTTATGTATAAGATTATGGGTTTAAAATACCCCTCATTATCTTTGGGCAGAGGTTCCCAGTTAAAAAAAGTTCGTAACAAAGCAGTGTTTTTATCCTCGGCCAAGAACCGATCTGTTTATGTCATCCCTTGTTTATTCTGGTAGCAAATTATGGAACGAAATCCCAGTCATTATAAAAGAGAAAAGTAGCCTATCATCTTTCAAAAAGGTACCACACACACTTGTTTAATTTTCTGTAATTTTGCATTGGGTGAGCGTGCTTGTTGAACTCGGTGTGTGTGAGTGTGTGTGCGTGCAAGCGCGCGCAAATGTGTGATGTGTGTGTGAATGTGTGTGTGTATGGGCGTTGTGTGTGTGTGTGGGGTGTGTGTGTGTGTGTGTGACGGTGTGTGTGAGTGTGTGTGTGACGTGTGTGTGGAGTAGGGGGGGGGGAGGGTTTTTTCTTGATGCTTGTGGTTGTTTTTGTTTTTTTTTCTTTTTTTTTTCGTGCTTCAAATAATGTTCATTGTTTGGTTTTTGGCGGGTAATGTGTTGGTTATGGTATTTTTTGATTATGCATAGTTGTTTTATATTGTAGGTATTTTGTTTTAAAGGTTTGGATTTGTATCCTGGACGATTGGTATGATTGTGTGCAAGCTCGCACGTGTAGTTGTGTGTCCGTGCATATTCGCGTAGTGTGTGTGTGTGTGTTTTGTGTTGTGTGTGTGCGTGCTTGTAGTGCGTGCGCGGTTTCGTGGTTGTGTGTGTTGTTGTGTGTTGTGTGTTGATTTTTGGGGGAAGGGTTGTCTGTTTAGGGAGGGGTGTTTTCAAGGAGGGGATTTGGGCAGGTTTAATTGGCTTTGTTATTTATTCGATTGGTTTACTTGTTGGTCTTTCATTGATTTCATGACTTCAGTCAAAATATTGAGGGCTTTTTGGAATGATTCATTTCTTTGCTTTTTGACATTATTTTGTTTATTGGATAATTTCTTTATTCATGTTTGTTTCACTTTTTCCCTTGAGGCCTTTGGGCCTTTTGGGTATCCAATTACCTCTTAAATATCGAGTTTTGAGTGAGTTCGAGAGTTCCTCCCCCCCCCCCCCCCCCCCCCCCCCCCCCCCCCCCCCCCCCCCCCCCCCCTCTCTCCCTCTTTCCCTCTCTACCTCTCCCTCTCTGTCTCTCACACCTTTTCTCTCTCTTTCTCGCCTCTCTCTCTCTCTCTCTCTCTCATCTCTCTCTCTCTCTCTCTCTCTCTCTCTCTCTGTCTCTGTCTTTCTCTCTCTCTCTCTTTCTCCCCCTCTCTCCCCCCCTCTCTGTCTATCTCTCTGTCTGTCTGTCTGTCTGTCTCTCTCTCTCTCTCTCTCTCTCTCTCTCTCTCTCTCTCTCTCTCTGTGTCTCTCCCACTCTCTTTCTCCAACTCTCTCTCCCTCCTCCCTCTGTCTCTCTGTCTCTGTCTGTCTGTCTGTCTGTCTGTCTGTCTGTCTGTCTGTCTGTCTGTCTCTCTCTCTCTCTCTCTCTCTCTCTCTCTCTCTCTCTCTCTTCTCTCTCTCTCTCTCTCTCTCTCTCTCTCTCCCTCTCTCTCGGGTGAAGCAGGGGGATGTATGCAGTCCAGTTTTGTTTTCTCTTTTTATAAACGAACTGGCAATAGAAATAATTGATAAAGGAAGACACGGTGCCACTATTCCTTGCAGTGCATTTGAACTGTTTATTCTGTTACTTGCAGATGACATTATTTTATTGTCAGAGACTGCTATAGGTTTGCAGGTTCAGTTGAATAATTTACAGCGTGCTGCTGCCTCGCTCCAGTTGAAGGTTAACTTGAAGAAAAGCAAACTCATTGTGTTAAGGAAAGGCGGTTTTTTGAGTGCTAGGGAGAGGTGGGTTTTATGATGGTAATGTAATGCCTGTTGTTAATGCGTACAAGTATTTGGGAGTATTTTTTTACAACTCGCCTTAGTTTTGTCTCAGCGTGTAAGGATCTGGCTAGCAGAGCAAAAAATGCTTTATTTTGTGTAATGAAAAGACTGTCCACACTTAACAACTCGTCCATAAAACTGTTTCTGAAGGTATTTGACTCTCAAATACAGCCTGTTGCACAGTACGTTCCGAGTTGTGGGGGTTGAATAAAGCTGCAATCGCCTGTGAATCTGTACATTTATTTGCTCTGAAAAAGTTTCTGGGTGTTGACATGCGCACACCTAACGACCTTATATATGGTGAAACCAATAGATTTCCAATATACATTAACTCAGCTGTTCAATGTATACGCTATTGGCTCAAAATTTTGGAAATGGGGGAATCAAGATTACCCTTCAAAGCATATAAAATGTTATTTGAGTTAGATAGTAAGGGCAAGAAGAATTGGGTGACTGATGTACGTATTTGTTTGCATGAATATGGCTTTGGTGATGTGTGGATGAATCAAGGTGTGGGAAGTGTAAAGGCATTTCTAAGAATTTTTCGTCAACGTTTAGTTGACTGCATATGGTAGAAGTGGAGTGAACATGTTCAAAATAGCACGAGGTTTGATTTTTATAGATTATTTTGTAGCTCACATGAGATGAAGCTGTATTTGATTTCAGATATGGACAGACATTTGAAAATAGTGACCACAAGGTTTAGGTTGGGTATTTCAAGTTTAGCCACTCATCACTTTCGATATAGAGATTGTAATGACATTGATTTGATATGTCCTCTCTGTAAAAGTGGTAAAGATGATGAGCTACATTTAGTTCTGTGCTGTCCATTTCTTAAGGAGCTCAGAGATAAGTTTATTTCACCTAAATATTTTCGACAGCCTTGCACGTTCAAATTAACTTTGCTGATGTCCTCTGCAAGACATAACGATATTTGGAACTTGTCTCACTTCCTTCACAAAGCCTTCAAGCTGAGAGAAATTGCAACATCATAGTTCATTATTATGATTATCATATTGTTGATTGTATGTTTGTTTTTAATGTTTCTGATGATTTGGTTTTTTGTTCACTTTCCCCTTCATTATGGGCTATGGCCTAATGAATAAACATCCGAATCCAAATCCGAATCTCTCTCTCTCTCTCTCTCTCTCTCTCTCTCTCTCTCTCTCTCTCTCTCTCTCTCTCTCTCTCTCTCTCTCTCTCTCTCTCTCTCTCTCCCCCCCTCTCTCTCTCTGTCTGTGCTATCAGCAGCATTCTGCTTCATCGCCTCTCTTCCAAGTCTGACACAATGTGTCACGGGCCACAACACCTGCCATGCAAGATGAAAGGGGTCTCGGCTCTTCCATTGAAAAATCACCTAGGAAAAAACACACCAAAAAACCAAGTGCCTAACCGTGTCAGACTGAGATGCTAGTGTTTCTGGGTTCCTTTTGATGTGGTGCCTGAAAGAGCCTGCTTCTACTGCTACAACTGTTAGTTTAGGAATGAATGTAAAGAGTGTGAATGTTTGTAGTATTGTTTTTTTCTTTTTCAAGGGTGTGCGTATGTGGATTGGCTTTTGTTGTGTGTGTGTGTGTATGCGTGTGTGTGTGTGTGTGTGTGTGTGTGTGTGTGTGGTGTGTGTGTGTGTGTGTTGTGTGTGTGGCTTGGTGGTGTTGGTAAACGTCCCACTTTCTTTTTTATTTTCTCTGTTCCTTGGCTAGAGCTCTGAGGTTCACCAATGGTGAGATTTTGTGTATGTGACCGTTTTTGCCCACCATGAAGGTAGCTGCATTCCTACCAACTTCAATGCTGTCCCATGTTTCATTATGGTAGATTTCTTACGGGAGAAGAATGCATGGATTTTTTACAGCAACTGATACTATGAATTGCTGTGAGGAATAATATTATGATGATATTATTTCTTCTCGTATGATAGAATGTTCATTGTTGTGTTAGTTATTTGTGAAAGGGATATTAATTGTCGGAAACAGTTCTTTCTTATAGCCTAGTTTATAATTTTGTTAACTCGTGACTTCTGGTAATTGTAAGACCTTTTTAAGTTGTTAAGATATCATTATGAGGTTGTCGAAAGTTTTTTAAATGTTCGATGATGAAGACGACGGTGACGAAGAACAAGAAGAAGAGGAGGAAGCAGAAGAAGAAGAAGAAGAAGAAGAAGAAAGGAAGTATCAAGGTTGTTAAGGTATATCTGGTTGTCAAAAGTGTTATTTTTTTCTAATGTCTTGATGTAATTGGTGAAGTGAATATATTTATGAGAGCTTTGCTTCTTTCTTTACTCTGTCTCTGCCTCTGACTCTCTGTCTCTGTCTCTCTGTCTCCTCTGTCTGTCTGTCTGTCTGTCTCTCTCCCTCTCTCTCTCTCGCTCCCTCACTCCCTCCCCTCTCCTCCTTTCCTCCCTCTCTCCGCCTCCTTCCCTCCTCTCTCCCTCTCCCTCCCCTCCCCCCTTTACCTCCCCCTCCCTCCCCTCGTCCCTCTCTGTCGACGTCACATCTCTCCTCCCCCTCTCTCTTTCCCCCTCTCTCTCTCTCTCTCTCTCTCTCTCCCCTCTCCTCTCTCCCCCCCCCCTTCTCTTTGTGTCCTTTTGTTTTATCATATTTTGCTTCTTGCTTACCCTCCCCACCCCCCTCTATGAAAATGGTTAAAGGTTCACAACTCCCCTGCTGTTTTAAAGCTCTTCCTCTCCCCCTTGTTTTCTTTTCTTCTGTCTTCTGTCTTTTCCCTTTTTCTCTTCTTCTTCTTTTTCCTCTCTTTCTCTCCCCCTCTTTTCTCTCTCTCCCCCTCCCCACCCTCCCCCCTTTTTTCTCTTTTTTCTTTGTTTTTCTTCCTTCCCTTCTCCTTTCTCTTGCTTTCTTTTCCTCCTTTTTTGTTTTTCTTTTCCTCTCTCTCCCCCCCCCCCCCTCCTCTCTTCTCTCCCCCCCTTTTCCCCCCCCCTTTTTACCCCCCCCCCCCCTCCCCCTTCCCCCTTTTTTCCCCCCTATTTCCCCTTCCCCCCCCCCTCCCCCCCTCTCTCCCCCTCTCTCTCCCTCTTCCTCCCCTCCTCTCTCTCCCTTTTCCCTTTCCCCCCTTTCTCCCCCTCTTCCCTCCCCTCTCTCCTGTCTGTCTTCTCTCTCTCCACCCCTCTCTCCTGGCACTTTTGCTATCATTTTGTTTGCTTCTTTCCCCCTACCCTCCCCCACCCACAGATGAAAGGGGTTCAGGGTTCCGACCCACCCTGTCTATTTTAAAGGCTCTTCCACTGACATCAGAAGAAAAAAAAAAATAATGCCTTGCTGCCGTGCAGCCGGGAATGCAGGGTTTTGGGAGGAAGTTGGGGGGGGACTTGGGTTTTATTGTATAGCTTTGGTTGGGTAGGAGCTGTTTTTACTTTATATTGAGTGGAACGGATTTGTGGGTGGGTGGGGGGGTGGGTTTTTTGTAGTGTGTGTGTTTAGTTTTTTTTGTTATTTTTTTTTTTTTCTTTTTTATCGAGGATTGGAAAAGCATTATGTGCATTTTACATCCAGTCCCCGTTTTGTATTTGGGTTTTTTCAATTTTTTTTCATCTGTTCCCACCGGGACCAATGGCCTACTCTTAAAAAAAGGGAAAAGATTAACGTGGCGCAAGATGTTTTTGCGTGCTTCGCACACGGGGGTCGTTTTTTTGCCATCCGAAGGGCTTTTGGGGATAGGGGGCGGCATGATTTAAAACTCCAGGGGAAAATATCCCTTTTAAAGGTAATCGAACCCGGGCGTCAGATGCGACGAAAAGTTCTACCCTAGGCATCCGGGGTGTGTGGGGGGGGGGGAGGAGGGTGTTGGGGAGGGGTGTAATATCAATATCATATCTACCCTAACAAGCATCACAATCAGAAAATAGTGAGTAGGAGGAGGAGGAAAAAGGAGGAGGATAAAAGATAGGAGTAAAAAAGCAGCACGCAGCACAGCACAGCAGCAGCAGCACAGGGATAGTAGTAGTATAGTAGTAGTTAGTATAGAAACTTAATAATTATTCAGTTGGCAGGGAAAAGGGGGGAGGGGGAACCAGACGCAACCCGACAGTCAACAGACAACAAGACAGTAGACAATAGACAAAAAGAAATTTAGAAAAAGTTCATCGTGACACAGCAAAAAAATCATGCTAAAAGCCCGTACAAACCTACCGTAAGCCTACTTGGTCAAGGCAGCCTTGAAAGCTGCACCCGTGCTTCAATTTAAATGAATGCCCCGGAAACCCCCAGAAAGATGTCTCTCTCAGGGGTATGACCCCACAGCCCTTTCCCCAATCCCCAGATTGCAGGCGGAAATGTTCCCACTTCTCAGGGAAAGGGGGAGTCTTCCTGCCTTAAGCCCTGCGCATCTTTCAATTTGGGTTGGCTGGGTGTTTTTTTTCCCCGGGGGTTTGGCCAGTACGGTTCACTATTGTGTTGTCGTGCAGTCAGGCAGCTAGCTGTTTTGCTGTTGCGTTGATGGTAGCTAGGGGAATAACGGGCTTTAGTTTAAAGGGGTTTTGTTTTTTTCATCACCAAAGTTTGCTTTTTGCTGCAAAAGGTTTTTTTGATCTTGTTGCAGTCTTGTTTTTTTTTATGCTTTCTTCCCGAAGCGAAGCCGGGTACCTTTAAAGGTGGGGTTAAAAAACGGTTGGACAAATCCTTTATTGGGGGAAACCCTTTAGTCTAGCCGAGGCCCCCCCCCCCCCCAACCCCCCCCCCCCCCCCCCCCCCCCCCCCCCCCCCCCCCCCCAAAACAAACAACCCAAACCAAACCCCCAACAAAAAAAAGCTATGGTTTTCTTTAGGACTGTAAAAAGCGAGTTTCACACCGGGCGGAAATGTTTAAAGACAGCAAGGTAAAATTTCCCTTCTCCTTTCTTTTTTTACATGTCAGATGTTTTTTGGGAAAAATTGGCCCCACCTTTCCCACGCTTCGTGACTCTACAGTTTGGTTGCAGGGTTATTAATTTTCTTTTGGGCCCCACAGTCTTCCTTGGGTCGCTGATACGTGCCCTCAAAGTGTAGATGATAAACAAGTTTCTGAGAGGGGACTGTTCTTAAATGTTTCCAAAATTTTCCAGAGGTCACACCAATCTGTAACAAACACACACACACAACACACACACAAAAACCACAACCAACACACAACCACACACACAACACACACAAAAACACACACACACAACACAAAATCAGCTAAGCAAGGGGGGGACTAGCACTAGTTTTTAAACTTGTTCGTTTTACAAAGCTTTTGGTTCATGAGGTTATATTTAGTTTCCCGGAACGCTTGAATTTGGGCATTTAGGGGATCATGTGCGGGTTTTTTAATTTACTTGATAAACTACACGAGGGGTTGAGGTATGGGGGTTTCCAAAAAAAGTTCGAAAAGATTTTTAATCACGCACAAGTTTTTAAGATCTGCTTAGTTTTAAAACAATAACACCCTTGGTGTGTATGGCTGAATATTTTAATACTTGGAAACAGCTACACCTCCCCATTGGTACGATTGTCTCACAGTGATTCCCAAAGGGCTGAGAGTGGACAAAGTGCCTATTTGGGGTAACCCCAAGTGTTAAGTGGGGAAAAGCCAACAAAACCCTCAAACAAAATAACTTTGGGCTTTTGGGGTTTGGTGGCAAATCCTTCCATTCAAACACAAGGGTTTTAACTCCAACAGAAAAATTTTGGGAAAAATTAACAAAAACATTTTTTCTGTAAAAATGAGAAAGGATTTCAAAAAAAGATTTTTTTTAGAAACTGGGCTATATCGTTTTTCAAGACCTTGATTTGAAAAAAAAAGCAGAAGAAGAAGAAGGAAAAACAAACTTACAAGACCCTTCATTCAAAAGAAATGCAGAAAAGAAGAAAGAAAGCATCATTTTCAAAACCCTTTATTTTCCCGAAGAAATGCAGAAGAAGAAGAAGAAGAAGAAGAAAGAAAGCAATCATTATCAAGACCCTTCATTCTGAAAAGAAATGCAGAAGAACAAGAAAGAAAGCATCATTATCAAGACCCTTCATTCTGAGAAGAAATGCAGAAGAAAAGAAAGAAAGCAACCATTATCAAGACCCTTCATTCTGAGAAGAAATGCAGAAGAAGAAGAAATAAAGCAATCAAATGCATTCATCAGATGGACAACCCAGCTTCTGCGATTGAGGCAGCAGTACGCTACAGGTCCCCCAAGTCTCCCATAGAGCTGCTTGGCTTACTGGGGTGCCAGGGTCAGGCCAGATCTTCTTTGGGAGTGCTACCTCATGTAGCGAGTGGGCAGGACTGCAGCACATGGTCTGTTGTCTCTTGCAAGGCCACTGCTCTGTGCGGCCGGGGAGGAATTGTGCTGCACCTGTGGTTGTTTAAGCAGTTGTGGCTTGTCCTAAGCTTGAATGTATTTCGATATTCTTCCACAACTCCGTTCCTCGGTTAGAGCTCCGAGGTTCACCAACGTTGAGATTTTGCGTATGGACCGTTTTTACCTACCATGAAGGTAGCCGCATTCATCATTGTTTGTATCCCCATATTCTGAAACACGGTACATTCTTTAATACTGAAAACTTGCAGATAGGTTAGTAGTTAGATAGGTTCCTTTACCATCTCTTCACGCCATGAACTGGCTGACTATGAGTTTCTCTGCCTGTGGGGACGTAATAGCTCAGTGGTCAGAGCATTCGCTTTCCCCAAGCTAGGGTTTCAAGCGGCATTGAGCGTTGTTACCAAAGTGGATGGGTGACCGTTTGCGCCCCTTGGCTTCATTCAGTACAGTCCCCCAGTTCACCCAGCTGTAAATGGGCA
>CM054140.1:64874888-64884888 GCA_028751875.1 Rapana venosa | reverse complement strand
GACAGGTGTGACAGGTGCGGTGTTGGTTAGTCACAGAGAGTGCAAGCAAGGTGTGCAGCAGAAACATGTAAAACTTGAGATGCGGGTAATCATGTCGGTGTATAGTGAAATATCAGTTTCATCTTTTTGTGTTTTTTGAGGAGAGGAATGTGAGATTTTTTCCATCTTGTGTTTTTATCGAAGTTCTTTGCTCTAAGCAGAGTTATGAAGATGGAGAGAGAGGATGAAATGATAAAAAGAAGAAAAACTATGGTTTAATATGCAGAGCATAATAATACAGATTCAGTTTTTTGGCCTATATTTGTATGCTTTCATGCAGTTCATGAATATCCTTTGTATGCCTGTCTGCCCGCCTTTCTGTCTATCTGCCCCTCTCTTTCTCTCTTTGTCAGTCCATCTGTCTGTCTGTCTGTCTCTCTGTCTGTCTGTCTGTCTCTCTGTCTGTCTGTCTGTCTCTTGCTAAAAAAAAAACAGGACAAAAAGTCGTCACTGGCAAGAAACAAAAGCTTTCAATCGTTGTTTGTATCTCTCCTTTACTCTCCTTCCTTCTCTCATTCTGATATTCCCCCAGTCTCACTTTCTCTCTCTCATTCTTACCCACTGCTATTGTACAATTCTACCTCTCCCCTTTGGAGACAGACAGAAAAAACCCCGATGGGAAGACAACATCAGAGAGTGGACTGGCCTTGAGTGGAACGATTTGCTACGGAAAGCAGAAGACCGTGGGGAGTGGAGGAAGCTGGTTGCAAAATCCTCAGTGGTGCCCCCATGGGACCACGGGATAGGTGAAGATGAAAATGAAGATAGTCCAGCCTCCCTGACCCCGTCATAAACCTAGTTCTGCAACAAACCAACACTATTTTTCCGTGTTAGGCCAGTTAGTGTTGGACACTACATTCTGTGGCCGTTTTGCCCTCTCTCGGCTGTCAGCTGTTCCACTTCAGTCCCTGTCTGCCACTCTGATCCAATTTTTGCATGGCCGATCAGCCATCACGCTGAATTGGAGACGATCTTTTTGAAATGAAGGGAAAGAGAATTTTCCATTGTCATGTTCCAGTGGGTTGGCTGGAGGGGGTTTGGGGGTGGTGGAGGTGGTGTTTTTTGTTGTTTTATTCGGGGGGGGGCACCCTTGCCTTCATTTGGAGTGGATTGTGATTTACTGGTTATGTATGTATGCGGGTGTGTGTGTGTGGGAGGGGGGGTTGTGTGTGTGTTGGGGGGGGGGGGGGTGTTAGGTGAGTAGGTGAGTGGAAGAGGGATGTTTGTATGTTGTGTATGTGTGTGTGTGTGTGCGTGAGTGTTTGGGAAGCTCTTTAATTAATGTAGTGAGCCGAGACACTCGCCTCTGTCAGAGTAGCTTTACTTTCAGGCAGAAAAATCTTCTCTGACAGTAAATAGATAACTCTAAACCCGATCTCTCTTGGGAAATCACCTGGACTTTCTCAAATCATATCCCTCCATACCTTGATATTACCCTTCACGATTGAAGACAAAACAGTACAACTGAACACACTACAATCAGACCTATGCAACATATGACTTCAACACGAAAGATAAGTCAATACTTTGGAGCAGTCGTCAGATGTGAAATACTGCAGGCATAGAGATTCTGATCACGTCCTCAGAGACTGCCTGTCACAGTGTCTCTGTTCTCAAATTATCTCTGTTTCTTTCTTACACATTATTTTGATAATTATGCTCCCCCGTGGGGATGCCGGGGGCCTGTCAGAAATAAATAGTATCCCCACCTCCTGGAAATTCTCTGCTAGGAATTCTCCCTTTTCTATCCCTCTCTTTGTTTTTGCCTTGTACCTTTTCATCCTGTCATTTCTTTCTTGTCTAATTTCCGCTTTCTTGGTCCATTCTCATGCGCTTTTTCCCCAGAAAGACTTGAAAGATGATCATTCTCTCCCACGCCGAAATCGGATGCGCTGGGCCTGACTTGTCAGGCGTTTAAAGGTAGCGTAACGTATTTTAGTTCATATGACAGACAACAGCAGTTGCTGTCTGAGCATTCGACGAAGAAAGAAGACTTTGATATGCTATGTAACAGTAGATAGTACCTTATTTTCTTATAGGTAAAGGTGTCTCATAACCTATGTAGGGTTGCGAAGCATTAGAGACCTCAGCTTCTCAATGGGCCAGCATATTAAGGGCGGCGCCCATCTCCTCTCTCCCTCCCTGTTTACCTTCCCTGACCCTAAAGAGGGCAGGTACCCATTTACAGCTGGGTGAACTGGAGGACTGTACTGAAGCCAAGGCGCGCAAAGGGTCACCCATCCACTTGGTAACCACGCTCAACGCTTAGCTGGGGGAAAGCGAGTGCTCTGACCACTGAGCTGTCCTGTCCTCACCTTCCTTTCATCTCATCGTTAATGGCCAAAACATAGATTTTTACAGTTGTCTGCGGCTTCATTCGTATCAGCCGGAGTTGTTTGTGTAGGAGAGAGAGAGAGAGAGAGGGGGGGGGGGGGGGGGGGGGTTTAAACAAGACACTGACAGTGGAATGTTTACACGGTCTGTGAAGTGAGTTTATGGGGGACGGGATAGCCTAGTGGTTAGAACATTGCGCTCGCAATCTGACGACCCGGGTTCGCTTCCCGTTCAAGGGGATATTTTCCTTTGGAGTTAACCTCAGTGCAGACTCCACTCTCCCACAAAGTCCTTTGGATGAGACTATAAACCGAGGTCCCGTGTTCGAACGCACGCAGAACACCTTGCACACACGTTAAATCCTGTTCCGCTTTTTGTACGAGTAGGCCATTGTGTGCCGGTGGGAACTGATGACAGAATTCACAAATCCGCATACACATGGGGACTGGATGTAAAAAAAAGCACATAAGTGCTTATGCCATTATCCTCGATATAAAAGAATTTTTAAAATATATAATGGATTTGGTTGGAGGGTAGTGGGGGTGGGGGACAACAGTAGAGTTGGTTTTATACCCTGTTTTAATCTGTATATAGCCGCGCATTTTTAATCTGAGATTAAAACTTTGATGAGGTGACAGCCCTGATACGGCCTCTGTGGTCGGCGGGGCTATAAACAACAGGTGACGGAGACAGTTCTTGGGGCATAACAAAGGAGAACTGTAAGGGAGGAGAATGTATACACTGAGAGAATGAGAAAGCTGGGTTTCACTGATAGATAATCTGTGGTGTTGAGGAGGATGAACTGCAAAAAGTGTACAGTTTACCGCTTATAGCCCTAAGTTTGTTCTGGTGGTAAGGTTTCATTGTACAAAGTTGGTGCTGGTGCAGGAGAAAGAGAGGTATAAGCGACGAACCTTGAAGGCTTGTGACAATTCATTGCCCTGTGTATTCAACGACAACAACATAAAAATGCCACACAGAGTAATAATTGTTCTTCAGGTCAACAAGAGAATAATTGTGATACTCTGACGGACACCAGAGCCGAGTGGTTAAGACCGTTCCACTTCACTCCCATGGGTCTTTGAAGTCGCGGGTTCGAATCTCGGCGGCGTTTGGTGAATGAAGGGTGGGGATTTATACGATCTCCCAGGTCAGCTTCCAAGTGCAGACCTGCCAGTGCCTTCATTCCCTTCGTGTATAATATACACTTAGAGAAGATCACATATCCGCGTGAAAGATCGCGTCATTCATGTCAGTGTTCGGTGGGTTACGGAAACACGAACATACCCAGCATACATCCCTGAAGACAAAATACGGCTGCCTTCATGGTGGGAAAAAAACCCGGTCGCATACGCAAAAAAATCTCACCATTGGCGAACCTCAGGGAGTTGTTGTCGAGGACTGAAAAAAAGTCCCTCTCTACAACTCTTCTCATCTGAACTATTCCTATTTTTTCTGTATTAATAAGCTATTTCTACTTTCTTTAACCTTCTTGCTCTGTCGACCTCAACTGTTAAATTTCGCAGTCTTCCACAACTTTAACAACACAACTTACCACGGCTTTATTAGTGCCAGGGACCACTAGCATTATGATGTCGATATATGGAACCATCCTGGTTTTCTGCCACTCAAAGCTATCGGCTTTCTGCCTGGAGGAACTAACTGTCTGTCAGTCTAAGGGAATGCTTCACGATCAGTTCATTGTCACGCTTGATTAGAGAGCGACACCCGTTGAAAAGAAAAAAAACAAGAGAAGAAGACTGAGAGAGTCTTGCTGCCTCCCAGTTGGGTTTTCAGAGCGTTTGCCTTGGTTTGAAGGATATATATATATATATATATATATTATATATATATATATATATTATTATATATATATATATAATATATATATAGAGAGAGAGAGAGAGAGAGAGAGAGAGAGAGAGACAGAGAGAGGGAGAGAGAGAGAGGGGGGGGAGAAGAGACGCTTTGTCCAATTTATTGTCTTTGCCCAATGTGACCTGTTGACAAGGGGGGTTTATACACGACTTTCTTTTGTAAATACAAATAAATACAAAAAATTACACACAGAGAGAGAGGGGGGGGGGGGACGGAGAGAGTGATGAGTGATAAGTTGGTTAGTATAATTAGTTAGTTGTTAGGAATTTTCTTTGATGGAAGAGGGGGAAAGAGAGATGCGTGTGTGTGTGGAAAGAGAGAGTAGAAATAGAGAGAGTGTGTGCGTGTATTGTGAGGGACAGACAGACAGAGAGAGAGAGAACTCAGTAACTCAGGAAAGAGAGAGAGGGGGGGATGGAGTAAACAAAGTGAAACAAAGACAAAGATACCAAGAGAAAGACGAAAAAAAGAGAAACAGACAAACAGATACAAGAAGAAGACATACATACATACATACATACAGACAGACAGACAGACAGACAGACAGACAGGCAGGCAGCAGAGAGAGAGAAAGAGGAGGGAGAGTGAAGAGAGAGAGAGAGAGAGAGAGAGAGAGAGAGAGAGAGAGAGAGAGAGAGAGAGAGAGAGAGAGAGAGAACCACATATTCAATTCATTTTTGTCCAGATTTTTCCTCTCCATCTGTTTTTTCTTTTTCTTTTTCTTTTGGTGGTTGTTTTGTTTTTATGTTCTCTAAGGTCTGATTCTTTCTCATCTGTCTGTATCACTCTTCCTGTTCCAAATCCTCTCGTGTGTTTTTGTAATCTGGACAACATGAAATCCTGGACTGTTTTCTTTTTTTCCCTTTCTCACTTCGTTTCTTTCTGTTCGTCTGTTTATCTGTCTTTACTATGTGTGTCTGTCTGTCTCTGTCTCTCACCTCTCTCTCTACTTCTCTCATTCTGTGTCTGTGTCTGCCTGCCTGACTATTAGTATTATGTTTGTTATCCCTTATTGTGTCTGTCTCTGTGTGTTTGTCTGTCTCTCTGTCTGTCTCTGTCTCTGTCTGTCTCTATCTGTCCCTGTCTATCTGTCTGTCTGTCTGTCTGTCTGTCTGTCTGTCTGTCTGTCTGTCTCTCTCCTCTCTCTCTCTCTCTCTCTCATCCTCTCTCTCTCTCTCCTCTCTCTCTCTCTCTCCTCTCTCTCTCCCTCCCCCTCTCCTTAGCATGCTATATTTGAGTCTACCTGCCTGACTATTTTGTATGTATACCCTTTATTGTGTCTGTCTGTCTGTCGTCTGTCTGTCTGTCTGTCTGTCTTCTCTCTCTCTCTCTCTCTCTCCTCTCTCTCTCTCTCCCTCTCTCTCTCCCTCCCTCTCTCTCTCTCTCTCTCCTCTCTCCTAGTTTTTGTTTTGTTTTGCTCTCTATCTAGCTTATCTATCTATCTCGCTCACTGGCTTTCTTTCTCTCTAGGTTAGGCTAGCGTCGGAACTACGAGAAGTAATCTAGTGGACAAGGATATTCCTTCCAGAAGATTGCAGAAGATGTAGCTGTCTGGCACTACACCATCCCCCCTCACCCCCCCCCCCCAACCACAACCACCACCACCACTACCACTGTGACAACGGACACTGACAATGGCAATGTTATGATAGACGACTAGGCTGCAGACCCTCATTCGGTTGACACAGTGTCAAGTCCAGCCCTTCCGGGGAAAGAACTTTTCTAAGACAACCTAGAGATAGGAGGGGATACGAAGAATGATTATATGAATAAATCAAAACTTTTGTGTACAGATAATATATGAATTTCCAGATGCGATGTGTGGAATAGATTGCTTGTTCTTGGTGACTCCCTTAAGGTGTTATAACGCTCAACAACAACAACAGCAACAACAACAACAACAGCAGCAGCAACAACAACAAGCGCTATACATTCTTTTGCAATTTTGTACACATTCTGACATATTGATTCTTTTTCTTTTTACTTTTTCTACTCAGTGTTTGCAAGCAAAACGAAAGATACCGCAGACGGGAACAAATATGCAAAAAGAAAACCAAAAATATATCCCTCTCGATTCAAATTTCAGAAATTCTAATATATAAACTGAGATTAAATGAATGGAATACTAAATATTCCAAAAAATTAACATGTTTTGTCTACTCCTTTCGGTCACCATTGTTGTTTATTGCAATTCTTCTGACATGTAAAAAGAGAAGAGTTTAGATATTTAAGCATATGCCATAGTCAAGAGTTTTATAGACTCTCAGCATTCATGTGTCGTTGTGAAGTCATAACACTGTACGACCTTTACTGTAATTAGATATATAGGATAATATATATATATTATATTATATGTATGAGTATATAAATATTTATAGTATATATATATATATATATATTTAAATTATAACAATGGTGTGTGTTGCAATGTGCTGTGTTGTGGTGTTGATGCCTAGTGTTGTGCAGATTTTAATGGTTTCCCTAAAACGCTACAGGCTTAGGCCTGAGCGAAACGTGAAACGAGAACAGAAAATCAAAATGAAAGTTTCGTTGTTGTCTTAAAAAGAAAAACGTAAAACTCCTCCTATCCTTGCTGCTTTTGGCAAGCTTGCTCTCTGTCTCTGTCTCCGTCTCTGTCTCCGTCTATGTCTCTGTCTCTCTCCTTCTCTCCGGTGTGCCAGTGGGAAAGGATGACAACATTTATAAAACTGCATAGACACGGGGACTGGATGTAAAAAGGACATAAGTGCTAATTCCTTTATCCTCGAAACAAAAGTATAACATTTTTTTTTTAAAAAATAAAAATACTCTCTCTCTCTCTCTCTCTCTCTCTCTCTCTCTCTCTCTCTCTCTCTCTCTCTCTCTCTCTCTCTCTCTCTCTCTCTCTCTCAGCTCATTGCTCATCTTGCTCTATCTTCCCACATAAACTGTGCACTCTCTGTCCTTTGTACCACCGACCAACTCTTCACTCCCCCCCCCCCCCCCCAGAAACTCCCACAAGTAGCCAATGTTGACATGCAAGCACGTTTGGCAATACTTTCCCTTTCATTCAGCCAACAGGCCATGACAACTTGCTGAAAGCTCGGACCATTCCTACAACAACATTGCTTGCTGAAGCGTGTCTTGCATCATTAGTGATTAACTAAAAACCAAAAAAGGCGCTGGATTTGTCACTTTAGCAGCCCACCTTTTTGCTTAGAAAGTGTACTTCCTAATTATTTTGCTGTCTTCAAAACAAATGTGTCCACATTGCATGACAAAATTCGGTTCGGACACCGTTGGCTTTGCAGAAACATGCAATGTTCTGCTGAGGAACGCAGTGTGTCTGTTCTGCGAGAATGTCACAGTAGTCATCGGTTCTAAGATCCTGATTGCTCCGTGAGAACTGTTTTGTTTTTTTAAAGTCAAGTTTGTGCCGGTGTCAGTAGGGCTCCTTTCGATACTGACCTTTTTATTTTATTTGTTTTATTCTATTTTGTTTTATTATTATAATTTTTTTTAGTGGGGGAGTTGGGGGAGGGGGGGGGAGGGGGGGGATCATCTAGTTGCATGCAGATAGCAGAGTATCTTCTTTTTCTTCTTTTTTGTCTTTTTTGTGGATACGTTCCTTGTCTGTCTTTAGAGGCCACAAATATCCCAAACAGAGATTGAATTTTTGTGTTTTAAATTCTGGCCACATTAGACGGTTCAGTCAGCTGCGCGTAACAAAACGTTTAAATTTTTTTTAAATTGAAGATTTTTTTTACTGATTTTTTTGGGGGGTAAATAGCAACAAATATTGTTTAATAGTGTTTCTTTTAACTCAGATTTAATTTGTGATAGAACGTTATATATGTCTGGTCTCTCACTTTTGGCATTAAGTATGGACTTAGCTTTTACGTGAAGTACACACAATTTTTTTCTGTTGAGATAATAAAATATCCTTGAGTGTTGAGACACTTCTGCTTTTGGCATTAAATAAACTTTTTGAGGTGAGATTGAGTATACTTGGATATTCGAGAAAACTTTTTTTTTTGGTAATTTTATAAAAACAAAACAAACATACAAAACAGAACACCAACACTAAAAGCCTTTCACAGTTGAAGACAGCCCCCAAAACAAAATTCTCGCTACACTGGCCTAAGGAAGGAAGGAAGCAGACACAAGCGCCATCTAGTGTGAGATGTAGGGGCGGGTCCGGAAGCAGACAGACAGGACGGCTATGGACGCAGCGTCTGTTCAAGACATGGCCCGGCGCTGCTTTATGTGTACGATGTCTCGGCATGCTAGAGCAATTTCATGTTCTGAGTAGAGGGACGACTGTTTATGAGGTAGGAAGTCTGGGTGAGAGAAACCTGCCGCCATGCATGGCGCAGTGGTTAGCTAGCTAGCGCCTTAGGTCCCGACTGGAAGGCCGCGGGTTCGAATCCCATAAGAGCTACAGGGATTTTTTTTTCGGACTCCGGCCGGCTCGTACCTACAGTGAGTGTGCTGTGGGCTCAGTGGGAAGTACTTGTCCACACAGGCGAGCTTTATCCACTTTATGGGTGCGAGTTTGAGTGCTGCTCAAATGACCTGACCAACACTGCAGGTGTCTGTATTTCGGGCCCGGTTGACACCTGGATATACTTTGATAGTAAGCGTAGAGTACAGCTCTGTCAAGTAGTCTAAAAACATATGCAATTCCACAGCAGCACACTTACGCCATCCTCATTTTCATTGATCATCGTGCAATAAAAATAAAATTGCCTCTTATTCGGTGGCCCCAGTTGCTCTAGTCTCATGGTGACCTCTGATTCGGTTTCCTCATACAATTTCTGTGCCTGTGATGACTTGATGTCAAAACCTTTGGTGTTGGAGGTTCGTGTGAATCACCACCACCCTTATCTCCCCCTCCTTCATCTAGCCCCTAATTCACCCCCCCCCCCCCCCAGTCCCTATTCTTTTATGTTTCTGCCTCTCTGTCTGTCTGTCCCACTTGATTTATTTATTTCCTTCATTGTTTTCCCGGTTTTTCTTTCTGTCCACCTGTCTGTCTTTTTTCTGCTTTTTTATTTCTCTTTTTTTCTCGTTTTCTGTTTCCTCGTCGTCGTACGCTCAATGCTTTGCTTGGCGCCGTTAAGCGCCTGACAAGTCAGACCCAGCGCATCGGACTTCGGAGTGGGAGAAAATTGCTCTCTTTTAAGTCTTCCTGGAAGAAAAGCAGGAGAATGGACCAAGAAAGAAAATAGACAAGAAGGGGGTGACAGGAAGAAAACAAATTTAATGAGGTAGAAACAAAGAGAGGGATAGAAAAGAGGGAACTCCTAGCACAGAATTTCCAGGAGGTGGGGATGCTATTTATAATGATAGGCTCCCGGCAACCATTTTCTGTCTCATTTTCTGAGTTTCTTTTTGTCTCCTTGTATTTGCTTCTAGTTTATTAGTTTGTTCGTCTTGGTGTTTTTTCCCTATCTTTATTCTCTTTGCTTTTGTCTTTTCTTTTTATAAAAACCTGTTTTTTTTCTTCTGTTGAAGTTGTTGTTGGTGGTGTAGTGTTATTATTACTGTTGTTCTTCTCCTTTTGTTGTTGTTGTTGTTGTTCTTCTTCTTCTTTCTTCCCCTCTTCCTCCTGCTTCTTCTCCTCCTCCTCCTCCTTCACCACCACCATCACCACCACCACCACCACCACCACCTCCTCACCCTCCTTCTTCTTCTTGTTCTTTTTTCTTGTTCTTCTTGTTCTTCTTCTTCTTCTTGTTCTTGTTCTTCTTCTTCTTGTTCTTGTTCT
>CM054140.1:64869888-64872388 GCA_028751875.1 Rapana venosa | reverse complement strand
TCTCTCTCCTTCTACGTTAAATCCTGTTCCGCTTTTCGAAAAAGTAGGCCATGGTGTGCCGGTGGGAACAGATGACAAAATTTACAAAACCACATACACACAGGGACTGGATGTAAAAGAGCACTGCACGGGTGCTTATTCCATTATCATCGATATAAAAGGATAAATAAATAAATAAATATCTCTCTGCGTCTCTTTGTCTCTGTCTGTCTGTCTCTCTCAAATTAAGTTTTTAAAAAAATCATATTTGTCAAACAATGCAGAAAGTCCAACTTCTGTTTTCCTGCAACATCAGATAGGCTTAGTTTTTTTTTCTCTCAGACATATATTGAAAGTTTTTTTTTTTAAATATATCTTAAGTATTGATGAAAAAAATGTAAAATCTTCTGTGTGGTCTCTTTCGGTTTTAAAAAGAAGTTTGGGGTGTTTTGTTGAGTAATTAAAAAAAATATGTTCTATAGTGATTGTTAGGGTTGGGGTTTTTTTCATTTCTATCCTTAGTTAAGAGTTTACGTTAACAAAAGTCAGTGGAAAGTATTAACACTAATAGTGACACTTTCTTTCACGTATATACACACATGTAATCATGCATGCAGACTCCTGAATTACAAATGTATGTGCAAGACTGCATGTACGTGCGTGTAAGCGCATGCACACAAACACACACATACATGTATACACACAATTTACACGCACGCACGCACGCACACACACACGCACGCATGCACGTATCCATGTACATGTGCACAAGCGCGTACGTGCACATATACACACAAACACACACTTAGGTACGTACGCACGTACGCACGGACACTCAGACACAAACACAAGCACACACACACACATTCCGTCTAAAATGCTAAATGTGAATAGACGTTAAACTGAAGATCACACACACACACACACACACACACACACACACACACACACACACACACACCAGTCACACTCACATACACAAACACAGAGCGCTTTTTTCCAAAGTACTGAAGTGAAAGATAACAAGGAGAGCAGCAAACAATCAATACATTTTTTTAATGGTGACATCAGACTATCTGCCTGTTAGTGTAACAATGAGAAGTAATGTGGTGTTTTTTTTCTTCTTTTCTATACATTTTTTTATGGTGACATCAGACTATCTGCCTGTTAGTGTATAAGAAGTAATGTGTGGTTTTTTTCTTTTCTAGACGATGCCTGAAGTCTCATATCTCTCTCTCTCTCTCTCTCTCTCTCTCTCTCTCTCTCTCTCTCTCTCTCTCTCTCTCTCTCTCTCTCTCTGCTCTCTCTCTCTCTCTCTGTCTCTCTCTCTCTCTGTCTCTCTCTCTCTCTCTCTCTCTCTCTCTCTGTGTCTCTCTCTCTCTCTGTCTCTCTTTCTCTCTCTATCTCTCTCCTCTCTCTCTCTCTCTCTCTCTCTCTCTCTAGTTCAGAGTTCTCTCTTTATCTATGTCTCTGTCTCTCTGTCTCCCTTTCTCTCTGTCTATCTCTCTCTCGCTCTCGCTCTCTCTATCTCTCTGTCTGTCTCTCTCTCTCTAGTTCAGAGCTCTCTTTATCTATGTCTCTGTCTGTCTCTCTCTCTATCTCTGTCTATCTCTCTCTCTCTCTCTCTCTCTCTCTCTCTCTCTCTCCTCTCTCTCTCTCTCTCCTCTCTCCCTCCCTGTCTCTCTCCTGTATCTGTCTATCTCTATATATATCTCTCCCCCCCCCTCTCTCCAAACATCCCTTCCTCCCTCCCCCCTCCTCCACCCCCTCTCGCTCTCTTTCTCTGTTGTTACTTTTGATCATGTCAGACAAACGTTACGATGCGGAAAAGTCCCTTGTTTTTGTTTTGGGCTGGAAAACTTTGATAGGCTTATTTAGTTAGCGCTTCGTTCTTGAAGTGTGTGCTTAGAAAAGTAAAAATATTTTTTAAAATATAATCATCTCCAGGGTCTTAGAGGAAATAATATAGTTCAAAACTCTTGTTCTCTCTTTTCATGAGGGTTGAAAAGTTCAGGTTCACGTGTGTTTAGAAATTATGTGTGTGTTGAAAAAAATGTATGACATTGGTTATTTTTTATTCGTTGTAGCCTTAGCAAAATCGCAAAGGTATGTAGGTTTTTGGAATGTTGCTTATGTGGCAATCTGAAGTAGTAGTAGTAGTAGTAGGAGTAGTAGTAGTAGTAGTAATAGAAGTAGTAGGAGGAGGAGGAGGAGGAGGAGTGGTTAGTAGTTAATAGTGTAGTAGTAGTAGTAGTAGTAGTAGTGGTATTGTTAATATGATCATTATCATTATCTAGCAGTAATAGTAGTATCGTTAATATCATCATTATCATTATCTAGTAGTAGTAGTAGTAGTAGTGGTGGTGGTGGTGGTGGTGGTGGTTGTAGTAGTAGTAGTAGTAGTATCATATTTTTACTATCATCATCACCATCACCATCATCATCATCATCATCATCATCACCATCATCATCATCATCATCATCATTAATGACATTATTATCATCAGTGACATTATCATCA
>CM054140.1:64839888-64854888 GCA_028751875.1 Rapana venosa | reverse complement strand
TAGCATGATCTTGAGTCAGAAGAGGGACAGGAGAGAGAAGAGAAGAGAAGAGAAGAGAAAAGAAGAGAGAGAGAGAGAGAGAGAGAGAGAGAGAGAGAGAGAGAGAGAGAGAGACAGACAGTGACAGTGACAAATTCTCTTATTTCGAGGATAACGAATAAGCACTCATGAGTCAGAGAGAGAGAGAGAGAGAGAGAGAGAGAGACAGACAGACAGACAGACAGACAGACAGACAGGCAGGCAGGCAGGCAGGCAGGCAGGCAGACAGAGGCCAAATATTTCTGAACATATTTTGCTGCTTTAATCGTTTCCTTTTATCGCCGACGCAGTGAAAAACACACAGACAAACCAATTAAAACTTTTTATCACTTTTTTTGTTCTGTGCAGTAAAACACAATAAAAACTGTTAATATTTTTTATCAGTGGTGGCCGTTAGATAAGAAAGATGTTTTTATTTTCTTGGACAATTTTTATTCAGGACTTTATGACAACAAGGACATTACGACTTTTACATATGCAGAGCAATAAACATTTAACAAAAAACACTCGAAGTAAGCTTCTATGCGTTTGCTTATACAATCCGCTATTAAAAGAGTCTTTGTCTCATTCCGAGTTTATATCACTTACAAACTTTAATTTCTAGATGTAGTTATTACAAATATTACAAATTGTTTAAGATAAGTTGTAGAAATTAACCATCATAGTTATATATATAATATATATATGTATATCTATCTATGTATATATATATATAACTATGATGTATATTTATAAACATACATACATATTATATATATATATATATATATATATATATATATATTATTATTATTATTATTTTCATCCTAAGGACTTTTGGGGTAGTGGAGTGGAGTCGGCACTTATGTTCACTCCAGGGTAAAGAATTATCCTCTGACATTCCATTCAATCAACCTTCATGTTTCCCCCTTCCCTTAACCGCCACCCCCCACCCCCACCCCACCCCCTCCTCCCTATTCCCTGTCTCTCAGTCTGCTCCCAACTGTCCCCAATCCTGTTCAATCGTCTGATGGTCAGCGACCTATCACTGATTCTCTGACCCTTATTCACCAGTGAAAGTGGAAAGAGAAACAGCCTATCTCCTTCTGCATCCCCCCCCCCCCCCCCCCCCCCCCCCCCCGTCCGCTTTGCTGGCCATTGACCCCCCTCCCCTCTCTTCGACTTTAGCCACGATAGCGACAATCGACTGCTTTCCGGCTAGCGAGGGTCACGTGACAGGGAGGGCTAATTGCCATTAGAGCTGCCAACAGACTAGCGACAGAGATTTCAAATGGTTACTTAGTGAAATTCAGCATAGTTACTTGTGAAATGGACCTTTAATGGAGAAGCGTTAGCTTGTCAGACTGTTTTCTAGTGAAATAAGCATTGTCACTTGTGAAATGGATCTTAAATTATCTTTTTTTATTTCATTTTATTTTTTGTTTTATTCTTTTATGTCGAGGATAATGGAATAAGCACTTATGTGCTTTTTTGACATCCAGTCTCCGTGTGTATGCGATTTTGTAAATTGTCATCTGTCCCCACCGGCACACAATGGCCTACTCTTACGAAAAGCGGAACAGGATTTTAACGTGTGCGCAAGATGTTCTGCGTGCGTTCGCACACGGGGCCTCGGTTTATAGTCTCATCCTAAGGACTTTTGGGGAGAGTGGAGTCTCCCAGAGAGTGAGAGAGAGAGAGAGAGAGAGAGAGAGAGAGAGGAGATGAGAGAGAGGAGAGAGAGAGAGAGAGAGAGAGAGAGAGAGAGAAGAGAGAGGAGGAACAGGAAATGTCTTAGAACAAGTAAGACACGAGTCGACGATGAGATATAAATCGGAAAAATACCAACAGTAAAAGATAAGGCTGTGATGGGAAGGAAAGTCCAGGTAGTTGGTAGTTGGTTGATGGCACGGTTCCTAAATCGGATATTTTCGCTGGGACTTTAATGTAACCAAACCGAAATAAAACGTACGGCAAGTTTTGCCGATGTGAAATCAAACAGTGTCCAGTAAGTATGCATTGTTTCAGGACTCCTACGAAATTGGTTGACAGAGAAAGCAAAATACATATTTTCACATGGGCGCGCATTTATACACACACACACACACACGCATGCACGCACGCACGCACGCACGCACGCACGCACACACACACACACACACACACACACACACTCTCTCTCTCTCTCCCTCTCTCTCTCTCTCTTTCTCTCTCTCTCACGCCCTTCCATCCCTTCCCTTCCCTACTCCACAATAATATAAAGTTTCTCTCTTTCTCTGACGTTTTTCCCTGCGCAAAATAACCCAAATTTGCCCCAAAGCCTACATATATCTGAAAATGTGTTACTGTAGATTTTCAAACTTTATCTTAAAACACTTAATTGGTTACATATTTTGGCACTGTGTGTGTGAACATTTTCTGCCTTATTTGTTTGCTTTGTTTTTTTCTGCCTGTTTGCTACCAAATAGTTACGGCTTCGAAGTATTCACATCTACATGCGGTTCTTTCCTTCTTTGGTTGTTTTGTTCCTCGATAAAAACTCCGAGGCTTACCAATGGTGAGATTTTGCGTATGGTACCATTTTTACCCACCATTAAGGTAGCCATATTGGGATAAGGCACGTTAGTGTGCATGCGCTTTTTTCTAAAAAAAAAGTGTCTTCCGTTCCTACTGGCTTGCAATGCATGGCCTACTTTTCTGAAAGGCGGAACGAGTTTTAACGATTGTGTGCAAAAGAAGTGTAGTGTGCGTTCGCACACAGGACCTTGATTTATAGTCTCAGGAAAGGCTTTAAAAGGGAGTGGAGTCTGTACTGATTCTAACAGCAGTGGTTTATAATTGTTGTAAATAGAGTGTTTCGAAAAGAGAGGTGGGGTGGGGGTGTTGCAGAAAATCTTTAGGCTTTGTAACATGTAGTTGGGTTTGCGTATGTAAAAGGAACATTTTGTTTGATATTTTATGTAACATTTGTTTCCTTTTGTGTGCAGGTAAGCTTGCATGTGAGAAAGAGAAAGGGGGAGGAAAGTTTATTTCCTTGTCATAAAATGTGAGTATGCCATTTTTGTGAGACGGAATCGTGGTGCTGGTCTTTCTAGTTTGAATAGCTAGCGTGTGCTTCTGGAAAAAGGCGACGGATAAAAGAGTCTTTCTCTCTGTCCTTCTGTCTTTCTTTGTCTCTGTCTGTCTGTCTGTCTCTGTCTGTCTGTCTGTCTGTCTCTCTCTCTCTCTCTCTCTCTCTCTCTCTCTCTCTCTCTCTCTCTCTCCCTACCTCTTAATACCCTCTCTGTGTGTGCGTGCGTGCGTGTGTGTATGTATGCGTGTGTGTGTGAGAGAGAGTGAGAGAGAAAGAAAAAAAGAGAGAGAAGGAGACAGAGAGTTGTTGCTCTAATGTGTCCTTGTGTATCATGGTTATTTTTCCTCGGAAAATATTTAATAGAAATTTTGAATGAAAAAGCCACAAGAAGACTCAAAAACAAAAGAAAATGCAGTACAGAAAAATAACGAAAATAAAAACAAACTTCCTTTTAATTTTCCACAAAGCCTTTAAAACAGCATTTTGTCAACTCTCGTAAAATGGTTCATATGGTGTACAGGCTCTAAATCTGCATAGTAATTTTTTTCTATGGCAAAAAAGATATCGTTTAGTTTTGTTTTTGCTATTTATCAGAGCACTGTACAATTTTCTAAATCCCACTTTTTTGCTGATGGTTAAATTGAGTCTATTGCAATGGAAGATCATCGCACTAAGCTAGCCGGAGGTTTAGCTACTATACTTGCATATTCTATTTTTGTTTGTTTGCTTGTTTGTTTGTTTGTTTTCTTGTTTCTGGCTGCTCCTTCTACAACATGCTGTTTGCACTAACGCCACGCTTTCATTACTACTGCTGTTGTTTTAACACTAACCATTATTTCAACCAGAACCTTGTGACTGAAATCAAACAACTACAACATCAATATCACAGTACCATTGTAATCCTACTAATACCGTATAACCATTTCTGTCCACATATCTTTAAAATCACCGTAATTTTATTGTTTTAATTCTTTTTCTTGATGATCATGTTTACCATCGGTAGAACCTCATTTGAAAGATTACCAGCATTGAGACAGTTATAATTTCTGAATTCCTCAATTATAAGTTTCTATGAAGGAAGAAGCTTGGCTTTTTTTTCCTAAAATGTCAGACACATCCTGTTTCTTTCCGCATTACGTTTATAATGGCTTTAAGATTGTTTAATCAACTTCAATGATTGCGTGGCATTTTACTTCGCAGTTTGTCATTGCTTTCTTGTTTCTGTTTCTAACGTTTATATTTCTCCTGTGCTTAGACATAGTTTTAGTACTTTTTTCTTCTATTATCACTGCATTTAGACAAAATCTATTTTCTTTTACTGTACCAGTGACATTTGCTACTGAAATTACTTGTACTGCAAGTTTGTTAACTTTTGGGGGGTAAAAGTATTGAGTTATGCAGCAAACTTTGGCAACAGTCTCCTACTAAAACCTAAATGTGTAGATTCTTTGTGTTCTCCGATGAGTTTAATCTAAACAGCTACTAATCTACCCCAACAATCTTTTCAGCTGTTTATATCTAGCATCTTTGCATCATGTGCAACGTGTTGTATGGTGTTAAGCGTTTGTCATTTGTGGGCTTCTTGATAAAAGTTATTGGACATGGTAAAGACGACAAACTTATTGAGCTAGTCTGCAAGGTAACATCAGATTTTTTCCCGTGATCTTATCACTTCCTCAGAAAGAAAGGGAAATATGGCTTTCAGTTGGGGGATTGTGTTTTTGGTGCCTACTATGAACATTTATTTGTAAAATATAAACTTAAGCTGCTCAAAACTCACTTAGAGATGTTTCTAAATAACAACTCTTCTTGTTTTGAGGAAGGTTTTGGATTGTTTTATTCATATATGAATGTTTTATGAAGTTTAAAACGTTCCTCAGAGATATGTAAGAATTATTTTGGTTTTGTATTGCTTTTATATGCCTTATTTATATAGACTGCTATTTAATTCTAGGTAAAGATTTTTTGATAAAATACAGGAACTATACTGTGACTCTAGCCTAAAAAGACTAGTAAAACAATACAAAATCACACTATTAACAACAATCTATCAATGCATTTACTGTTAGTCTGATTCCCTAATCTGATTCAATGGTAAAAAGAACAGCCAGAAGAGCTGATGCTGGCCTGTTTGCAAGCCCAGACATCATCTTCTGTAACTGAAATCCATTGGGACTATCTCTCCCACCATCTTTAGCTGACTTTCTCAGCCCCTCCCCCACCCTCTCATCCACCTCCCATCACCTTCCCCCTCCCCTTCCCACACCAAACTAACAACAGTCCAGTACTTGATGACCAGCTATCCATCTGCAGTTCTTAAGCTGTCTCCCTGAAAACTGGAAACAGCCTGTCTCCTTTTTCCTTTCCATTTTCCTTATCATTGATTCCCCCACGTCTACCATGATGGCGTCTATCGACTGCTTTCTGGCAGGCGAGGGTCACATGACAGGGTTAATCGCCATTAGGCGGCAAAGTGACTATTGATAGAGAAATGCAAACGTCCAGAGCCTTAGTTAGTGAACTCCGCCCTGGCACGATCGATCGGAAATCTATCACCCTGTTACCCTCCCTGTGACTATGCTGCAGACATGACCAGGGAATGAAGATCTGAGAGAACAGTCTCAAATCTATAGGATAGATAGGGATAGAAAGAAGATGTTGATGTGATTTATTGAGTGGGGTTGCAGCTAGGATTAAAAAAGGATGTGCCTGAACAAATTTAGAGTCTTTGGCACAGGGAAATATATTTATGAAAGAAACGCATGAGTGGGCTTTGTTGTTTTCACTATAGATAGCGGACGTGATATATTGAGGACTAGATTGATTTATTGTGTGAGGATAGTAGTCTGGGTTAACAAAGAAGGGCCCCTACAAATTTTTATAATTTAGGTAGTAGCATGAGAAACATGTGACAAATTCATGAATACATGTTTTTGTTTTTCACTTTAGAGAATGAAAACAAAGTAAACATTTTATTAGACAACAAAGCTAAAGGTGAAATACAACTTACCATGAACTTCAATAGAATCATTTTTATCACGGTTTTGGGGTGGGGGGGTTAAGCCTGCCTCATACAGTCATAGTCTTTTTTATGCTTTTGCTAACTTATCTTGCAGAATATTGTGCTTACTAACTAAACAGTTTGTTCATTTTGTATTGTGCTAGCTGCCTTGCATCTGTAGGTTGCTACAAACAAAGTAATTGCAATAATTCAAATGTCATATCTATTTTGTTGGTACAAATCTGTAATGAAATATTGCCTGTGAAATCATATTAAACATCCTGGAAGAAGTATCAAGGACAAAAATTATAAACGGATTTTATAAAATTTACTACAACAAAATGAATACATCAATTATCAATATGATATAAAGAATTTCTGTTTTAATGAACATTTCAAGACTGACCTAAAGTATTATGAATGTGAAAACTTGAAAACCAATAGTCAAAGATATGTTCAAACAGTTTAATTTGTTTTGTCAACCCTTCTGAAAGTAACAGTTTATAAATAGCCTATAGTAAGGAATGTACTATGCATACATGTGTATCTGCACATAGATACCAAAGATCTAGCAAAGGTAATTCAAAAACACCACCATTCAATCATTAGCTATGAAGATGTTTCCACTTTAACCGGTCTGGTTATCGGAAGTCACTGCTGGGAAAAAAATGTTGAAGGAGTCAATATTGGCCTATTACCAGGCCGCATCTCATACCCTGTGTCTGAATATGATTTGATTTATCATTCACACCATCTAAAGCAACCTCCCTGACCTCCCCTCCCCCTCTGACCCACCCAATCACAGTCCACTCCAGTATTCGAATGACCATTGGCAATTCTTTAAACTCTCTCCACGAAAACTGGAAACAGCCTGTCTCCTTTTCCTTTCCGTTTTTCTTACCATTGATTCCCCCACGTCAACCATGATAGCGACTATAGACTGCTTTCTGGCAGGCGAGGGTCACGTGACAGGGTAATCGCCATTAGGCGGCAAAGTGACTATTGACAGAGAAACGGAAACGTCCAGAGCCTTAGTTAGTGAACTTGTCTCCAGCATGATCGGAAATCTATCACCCCTCTTACCCTCCCAGAGCTCCAAAGCAGACATCAGTAATATGAAGATCTGGGAGGCAGTTCAGATCAGATCAGTGAAGTGTATAATGTAAAAAGAAAGGAGAAGTAGATGAGAATATTATGTTGTACCGATGTAGGTACTGCTAGGATTGAACAGATATGCCAGTCAAGGTTTGGAGTGGTTAGTGGGTGGAGAGAGAGAGAGAGAGAGAAATAAAGGGAAAATGGTACAATAATACACACGAAGAAAAAATAATATTTGCAAAAAGGAAGAAAGGAAATGATATGCAAAAAAAAAAAAATAGAAACAATAGAACACATTTAAAAAAAATAAAGGAAAAAGATAGACAGGCACTGAAACCAGAGACACAACACACACACACCACACACACACACACACACACACACACACACACACACACACACACACACATACACACACACGTCTGCAAGCATGTTCCCACATGCTCTTGTGCATGCAAGCATGCGCATAGCTAACATACACATGCACATGCATGCATGCACGCACACACAAACACACACACATACACAAACACACACACACATACACACACACACACACAACACACACACAAACACACACCAAACACATACACACTTGCTCTCTTTTCTCTACCTGTCTCCAGCTGTTTGTCTCTATCTTTCTTTATCCATAGCTAGGTCTCCCCCTCCCTCCTTCTCTCTTTCTCACTCTCTATGACTCCTCTGTCTCTGTCTCTCTCCGTCTCTCTCTCTCTCTCTGTCCCCCCACCCCCCCCCCCACACACACACGCACACACACGCACAGAGGCTACCTTTATTCATTGTACAAGCAGCAGCTGACATTTTCCAGAAACAGAAAGTTTGCTTTCTTTTCTTGACAAATCTCCAATCACCTTTTCAGCTGCTTCTTTCTTGTACACTGTAACACAACACACACACACACACACACACACACACACACACACACACACACACACACACACACACACACACACACACACACACACACACACACAACACAAAGTGTCATGAAAAAGTGAAAAATCATTTCCTCCCTGTCCTTGCAAAAATGCTACATGCAGTTATCGAATCTCGCCCACCTGCTCAATTGCTGTGTGACCTTTCGGAACGAACTAATTTCATTTTCATTTTCATTTTCTTGCCTCGCCATAAAACCGTGGTAGACAGACGGCTGCAGAAAACGCTGAAACCTTGATTTCGCAAGGAACAAAGGTTTTAGGTTTCTGATAATACTTGTGTATTATATATCTTTCTATATTTCTTTTTAATTTTTCATTGATTGGCTAGAGCTTAGACGTTTACAAATGGTGAAAAGTTTTGACTCGTGCAACCATTTTTGCACACCATTTAGGTAGCTGCATTCCGACTTCGGAGACGTTGTCTGAACGCGACGCGAATGTGTATGCGCTCTTTTATTTTTCTAGCGACATGCTTTTTGTCATCCGTTCCTACCGACAAGAATTGCCTTCTCTTCCGAAAAGAAGAACGGGTTTTTTAACATGTGTGTAAGATGTTCTGCGTGAGTTTGCACACAGGACCTTGGTTTATAAGTAAGTCTCATGTGAAGGACTTTCGGTGGTATTGATGTTAACTCCAGGGGAGAAATCTCCTCAAACAGTTGTCTCTAGGGTGGATCAAACCAGGGCTGGATCCCATGCTCTCAAATTGCAAGGGCCACGCTCAGACCTTAGTAGCGTCCTGCTTCCTGGATCACCATGTATTATTGCTGTTATTGTGTTTAAATGTATGTACATAGTTATGTTTCGTTTCATTCTGTTGTAAGTCCAAAGCATCTGATGATATTTCTAATCGCACATAAATATATAGAGAAACCTTGTTAGATGCTTTTGACATAGAAATATGGCAATGAAGGACTAGACACACACATACACAGACACACAAATTTTTAGAAAAGCTATAGAAGTAATATGTTTATTTTTCCATAGTTTTTTTCCATTTGTGTGTATGTGTGTGTCTGATGCTTCATTTCCATCTTATTATGTCCAAAGTATCAAATAATGTTTCTCTATATGATATGTTTACATGCACAATTTCTATTTGTAGATAGATCTATGGTTGCTTTATTCCATCTGTTTATCATTTTGATAAATGTGTGAGTGGGAAATTTCAAATTGAAGACCAACCTACTTTCTTACCTCTAAAGATAAAGAAAAGAGAAGGGCAAGGGAAATATCAAAAGCTAAAGTAGCTGCAAATCTTATAACCAATTTCCAGCAACAAGGATTTGCCATCCATCTGTTTATAGTTAGTTGTTTGTAACAAACAGGACCATTAATGAAGTGATTCCAGTCATTTGCAAAGCCATTCATTATCCTCTACTGCTTCATTCAACTTGATCCACGAATGTACGTCCTATTCCCCCCCCCCCCCCCCCCGTTCTCTCTCTCTCTCTCTGTCCGTTGTCTTCTCTCTCTCTCTCTCTCTCTCTCTCTCTCCCCCCCCCCCCCCCCCCCTTTTCTGTTCTCCTCATCTGCCCCTATCTCTGATGGCCAGCCACCTATTGGCGATTGTCCAAATTTTCTCTGTGAAATTAAAAACAGTCTGTATCCGCCTTCACTCCCCCTTTTACCTCCATTGATCTCCCCCTGCCACTCACGATAGCGACTATCGACTACTTTCCAGCAGGCGAGGGTCACGTGACGGAGCTAATCGCCATCAGGGCTGCCTAGTGACTATTGACAGAGGAACGTCAATGCGCAGAGCGTTATTTAGTGAAGTCTGGAATCCTGAAAGTCTGCAAAAGTCTTTGCCCTTTTCCGTTCCCTCCTTTACCCAAATGGACGTTACCCAGATGAATAACCCAAGCATTGAATCAAAAGTCTTGGAATCACAAAAGTTAGGGAGTTAAAACACATGAAGCAGGTTGTGAACTTTTTGGTCAATTTTCTGGAATTGAGTAAAAAATATAATTCTTTATTGCTTATCTAGATATTTTAACGTCTGAATAACGAATGAAAGGATAAGCTCTATGAACAGTTCCTGTTTAACTGATTCAACCGCATATGAAAATTTTTAGAACAAGGACTAGTTGCAAATCTTGCTATCAAAGCTCAAGAAATGTCAGTTTGTTGTTAATATGTGTGGTGTCTTGATAGAAGTTTAAAACAAACGGAACCACTTACAGACAAAACCAATTCGAGCTGTTTGTTAAATCATTCACCTTCTTTGAATTCCATTTAATCCTCCCAGTTTAGATTACCTCCCTGGCACCCCAGAAATCTCTCTCTCTCTCTCTCTCTCTCTCTCTCCTCTCTCTCTCTCTCTCTCTCTCCTCTCTCTCCTCTCTCTCTCTCTCTCTCTCTCTCTCTCCTCCATTTAATTCCTAATCCACCCCAATCTTCTGATGACCAGCAACTTATCCGCGATCCACCCTGTGAAATTGGAAACAGGTCTATCTCCTTCCTCTGATGACCAGTCACCTCTCAGCTATTCCCCGAATTCTCCCCGCAAAACTGGTACAGCCTATCTCTTCTTTCTCTCCTCCGTTTCCTACCATTATCTCCCTCTGCCACTCACAATAGCGACTATCGACTGGTTTCCAGCAGACGAGAGTCACGTGACGGAGCTAATCGCCATCAGGGCTGCCTAGTGACTATTGACAGAGAAACGTCAATGTCCAGGACGTTATTTAGTGAACTCTGGAATCTTGAGCTGGGCAAAGATTTCTCACCCTTTGCTGTTCCCTCCTGTGCTTAAATGGGCGGCACTGAGAAGGAAAAATGGAGTCTGGCAGTCCGTCAGATTCTTGCCTTCCCAAAAGTTGATGACCAAGTGTACATATATGCAGCGAGTTGTGGACGTCTTGTAACTTTTCTGCCATCAAATAGACATATATTTTATTATTGCTTGATGTAAAGATTGTTGTCCTTTGGATAAATAATAAAAAATATATGTATGGATAAATCGTTTTTAACTTATTTAACAATGTCTGCAAATTAAGAAACATAAAAAGAGCAATTTCAGATTGCATGAAAAAAAATCCAAAAGTAATCTCTTTCTTATGACTTTTGGTAAATGGTGGAGATCTGCATCAAACAGAACTCACAAACAAAGTAGATTATATCAGGTCATAGAGCCGGTCACCGTCTTTGATTTAAATTCTATTCAGTGCGTGCACTTTAGATTGCCTCCATGGTCTTCTGGAAATCTCTCTCTCCTTCCATTTTTCCTGATCCACCCTGATCTTCCAATGACCAGGCACCTAATGGTGACCTACCCCTCGAAATTGGAAACAGACTATCTCCTTTTATCTGATGACCAGCCACATACCTGCACTTCTCCGAATTCTCCCCACGAAACTGAAAACAGCTTACCTCTCCCTTTCCTCCCCTTTTTCTTACCATTGATCAGGTTTATCATTTACACCATCTAAAGCAACTCTGTGCCACCCACGACAGCGACTATAGACATTTTTCCCCAGCTGGTGAGTCTCAGAGATAATCGTCGTCAGGGCTGCTAAGTGACTATTGACAAGGAAATGCCAACGTCCAGAAGGCTATACAGTGAACTTCAGATTCCAGAGTGTCAGGAAGGCGTTTCATTGCACTTGGCTTCCTCCTGTAGTTAAAATAACTCCATCTAGCAAAATGAAAGTCTGGAAGACTATTGAAAAGTTCAAGAATATAAAAAAACTGGATAAAGACGCACAGAGGACACAGATCATGGACCTCTTGTGGACTTTTCAGAATCAAGTAATAAATACCCTAGTTATATTTAACTTACATTTTCGGGCACTTGCTAACAATGAAATGCATATATATAATATTTACAAAATAATCCAAATTGAACACATCTTTTTAAAATCTGGGAATTAAATGGAGAAAAACAGATGAACTAGAAGTTCCAAAACTACAAAAAATCAGTAGAAATTACTTTCATGTCAGCGTGGTGGCTAGGTAGGAATATGCAGAGCAAGAAGAAAAAATAAACAAACAAAAAACTTCGAACAAGTGAAAGAGTTGGGCCTATCCTGTTGTCAAGCCTTTCTTTGCTATCTGTAATTGAATTCAATCTGGTTTACACATTTCCCATCTCTCTCTCTCTCTCTCTCTCATCTCTCTCTCTCTCTCCTCTCTCTCTCTCTCTCTCTCTCTCTCCTCTCCATCTCTCTTTATTTCCAATCTTCTGATGGCCAGCCACCTATTGGTGGTTCTCTACACTTTCCCCTGAAACTGAAAGCACCCAGCTTCCGTCTTCAATCCCGTCTTCCTACCATTGATCTCCCCCTGTCACTCGCGATAGCCACTATCGACTACTTTCCAACAGGCGAGTCTTGCAGAGATAATCGTCATCAGAGCTGTTGAGTGACTATTGACAGGGAAACGTCAATGTCCAGCTTGCTATTTAGTGAACTTCAGATCCCAGTATGTCAGAAAGGTATTTCATTGCACTTAGCTTCCTCCTATAGGTAAACTAACACTGTCTAGCAAAATGAAAGTAATGAAGACCATTGAAAAGTTCAAGAATTTAAAAAAAAACTGAATAAAGAAGCACAGAGTTTGTGGATCATGGACTTCTTGTGGACTTTTCAGAATCAGTTGATAAATACCTTAGTTGTATTTATTTTATATTTCCAGGCATTAGCTAACAATTAAATGTGTATGTTATATTCTTAAAACATCCATATTTAACTCTTTTTTTAATCTGTGAATTAAAGAGAGAGAAAAATAGATGAAGGTGCCAGTCGCACTTAAAAAAAATTAGTAGAAATTACTTTCATGTCAGTGTGGGGGCTAGTTAGGAATTTGGAAAGCAAGTGGAAAAAACAAACAAATAACCTTCAAACAACTGTATTGCTTAACATTTCTTGCCTACTCCAACTAATCTCTCTGGTTTTCGTCTGTTGTAGGACTGCTGCTTTGCTTGTTTTGATGTTTGGACTGTTCGTGTGTCAGCTGGCTGATCTGTTTCTCCGTTTGTTTTGTTCTTTCATTTCATCCTGCAGCTTGTTGTTTGTTTGTGTCTTTCTTGTGGTTAGTCTTTTCTTCATCATCTACTTTTTCATGAGCTAATCATCTGGAAGAGTTGAACAGTATTGGATTCTGGAATTTTTCCAAACGATTGCCTATTTATGCTATAGACATGCCTTTAGGGGGAATCTTTAGTTATTTCATTCTGTACATATTGATGCTGTTATTATTCTGCTCGGTCATTTTTTTCCGTTTACCTCTTTTGGTCAGTGTATTATCAGTCGCCGTAAGAATGTTGATGTTGCACTTGAGCACAACATAAGCAACTTGCTTGTAGCTGCTATGCTGATTATGTTCATTATGGTATGCTTGTTTTATGCTTATTAATGAGGAAACCTTATTTAAACCAAACAAGTGAAAGAGTTGGTCTCATCCCATTGTCAAGCAGTTCTTTATTATCTGTGACTGAATTCAATGTGGTTTACACATTTCCCATTGCCCCTTCCTCCGTCCGCCCCTCTGTCTCTCTCTATCTCCCTCTCCTCCCCCCGTCCTCTCCCTCTCCCTCTCTCTCTCTCTCGACATTTCTAGCTCTCTTTATTCCCTCATGCCCACCCAATCTGCTGATGGCCAGCCACCTATTGGCGATTCTCTACACTTTCCAGTGAAACTGAAAGCACCCAGCTTCCTTCTTCAATCCCGTTTTCCTACCATTGATCTCCCCCTGTCACTCACGTTGCGACTATCGACTACTTTCCAACAGGCGAGTCTGGCAGAGATAATCGTCATCAGAGACTGTTAAGTGACTATTGACAGGGAAATGTCAATGTCCACAATGCTATTTAGGGGACTTTAAATCCCAGAGTGTCACAAAGATATCTTATTCCTCTTGGTTACCTCCTGTAGTTGTTACTGTCGTTGTGCATTCCCCAGCTTAACACTCTGGGGGTCACCCAGGATGTGCACTCTGACTCACTCATCCCTCCTAGGAATCGCTGTGAGATTGAAATTGCACACTGAATGAGAAGTTTGCGTGTATGACTGATTTTAAGTACCTCGCCATATAGGCAGCCATACTTCGACTTCAGGGGAGTTTTTTTCTCCTTTAACAAATGAGAATGCAGGTTGTTATGTGAAGAGCTTGTCATGGCTGAAGGCAATCTTAACACAGCAGTTTACAACATAACAATTTAGTGTAGGCCTCGGCTATTAGTTGACATTGATAACTGACACAGCTTTTGGTCTGGGCCACACCTCTTGTAGTTAAATGGGCACCATACAACAAAATTAAAGTCTGGGAGACCTAAAAAAAACAAAACACCCATAAATGTTCTTTCATTTCATCCTGCAGCTTGTTTGTTTGTGTCTGTCTTGTGTTTAGTCTTTTTGTCATCATTTACTTTTTCATGAGCTAATCATCTGGATGAGTTGAACAATACAGGACTCTGGAATTTTTCCAAACGATTGCCTATTTATGCTATAAGAGCTTGTCATGGCTGAAAGCAATCTTAACACCGTATTTTACAGAAAAACCAGAAATGTTTATGGAAGACCAGGGGAAATTCATGAAGGATTGTTTTGGTTGAGTTTCCAAAACCAGATAAAAGGCTAAATTTCTTGATCTCACATCTTATTTTGTTTTATACATTTTAAGTAAGTCTAGTACCCATTGAACGGGCCATGTTGAGTCTAGGAATTTCAGAAAGAAGAACCCAGAGCAGTTGCAAATTACACAGCAAAACTAATTATTGTCATGTCACCGTGGTAACTATGTGAAAGTTTACAGTTACAAGGAAAGAAACAGCTAAAAAGAGTTGGTTCCGTCACACTGTCAGGCCTGCTTTACTCTCTGTAATTTAATTCCATCTGGTTTACACATT
>CM054140.1:64827388-64834888 GCA_028751875.1 Rapana venosa | reverse complement strand
CGCGCGCGCGCGCGCGCACGCACAGACACGCACGCACTTACTTACTATATCTCTTTTTCTCTCTCTCTCTCTCTCTCACACAACACAACACACACACAGCACACAACACAACACACACAGCACACGCACAGCAGACCACACACACACACACACACAGCACACCACACATACACACACACACACACACACACACACACACACACACACACACACACACACACACACACACACACACACACACGAAATGAAACAAAAACATGTTAGAGAAACAGCAAAAAAAAAGGAAAAATTCCAAAAGACCAAGAAGAGGAGTAGTGGGGTTGGTGTGAAGGGTAGTGGGGCGGAGGGGCGGGGTGGGGGGGGGGGGAGGCAAGGGCTGATGTGGGGGGGGGGGGACGGGCGGGGGGGGGGGGGTTAAGAAAATGACAAGACTATGATTGATGTTTGAACTGTACAGAATGGATTTCACAGCACTGTGTGTCGGTTACATTACACAGAGAAGTGCCAGACTTTGTGAGCACGCCATCAGTGTGTGTGTTTGTGTGTGTGTGTGTGTGTGTGTTTGTGTGTGTGTGTGTGTGTTTGTTCGTGTGTGTGTAGTGTATGTGTATGTTTCTGTGTGTGTGTGTGTGGTTTTGGTTTTAAAAAATCTTTTATATCGAGGATAATGGAATAAGCACTTTTGTGCTTTTTTACATTCAGTCCCCGTGTGTATGCGGTTTTGTAAATTTTGTCATCTGTTTCCACCGGCACACAATGGCCTACTCTTTCGAAAAGCGGAACAGGATTTAACGTGTGCGCAAGATGTTCTGCATGCGTTCGAACACGGGGCTTCGGTTTATAATCTCATCCGAAGGACTTTGACATTCAGATCGATTTTTTTGTCAAACTGGGAAGAAATGTATAAGTGTGTGTGTGTGTGTGTGTGTGTGTGTATATGTGTGTGTGTATGTATGTGTGTGTGTGTGTGTGTGTGTGTGTGTGTGTATGGAGGAAAGAGTGTAGACACCTTTGTGTGTGCGTGCGTGCGTGCGTGCATACCTGCACTTTTTTGGAAAGTTGTACTGTGTGTACTCTACGAAGATGGCGCGCAATGTTTGTGTGCATGCATGTGTTTTATGTAAGGGGAAGGAGTGGGAGAGAGAGTACGATATATGTGGGTGCATGTGTTAGCACTTGTATTGGCTTGTGAGTGCGTGAGTGCTTGAGCTTAGTGCGGAAAGGAATATAGTTCGTTTTACGTTAGTATAAAAAGGGAAACTATCCCATGAAGTTTATTTTTAATGTTTTAAACCCGTTGACACTGTCTGGAAAAGTTGTGAACATACCTAGCTAGAACATTTCTGTAAGCAACAGTTTAGCAGTTTTTGTAAGCACTGTCAGTCACTGGCATTCAGTGGGGGAGGTGTGTTTTCTTTCTTTCATTCTGGTTCTGTTTCCAGGCGCTTTTTTTTAATTTTGAGTTTGTGTTTTTACAGCATCTTACAAGTCACCCGACAAGCTCACGTAGTGAGTGGATAGAGCGTTTGACTTCCATACCGCGTATCCATGAAGTCGTGGGTTTGAATCCCAGAGGCAGTGTCTAGTGAATTGATAGTGGGGATTTGTACCGTCTCCCGGTTCAACTTAAGTGCAGACCTGCCAGTGCCTTAATGACCATCGTGCATATACTCATGTAGAAGATGACGTATGCGTGGTAGAGATTCTGCAATTCGTGTTAATCACACAGAAAGTGTTGTTGATTATTGAGGATGGATTAGTGGTCTAGAGGTAACACACACACACCCGTCTAGAACGTGAGAAGTGGCGGGTTCGATCCTCGTCTGAGCCATTGCTTTCACCCCATCCACGAAATATATGAAAATGGTGGCTGAGTGACGGTGTTTTGAATGAGACGTTAAAAACCGAGATCGTGTGTGTTATGCACAATCAACGCTTTTACAGAAGACCACAGCAAAAAAAAGAGAGAGAGATTTGTCCCTGGTAACATTCGGTTGAAAAAGAAACTCATTCCTACAGGAAAAACAAAAACAAGATTTAGTTTTAATGTGTGCCGCTGTTATTGTGGCGATACGCTCTCCCAGGGGAGATCAGCCCGAATTTCACGCACAAAAGCGTGACGTGACTTGGAGTGGCATGCAGGTACAATACAATACAATACAATGCAATATAATATAATGAAATTCAATGGAAACAATACAATACAAAACACAATATAATACAATGCAATGCAATACAATATATCACATCACATCACATCACATACACGATGGCATCTATCGAAATAGGCGGTTCGGGGTCTAGCATAAACGTGATGAAAATCAATACAGTTTTTTCCCTGTATCTGACCACTAAACACCAACCTCAAGCAGCAATAAGTTAACATAGCTCCAACAACATCATAATCGTTATCCGGTCAAAAAAAAGTAAAGCACGTTGCTTGCTTTTTACTGATGTTTTTGTTGCTGTTCGTAATTCGTACCACCCCGAAATAGACTTGTACCCAGGCATACCAAACCCTCCGAATCAGCACAAACAATGGAACCGATCCTGGTAAAGTCGATGATAACCTGACACAGAATAATCCCGCAACTCTGGCACCAAGTGCACGCTTGTAGTTGGGAGGTGGCGAAAGGAATAGGTAAATTGTTGGTGTCGGTACAACCTCACGTATAATTGCCCGGACCCCCAAACCCCCTAGTCATTATTGACATTAGCGCAAGCCCCCCAATGATCGCAGCTTTGAACCTAGGGGTCTGAAAAGGACCGCACGTTTGTGGCTGTGTGGTATAGATAGCTTTGTTTGCGCTACTAAGTTGATCGGGTGCAACATATTAGTTTAGATTTAGCTAGTGTGATGAACTATCATGAATCTGGAAAAGGGGGCTGTCAGAAAATCGTTGGATTTATGTTATTTCTCTTTTGTTTAAGAATCTATTGTGGGTGTTTCTGTGGTTGCTGTTAGCGGTGCTGAAGGGTCAGTGGGAGATGTTAGTTGTGTTTGTAATGTTGCTATGTTTATTGTGTTTGAAAAGAAGCAATCGGGGCTAGAGTTCGTTTAGTTCTGTTTAATGCCAATTACTGCTGGTGACAGCAGCGCATGCCTACATTCACACACACACGCACAAACTCTCTGTCTATCTATCTATCTGTCTATCTATCTATCTATCTATCTATCTATCTATCTATCTATCTATCTACATATCTATCTATCTATCTATCTATCTATCTATCTATCTATCTATCTATCTATCTATCTATCTATCTGTCTGTCTATCTTTCTATCTTTCTACCTGTCTACCTATCTATCTATTTTTACTGTGTGTCTCTCTCTGTCTCTGTCCGTTCGACTGCATGCCTGCCTGTCTACCTGCCTCTCTCTCTCTCTATCTCAAACACACTCAAGTAGACCATTTTTTAACAAAGAGCTGAGCAAAAGCTAAAGCTCTTCTGAATGTCCGTCATTAAAATAGGTGACACCAGCGCACAGAAAAACACGCAAACACATACACGCACACACAAACACACACAAACGTGCGCACACACACACACACACACACACACACACACACACACACACACACACACACACACAAACACACACACACGGACACTGTAGAAGACCATTTCTTTTAACTACAAATCGAACGAAAAATAAAGCTCATTTAACTTTGTTCAATGTTCATCCATACATAGGTGACACCAGTGCACGCCTATACACACACACACACATACACACATACACATATACATGTACACACGCACACTCTAGCAGACACTTTTTTAACACTACAAGTCGAGCGAAAAGTTAATGCTCTTTTACTCTTTCTCAATGTCCATCCATATTATAGGTGACACTATGGCACGCCTACACACACACACACACACACACACACACACACACACACACACACACACACACACACACACACACACACATATACACACACATACACACACACACACATACACACACGTACACACGCACACTCTAACAGACACTGTCTTTTTAACCACAAGCCGAGCGAAAAATTCAAGCTCTTTTACTCTTTCTCAATGTCCATCCGTATCATAGGTGACACTACGGCACGCCTACACACACACACACACACACACACACACACACACACACACACACACACACACACACACACACACACACACACACATATATATATATATATACACACACACAAACACACACACACACACACTAACACACACACTGACACACAAACTCTTTCTCTCTTTCTCTCTTTCTTTCTTTCGTTCTCTCTCTCTCTCTCTCTCTCTCTCTCTCTCTCTCTCTCTCTCTCTCTCTCTCTCTCTCTCTCTCTCTCTCTCTCTCACTCTCTCTCTCTTTCTCTCTCTTACTTTAACAGACCATTTCTTTTAACTACAAGCCGAACGACAAAATAAAGCTCTTTTAGTCTATATCGATGCCCATCCATACATAGGTGACACAAGCGCGTACGCCTACACACACACACACACACACACACACACACACACACACACACACACACACACACACACACACACACACACATACACACACACACACACACACACACTCTCTCTCTCTCTCTCTCTCTCTCTCTCTCTCTCTCTCTCTCTCTCTCTCTCTCTCTCTCTCTCTCTCTCTCTCTCTCTCTCTCTCTCTCTCTCTCTTTTCTTTCTTTTGCAGACCATTTCTTTAAAGCGCCGAGCGAAAACTAAAATCTCCTCCAGTCTTTCTCAATGTCCATATCCATACACCATACCTTCACGCCTACACCATGGACACACTTGGCTGTTTGGCATTTCAAAAGATGGGGTGGCATTCTGTTATATTTCAAACCTTCTTTTTATCATTCACGCCAACGCTTTGAAAAGTTTCTATCTCTAGAAGTTTCGTGACCAAAACAAGGCGATTCTGGTGTCTGATATCGCAACTTTTCCTGGTGTGATCTACTGAGATCAGGACAGTGTGAGGTACTCTCTCCCTCCATCGCTCCATCCCTCCTGCCCTTTCACCTCCTTTTGTGTCTAGAGCTGTGTGTCTCTCTGTTCTTCTCTGTCTCTCCCTCTATGTGTGTGTGTTTGTGTGTGTGTGCGTGTTTGTGTGTGTGTTTGTGTGTGTTTGTACGTGTGTGTTTGTGTGTGTGCGTATTTGTGTGTGTGTGGTCTCTCTCTCTCTCTCTCTCTCTCTCTCTCTCCTCTCTCTCTCTCTCTTCTCTCTCTCTCTCTCTCTCTCTCTCTCTCTCTCTCTCTCTCTCTCTCTCTCTCCCTTTCAGCACGAGGTTTGATTTTTATAGATTATTTTGTAGCTCACATGAGATGAAGCTGTATTTGATTTCAGATATGGACAGACATTTGAAAATAGTGACCACAAGGTTTAGGTTGGGTATTTCAAGTTTAGCCACTCATCACTTTCGATATAGAGATTGTAATGACATTGATTTGATATGTCCTCTCTGTAAAAGTGGTAAAGATGATGAGTTACATTTAGTTCTGTGCTGCCCATTTCTTAAGGAGCTCAGAGATAAGTTTATTTCACCTAAATATTTTCGACAGCCTTGCACGTTCAAATTAACTTTGCTGATGTCCTCTGCAAGACATAACGATATTTGGAACTTGTCTCACTTCCTTCACAAAGCCTTCAAGCTGAGAGAAATTGCAACATCATAGTTCATTATTATAATTATCATATTGTTGATTGTATGTTTGTTTTTAATGTTTCTGATGATTTGGTTTTTTGTTCACTTTCCCCTTCATTATGGGCTATGGCCTAATGAATAAACATCCGAATCCGAATCCGAATCCGAATCTCTCTCCCTTTCTCTGTACGTCTGTCTGTATGCCTGTCTACCGGCCTGTCTGCCTCTCTCTTTCTCTCTCTCTCTCTCTCTCTCTCTCTCTCTCTCTCTCTCTCTCTCTCTCTCTCTCTCTCTCTCTCTCTCTCTCTCTCTCTCTCTCTCTCTTACGCACATACACATATACACACAAGCCAACTCATACACATTAACACACACACATACACATCAACACACACACACGCACACACACACATATGCTGCAACAAGGAATAATGTCGTCTGCAGTTTGCTTTCCCTACTCTCTGTAACTCCCACACCCCTTCCCCTCATCCCTATCTTCACCTTTAAGGCTGACTTTTGTTTTTTTATTTCACAGACTTGAGTTTTGCCCATTTTTAGACAAAGAATATCTATTTTCAAGACATACACACAAACGTGTGTGAGGGTGTGTGAGTGTATGTGTGTGTATGTGTGTGTGAGTGTGTATGTGTGTGTGTGAGTGTGTATGTGTATGTGTGTGCAGTAGTTCGGTGGGAGAGTGCGAAAACGGTAACTAAGGGCTCTTACAAAGCTTGAAGTAGGTAGACTGGATTGAGGTGCCTGTGTGTGAAGCGTTGCTGATTGTTATGCTTTTTTCACTGCACTACACTACACTGCACTACACTGCACTACACTGCACTACACTACACTACACTGCACTGCACTGCACTATACTGTACTACACTGCACTACACTACACTGCACTACACTACACTACACTGCACTACGCTACAATGCAATGCCCTACACTACACTGCACTACACTACACTACACTACACTACACTGCACTACACTACACTACACTACACTACACTACATTGCACTGCACTACACTACACTACACTACACTACACTACAATGCAATGCACTAAACTACACTACACTACACTACACTACACTACACTACACTACAATGCACTCCATCATCATCAGTCCCGTGACCATGGCGGTCGTGGAGGAGACACGAAAGACAATGCCGTGGTAAGCCTCCTCCATCCGTCTCGGTCCTCGGCTCTGCGCAGTAGTGCCGAGTCATTCATCCTGGTCCATTCTCTGATGTTGTCCATCCATGACTTGTTCTGTCTTCCCCTCCTTCTGCCACCTTCGAGTGTTCCCTGCAGTACTGTTTTGGGCAGAGTGTTGTGGCGGATGACGTGGCCGAGCCATGTCAGCTTTTTCTTCTTGACGATGGTGAGAAGGGGTTCCTGTGGACCTGCCAGCGTGTTATTTGGCTCTTGACAAATTCATTGGTCTTTCGTTCTCTCCAGGATATGCCCAGCAGTTTTCTATGGCATTTTGTTTCAAATGACTGGATACGCTTTGCTGTTTCAGCAGTCAATGTCCAGGTTTCACCTCCGTACAGTAGGATAGTCTGAATTAGGGCTTTGTAGTCTTCTTCAATGCCAAACATTCTGAGGACCTGCCACAGGCCTTCATGCCATACTCTGTCGAAAGCCTTCTTGAAGTCGATGAAGTTGTGGAACAGGTTTCTCTGATGTTGAAGATGAACACCTTGCAGAGGAACAAGCTGGGTTCAGGGTAGGCAGGAGCACAATCGAACAGATTTTTAACTGCCACATCCTGATGGAAAAACATGTTCAATGCACTACACTACACTACAATGCAATGCACTACACTACACTACACTACACTATACTGCAC
>CM054140.1:64812388-64817388 GCA_028751875.1 Rapana venosa | reverse complement strand
ACAAGACCTACACAATGACATCTAAAACAGGACCTACACAATGACTTCTAAAACAAGACCTACACAATGACTTCTAAAACAAGACCTACACAATGACTTCTAAAACAAGACCTTCAGATTATCCTCTAAAACAAGACCTACACAATGACTTCTAAAACGAGACTTACAGAACAACTTCTAAAACAAGACCTACACAATGACTTCTAAAACAAGACCTACACAATGACTTCTAAAACAAGACCTTCAGATTATCCTCTAAAACAAGACCTACACAATGACTTCTAAAACAAGACCTACACAATGACTTCTAAAACGAGACTTACAGAACAACTTCTAAAACAAGACCTACACAATGACTTCTAAAACAAGACCTACACAATGACATCTAAAACAAGACCTGCACAATGACTTCTAAAACAAGACCTACACAATGACATCTAAAACAAGACCTGCACAATGACTTCTAAAACAAGACCTACACAATGACATCTAAGACAAGACCTGCACAATGACATCGAAAACAAGACCTACACAATGACTTCGAAAACAAGACCTACGCAGTGACTTCGAAAACAAGACCTACACATTGACTTCGAAAACAAGACTTACAGAACAACTTTTAAAACGAGACCTACATAATAACTTCTAAATCAAGCCCTACAGAATAACTTCTCAAACAAGACCTACAGAATAATTTCTAAAACTAGAAAACTAACTAGAAAAACTTCTAAAACAGAACCTACTGAATAACTTATTAAACTACAGATAACTCCTAAAACAAGACCAAAAAAACTACTCAAACTACAGAATACCTTCTAAATAAGACCTAGAGAATAACTTCTCAAACAAAACCCCCACAATACATCCTAAAACAAGACCAACAGAATAACTTCTAAAAGTACAAAATAATTTCAAAAACAAGACCTGCAGAGTAACTTCTAAAACAAGACATTTAGAATAACGCCTAAACTAAAACCTACAGAATAACTTCTAAAACAAACCCCCCACAATACATTTTTAAACAATACCTACAAAATAACTTCTAAAACAAAACAACTTCTAAAAACAAGACTCACAGAATAACTCCTAAAAAACAAGACTAGCGCAGAAACCAAAAAACGAAACAAGCTTGTCAGATTCCAGGCGCCTGTGTACATTGCCTTCGGCTTCCTCGAGTCAATTATCCTTCGATCGTCTTTTTTAACATTGTGTTCGTATCATGAAACCCTTTTGTTCTACCTTTAGCTTGTGTTTGTTTGTTTGTTTGTTTCAACTCAAAGGTTAAGAAACTTTCTTTTCTTTGATACATTTTTGTTTTTCAGTCAAAGACTTTTAAAACTTTTTTCTCTTCTTCTTTTACTGGCTTTAAAAAAAATTCCTTTCCTTTTCTGGGAGGGTGGGGGGTGGGGGGGGGGGGGGGGTGGGGTTAAATGGTATTTGCTCTGTTTTTTGGTTTTGCTTTGTTTTCTTTTAAGTAGTCCTTTTATTGGTTTTTTTCTTCTTTTCTTTTTTTATATGAGGTATTGAAGGATTTTGCTTTTTTGAGGTTTTTTACTGTGTTTTCTTTTCAAGTAGTATTTGTTGTAGATTTTTTTCTCTTTTCTTTTTTTTCCTAACGTGCTCTCTGCCTGCCTGTTCTTGTTTGTTATGTGTTCTTTTTTTTTCTTACTGAGTGTATTTTCCTATGTGGTATTTTTGGGTCTTTTTTCGTTTTTGTCTCTTTTTTTTATATTAACTTCATTTCTTTCCTTCCTTTTGTCCTGCTTTTCCCCCTATATCAGTGGACACATTTTTTTCTTGTAATTCCTTGACAGAACGGATGAAGCTTAAGGCTTTGAGCAAGGTTGTTGTTTTTTAAAATTAATTTTTTGTCTTTTTTTCTTCTGGAAGGGGAGGGGGTAACATACATTTACACATATACGCTAACACGTGCTCGGGCAAATACACATATACTCACACACACGCGCGCGCGCGCACGCACTCACACACACACACACATTTACGAACGTGCACGTGCGTGCAACACATCATTTACATGCTTGTGCGTGCGTCACACAATAAACTACATTCGCACACACATGCACGCACGCACACACACACAACACACACACAACACACTCAATAGACGAACGAGAGAGAGCAGAGAGACGACAACACGAACGAGACGAGGAGACGAGCGGAGAGACAAGTGACAACACAGCACACACCATACTACACACCACCACCAAACACAAACCACACACACCACACACACACCACCACCACCACACCACCACCACCACCACCACCACCACCACCGCCGCCGCCGCCACACCACCACCACACCACCACCACCACAACACACAACAACAACAACAACAATATTAACAACAATAACAACAACAGCAGAAAAAACACACACACTCACCACACACACACATGCACTCCCACGCACGCACACATACACACGCGCGCGCGCCCGGCAGGGATAAGTTTACTTTCAGGCAGAAAAAAAGGATATAAGAACTAGTACACGCACTGACACAGGCATGTACAGAGAAAGAGAGACAGACAGACAGACAGATAAACTGACAGACAGACAGACAGAGAGTGAGAACCATACAGACAGACATACAAACAGACATATTGAGAGAGAGATTGACAAACAGGGAGACAGAGAGACAGACTGAGAGAAACAGACAGACAGACACACAGAGGCAGGAGGTCATTTAATTCTAGAAAATAGGAAGGTAAAGTTAAACATAGGAGAACAAATGTCTAAAGAGAGAGATTGAGACGGAGAGGCAAAATACATGAACTGTTACATGTGCAATTTCATCTCCCCACCCCCTTACCGAATCTCAATCTCTCTCTCTCTCTCTCTCTCTCTCTCTCTCTCTCTCTCTCTCTCTCTCTCTCTCTCTCTCTCTCTCTCTCTCTCTCTCTCTCTCTCTCATCTCTCTTTTTCTCTCTCGTCTGTCTGTCTGTCTGTCTGTCGATCTATCTATCTATCATCTCTTCTTCTTATCTATCTATCTATCTATCTATCTATCTATCTATCTATCTATCTTTATCTATCTATCGATCGATCTATTTATCGACCGATTGATCTATCTATCTATCTATCTATCTATTTATCTATCTATCAATTATCTATCTATCTATCTATCTATCTATCTAACTCTGTCTCTCTCGCCTTTCGTTGTAGGTTTCTTGGGGTAAGGCAGAGGTTGTTGTGTTTTGTTTGGAGTTTGGTTTTCTTTTTTTTTTAGATAAAAAAGAAAACTAGTCAGTTCCCAAACTCTTCCTCTTTCCAACCTTCTTTCACAGGTAAAACTAATATTCACGGTCCACATGTTATTCAACGGCATGTATACTGAAATTAGGAGAATGTTTAGAATGGATCAGAAAAGGGAGAAAACAGAAAAAAAGGGTAAGGGAAACGATACTGCTTGTTCGTTCGCTATAGGCTGTGACTGTGCGTTTGATTTGCCTTTTCTTTTTTTTGCGGGGGGGGGGGGGGGGGGGGGGGAGTTGTCCCAAAAGAGGCCAAAATGGAATCTGATTGGGGAAGAGAGAATTGAGACGAATTGAAGGAAATTGCCTAGAAGGGTACTTGATTAGAGGCTTTTTTTCTTTGTTTTGTTTTAGCTTGTTTGTGTTGCAGTGTTATTGGTTTTGAATGACGAACGCTAAAACAAAAATAAATGGTGTTTTGAAATGTGTCGTTCTTGCTATGTTTTGATTTTGGTTCTTTTACAATTTTATCTGCCATAATTTTCTCCTGGATATCCTGTCTATATTTTTATGTTCATGGAAGTATGTAGAACCGCCTTAAAGCCACTCATCTTAGAAGGTCCCGCACAGCTGCTTATGTGATGTTGTATGCAGTTCCTGTTCTTTTCCAACATAGTCTGATACTAACTATCAAACCCATGTTTGGGAGAATTCCACCGGCTTATTATTACAGTGAATGAATGACCATTTGTGCGTCTTAGCTTCAGTACAGTCTCCCAGTTCACCCCGATGTAAATGGGTACCTGCCCTCTTTAGCGACGGGGAAGGTGAAGCAGCGAGGGAGAGGAGATGGGCGTTACCCTCAATATGCTGGCCTCTGACATCTCGCTCTTCTTCTTCTTCTTCGCATTCTTCTTCTTCTCTTTCCTTCTTCTTCTCTTCTTCTCTTCTTCTTCTTCTTCTTCTTCTTCTTCTTCTTCTTCTTCTTCTTCTTCTTCTTCTTCTTCTTCTTCTTCGATTCTTCTTCTTCGATTCTTCTTCGCATTCTTCTTCTTCGCATTTCTTCGCATTCTTCTTCTTTCGCATTCTTCTTCGCATTCTTCTTCGCATTCTTCTTCTTCTTCATTCTTCTTCGCTTCTTCTTCGCTTCTTCTTCGCATTCTTCTTCTTCTTCTTTGCATTCTTCTTCTTCTTTTCTTCTATGTTTCACGTGCTGTATATCTATTACATCTGCTGTTCCGCCGCTCCAGCCATTGTACTTGCTTCGGTTGTATTTCTCCTTTTATACTTCTTGTTCACAACCCCCCACCCCCACCCTACCCCCCACCCCCCCACCCCACACTCACACACACACTCACACACACAAACACATACACAACACACACACAAACACACACACAACACACTCACACATACACACACACACACACACACCACACACACTTTTTTCAATCACTGAACCAAAACACCAATTGATAAGATAACTTTCCAGCATTTTAACAACACCACCACCACCCTCTCCTCAATCATCATTATTTCTTTTCCTCCTTTCCCATGAAAAGCAACACACCCAGAAGAAGACTTTTGTTTTGGCAAAAGTTGTCTTTGATTTAGACTCGAGTAGGCTAGGCGTGAAAAGGAAAAGTGTACAATTTTATGAGAATTAAAAATATGAGATTGGAAGAGAGAGAGAGAGAGAGAGAGAGAGAGAGGAGAGAGAGAGGGGAGAGAGAGAGAGATGAGGAAGAGAGAGAGAGAAGGAGGAGAGAGAGAGAGAGAAGAGA
>CM054140.1:64807388-64809888 GCA_028751875.1 Rapana venosa | reverse complement strand
AGCACAGCCGCCAAGGATTAAATTCTGACGTGCAGAGTGACAGCTGCATACATATACTTACGATTATAATGACCAATATTAGCGTGGGAAACAATGATTCTGTGCCTCCCAACTGACCTTAGCTACCCCCTTCCCCCCTCCCTTTACCTACACCCACCCCCAGCTACTTTTTCCTGCTACCCCTCCCCCTTGTACTCCCCTCCCAAGGAAGAGAAGTAAGAAAATATCAAAGCTTGTGTTCTCATACATACGACTATATCACAAATAAATTTACAAATTGAAATGATCTCTCTCTTTCTCTCACCACACACACACACACACACACACACACACACACACACACACACACACCACACACACACACACACACACACACACACAAACATGAAGGTTTTACACTTTGGCTGGGTGAAGGGAATTTTGGCTGTTGAAGCAGAGACAGATGTGAAATGAAACAAAACGGGAAATCTTAGATTCGAAATACGTATGTCTGGAGGCTGGATTTAAAAGTGTCATTCGTGGGCATTCAGTGAGGAGAGAGAAGGCCAATCCAGATCAATGGACCAGAAATAGAGAAAGATAAACATACACATACACACGCACGCACGCACGCATGTATGCACGCGTGCACGAACACACACACACACACACACCACATACAACACCACACACAACAACACTTTCAACACATACATGCAAACGCATTGCCATTCACACACAAATTAGAGCACGCTAGTACATGATTGATATTTAGACACATTATGTGCAGATACAGAGAGAGAAGGAGAGAGAGAGAGAGAGAGGAGAGAGAGAGAGAGAGAGAGAGAAGAGAGAGAGAAGAGAGAGAGAGAGAGAGAAAGAAACACAGATATACGTATCGAGAGATATAAAGGAGTTAGAATGATTTTTTCCCTGTTCAATAATAAAAATGTATGGATTGTTTGAATCTAAGCAGCCCTCCACCTTTCATTTTATTGTCTAGGTCATATGGCACCAGTTCGCTGCTCAAAATCCTCTTTTTGCAATCGAATCCCAAGGTTTTCTTCTTCTTTGTCATCGAACGCTCAGACAGCAACTACTGTTGTTTGTCACATGAGCGAAAATGTGACAAATCAGGCCCGCACATCCGACTTTGGCATGGGAGAGATTTGTTATTGTATAAGTTTTTCTGGAAAAAGGCAGGAGAATGGACCAAGAAGGAGGAAAATAAGACAAGAATGAGGTGACAAGAAGAAGAGGAACAAGACAGAAAAAAGAGAGAGTTAGAAAAGAGGGAATTCCTCGCACAGAATTTCCAGGTGGAGATGCTATTTATACTGACAGCCCTCACCCCTCCCCGTATCCCCACGGAGTAAATCCCAAGGTTTTAAGCCCCGCCAATCACAGAAGTGGAATTAGACATCCACCTTTTAAATGTTAAAATGTCATATTAAATCCATCCCCTAGGTCTGAATGTTCCTACAACCTTAACGGTGGGTAAATGGCCACGTACAGAAAATCTCTCCATTGGTGAACCTGGGAGCTCTAGCAGAAAAAAAGCCACGCAATTATTTACTATTAAAACAAGGTTAAAACCAGCTCTTCTGTCATTCCTGGTATCAACGCCCCAGCCAACCATAAGGGTCAAACAAAGATGGTTACTGCGTTGTAGGAGACCCCCATTAATGACACGTAGAAATGAGATTAAACCTGAAAAAAACACCCAAAAAACAAATTTAAAACAACAACAACCATAAATGTGTTCCTTATAAAGACCGACATGTTAACCATGTTAACTAATATCATATCCTCTTTGACTGTGTCTTTATCTTGAAGACGTTCATTTTCAGTGTCTCAAAAAAGTTTATTGTGTCCAGAGTATTGTATTTACACTGTCACTTTTGCGACATTTTACAAAACAAATCCCCCACCCCTATAATAAGAATAAATGTTAAGAAACAAAAATATGAAATAAAATTAGCAGGCCACCACAAAGGCAGTGCGACCAAATTGTTCATTTCATTATATTTTCATTTATTTAGTTTGCACCTGCATGTGTAACCGTTTTGCCTTTAAGGGTGACAGTTTCTACAGAAACTTTGCAAGTGACCACTGTCTTCAAGCTGTGAATTATATTACTGCATATGAACCTTGTTTACTTGTGTTTAGATTGACAAACATGATGTGTGTGCTATTTCAAGTCAGTATTACTTCTCCTTCACAGGAATCTTAAACAATTACATCCCCTTTTTTTGTTTGAGGTTGCTTCATAGTCCAGATCAAAGCTCCCATCTGATGGAAATGAAGCAACAATTTTTTATGACATTGTACAAATTGCTGTTTACCTGTCTGAAACAAGTCGTGGGTGAAGTTAGATTATTGTTGACATGACCTTTTTTTAAATTTGTAAAATGATATAAAAATCACCTTCAAAGTTTGGAGTTGTTACTTTGATAATATATCATAAAAAATTAGGATGCTGCAACTTAAATGTAAGTTAGGATTTTGAGATCTCCACGGG
>CM054140.1:64774888-64797388 GCA_028751875.1 Rapana venosa | reverse complement strand
AGAGAGAGAGAGAGATTGATTAATTGATTGATCGATTGATTGATAATCTGTATAGATTGAACGCTTTTTTTTGCAAAGGTTACACGAGAGAGATTGATTGACTGATTGATAATCTTTATTCCCAAGGGTTGCAGGAGAGGGAGAGAGAGAGAGAGAGAGAGAGAGAGAGAGAGGAGAGAGAGAGAGAGAGAGAGAGAGAGAGAGAAGGAGAGAGAGTTGGAAACAGACAGACCAAAATTTAAAAAACACCCAAATTTGTTCCATATCTATTTTTACAAACTAGCCTACCAGACAGACATTTTCTTCGGTGTTTTTTCTCTCTCCCACCATACAACCCACTACATTATGGTACAATACAGTGCAGTGCAGTTCAGTACAATGCAATACAGCACAGCACAGCACAAAACAACACAACACAATACAATACAAACCAATCACAACTATTCACTCGTTGCGTGTGTGTTGAGTGAAATCAGTGTCTGCTTGGGCTATCTCACTCATTTAGATTATCCCTCGAATTTTTGGTTTTGTCGGTTTAAAAAATTAATCTCTGATTATCTCTCGTTATCCTTCGCAGCTTACGTTATGCCCCCCCCCCCCCTCCCTCCCTCCCCCCCCCCCCCCCCTATCCCCCAGTTTACCCCTTCAAAAAGAATAGAATGAAGGGAGGGAAAAGCGACCTATTTTCTAGTTATCTCCCATCGACGAACGTGAGAAGCTTGAAGGGCAAATTACCTCCCTTGACTAGGTCGCGATGACCTGAACATTGCCATCAGGGTCACTTCTTCCGGCTCCCCGCTGTGGGGTCGGGGCCATGTGTGTGAGTGTGTGTGTGTGTGTGAGTGTGTGTGTGTGAGTGTGTGTGTGTATGTGTGAGTGTGTGTGTGTGTATGTGTGAGTGTGTGTGTGTATGTGTGTGTGGTGTGTGTGTGTGTGTGTGTGTGTGTGTGTGTGTGTGTTGTGTGTAAGGAGGGAATGAATGTGTGTGTGTGAGTGTGTGTGTGTGTGTGAGTGTGTGTGTGTGAAGAGGGGAATGAGTGTGTGTGTGTGTGTGAGGAAGGGAATGAGTGTGTGTGTGTGTGTGAGTGTGTGTGTAAGGAGGGGAATGAATGTGTGTGTGTGAGTGTGTGTGTGTGTGAGTGTGTGTGTGGTGTGAAGAGGGGAATGAGTGTGTGTGTTGTGGTAAGGAGGGGAATGAGTGTGTGTGTGTGTGTGTGAAGAGGGGAATGAGTGTGTGTGTGTGTGAGGAAGGGAATGAGTGTGTGTGTGTGTGTGTGTGTAAGGAGGGGAATGAGTGTGTGTGTGTGTGTGTGTGAAGAGGGGGAATGAGTGTGTGTGTGTGTGTGTGAGGAAGGGAATGAGTGTGTGTGTGTAAGGGAGGGAATGATGTGTGTGTGAAGAGGGGAATGAGTGTGTGTGTGTGCGAGGAGGGAATGAGTGTGTGTGTGAGGAAGGGAATGAGTTGTGTGTGTTGTGTTGTGAGGAGGGGAATGAGTGTGTGTGTGTGTGTGTGTGTGGAAGGGAATGAGTGTGTGTGTGGTGAGGAGGGGAATGAGTGTGTGTGTGTGGAAGGGAATGAGTGTGTGTGTGTGAGGAAAAGAATGAGTGTGTGTGTGTGAGGAAGGGAATGAGTGTGTGTGTGTGTGAAGAGGGGAATGAGTGTGTGTGTGAGGAAGGGAATGAGTGTGTGTGTTTGTGAGGAGGGGAATGAGTGTGTGTGTGTGTGTGGAAGGGAATGAGTGTGTGTGTGTGAGAGGGAATGAGTGTGTGTGTGTGGAAGGAATGAGTGTGTGTGTGTGTGAGGAAAAGAATGAGTGTGTGTTTGTGAGGAAGGGAAATGAGTGTGTGTGTGTGAAGAGGGGAATGAGTGTGTGTGTGAAGAGGGAATGAGTGTGTGTGTGAAGAGGGGAATGAGTGTGTGTGTGTGTGTGTGAGGAAGGGAATGAGTGTGTGTGTGTGTTGTGTGTGTGTGTGAGAGGAGGAATGAGTGTGTGTGTGTGAGGAGGGGAATGAGTGGTGTGAGGAAGGGAATGAGTGGTGTGTGTGTATGTGTGTGTGTGAGGAGAGGAATGAGTGTGTGTGGTGTGTGAGAGAGGAGGGGAATGAGTGCGTGTGTGTGTGTGAGGAGGGGAATGAGTGTGTGTGAGGATGGAATGAGTATGTGTGTGAGGAGGGGAATGAGTGTGTGTGTGAGAGAGAGGAGGGGGATGCGTGTGTGTGTGTGTGTGTGAGGAGGGGAATGAGTATGTGTGTGTGAGAGAGGAGGGGGATGAGTTGTGGTGTGAGGAGGGGAATGAGTATGTGTGTGTGAAGAGGAGGGGGATGAGTGTGTGTGTGAGGAGGGGAATGAGTGTGTGTGTGAGAGAGGATGGGGATGAGTGTGTGTGTGAGGAGGGGAATGAGTATGTGTGTGTGAGAGAGGAGGGGGATGAGTGTGTGTGTGTGTGAGGAGGGGAATGAGTATGTGTGTGTGAGAGAGGAGGGGGATGAGTGTGTGTGTGTGTGAGGAGGGGAATGAGTATGTGTGTGTGAGAGAGGAGGGGATGATGTGTGTGTGTGTGAGGAGGGGAATGAGTGTGTGTGTGTGAGAGAGAGAGGAGGGGAATGAGTATGTGTGTGTGAGGAAAAGAATGAGTGTGTGTGTGTGAGAGAGGGAGGGGAATGAGTATGTGTGTGTGAGGAAAAGAATGAGTGTGTGTGTGTGTGAGGAAGGGAATGAGTGTGTGTGTGAGAGAGAGAGAGGAGGGAATGAGTGTGTGTGTGTGGTGTGAGGAGGGGAATGAGTGTGTGTGTGTGTGTGTGTGATAGGAGGGGAATGAGTGTGTGTGTGTGTGTGTGTGTGTGATAGGAGGGGAATGAGTGTGTGTGAGGATGGAATGAGTGTGTGTGTGGTGTGTGTGAGGAGGGAATGAGTGTGTGTGAGGAGTGGAATGAGTGTGTGTGTGTGAGGGGGGGAATGTGTGTGTGTGAGGAGTGAAATGAGTGTGTGTGTGTGAGGGGGGAATGTGTGTGTGTGAGGAGTGGAATGAGTGTGTGTGTGTGTGTGAGGAGGGGAATGAGTAGTGTGTGTGAGAGAGAGGAGGGGAATGAGTGTGTGTGTGTGTGTGAGGAGGGGAATGAGTGTGTGTGTGTGTGGAGGAGGGGAATGAGTGTGTGTGTGTGTGAGAGAGGAGGGGAAGAGTGTGGTGTGTGTGTGTGTGTGAGGAAGGAATGAGTGTGTGTGTGAGGAGGGGAATGAGTGTTTGTGGTGTGTGAGGAAGGGAATGAGTGTGTGTGAGAGGGGGAATGAGTGTGTGTGTGAGGAGGGGAATGAGTGTTTGTGTGTGTGAGGAAGGGAATGAGTGTGTGTGAGAGGAGGGAATGAGTGTGTGTTTGTGTGTGTGTGAGGAGGGAATGAGTGTGTGTGTGTGAGGAGGGAATGATGTGTGAGGAGGGAATGAGTGTGTGTGGAGGAGGGAATGAGTATGTGTGTGTGGAGAGGAGGGGGATGAGTGTGTGTGTGAGGAGGGGATGAGTGTGTGTGTGTGAGGAGGGAATGAGTGTGTGTGTGAGGAGGGGATGTGTGGTGTGTGGAGGGGAATGAGTGTGTGTGGTGAGGGGAATGAGTGTGTGTGTGTGAGGAGGGGAATGAGTGTGTGTGTGTGAGGGGAGGATGAGTGTGTGTGTGTGTGTGTGAGGAGGGGAATGAGTGTGTGTGTATAGTGTGTGTGAGGAAGGGAATGAGTGTGTGTGTGTGTGAGGAGGGGAATGAGTGTGTGAGGAAGGGAATGAGTGTGTGAGAGGAAGGGAATGAGTGTGTGTGTTGTGTGTGTGAGGAAGGGGAATGAGTGTGTGTGTGTGAGGAGGGGAATGAGTGTGTGTGATGTGTGTGAGGAAGGAATGAGTGTGTGTGTGAGGAAGGGAATGATGTGTGTGGTGTGTGTGTGTGAGGAGGGGAATGAGTGTGTGTGTGAGGAGGGAATGAGTGTGTGTGTGAGAAGGGAATGTGTGTGTGAGGAGGGGAATGAGTGGTGTGTGGAGGAAGGGAATGTGTGTGTGAGGAGGGGAATGAGTGTGTGTGTGAGAGAGGGGAATGAGTGTGTGTGTGTGAGGAGGGGAATGAGTGTGTGTGTGAGGAGGGGAATGAGTGTGTGGTGAGGAGGGGAATGAGTGTGTATGAGGAGGGGAATGAGTGTGTGTGTGTGAGGAGGGGAATGAGTGTGTGTGAGAGAGGAGGGGAATGAGTGTGTGTGTGAGAGAGGAGGGAATGAGTGTGTGTGTTGAGGGGAAGATGATGTGTGTGTGAGGAGGGGAATGAGTGTGTGTGTGTTGTGAGAGGAGTGGAATGATGTGTGTGCGTGTGAGAGGAGTGGAATGTGTAGTGGCTGAGAGGAGGGGAATGAGTGTTGTGTGGGAAGGAGGGGAATGAGTGTGTGTGTGTGGAGAGGAGGGGAATGAGTGTTGTGTGTGTGATGAGAGAGAGGAGGGGAATAAGGTTTGTGGTGTGAGAGGGGAATAGGTGTGTGTGTTGTGTGTGTGTGTGTGTGGAGGGGAATGAGTGTGTGTGTGTGTGGAGGGGAATGAATGTGTGTGTGTGTGTGTAAGCCATCCAAGCAAAGTTATGCTACGCATTGCCTTGAACAGACTGAAACCACAAGCAGAAGAAATCCTATCAGAAGAACAGGCAGGATTCAGACCAGGTCGCAGCACTGTCGAACAGATCTTCAACATCAGAATGCTCATAGAGAAGCATCTCCAACATCAGCTACAGCTCTACAACAACTTCATTGACTTCAAGAAGGCCTTCGATCGAGTGTGGCAAGAAGCTCTGTGGCAAGTCATGAGAGACTATAGCTTCGACGAAGACCTGATTCAAGTCTCCAGGCGCTGTATGACAGCTCCCACAGTGCAGTCCTCATGGGTGGAGAAATCGGGAGTTCTTCCGGACTTCCCGTTGGAGTTCGACAAGGCTGCCCGCTATCCCCCGTTCTTTCAACGTGTTCCTGGAGAACATCATGCAGGAGCCCCCCTTGGCTTCAAGACCACAATCACAATAGGAGGAAGGCCAGTCTGCAATCTTCGATTCGCAGACGATATTCATCTCATGGGCCGCAGTGAAGAAGAACTCCAGGATCTCACCACCAGACTGGAAACATCAGCCAATGCCCACGGTATGGAGATCAGCACGGAAAAGAGCAAGATCCTAGTGAACAGTACCACACCGACCACTCCCACCAGCATCAAAATGAGTGGCGAGACACTAGAGGAGGTGGAAACTTTCAAATACCTTGGAGCAGTCATCACCAAAGAAGGCACGAGCACACAAGAGGTGAAGATCAGACTTGCTGTGGCACTCTCCTCCATGACTAAGCTGGCGAAAGTGTGGAGAAACCACAACATCAGAACCCACACTAAGGTCAGACTCTACAAGGCACTCGTCACATCCATTGCCTTGTACAGCTGTGAAGCATGGACACTTACTGCCGATTTAGAACGTCGCATTCAAGCCTTTGAGATGAAGTGCCTCAGGCGGATCCTGAACATTACCTACAGAGATCGCAAAACCAATGACTACGTCTGGCAGCAGATCGAGGCACTGGCTGGCAAACAAGAACCATTGCTAGATACAGTCAAACGGAGGAAACTGAAGTGGTTTGGCCACACAACAAGGCATAACAGCCTGTCAAAGACAGTCCTGCAGGGAATGGTGGAAGGAGCAAGGAGGCAGGGACGACCACGCAAAAGCTGGATATCCAACATCAAGGAGTGGACCGGCCTCACTGTACCAAGCCTCCTGAAAACAGCCCAGGACAGAACCATTTGGCGGTCCACTTGCAGCGTCCGTGCGGGTACCCCAACGGTTGTCCCGACCAAGGGATGAGTGAGTGAGTGAGTGAGTGTGTGTGTGTGGAGGGGAATGAGTGTGTGTGTGTGAGGAGGGGAATATGTGTGTGTGTGTATGTGTGTGTGTGTGTGGAGGGGAATTATTGTGTGTGTGTGTATGTGCGTGTGTATGTGTGTGTGTATGTGTGTGTGTGTGTGTGTGTGTGTGTGTGTGTGTGTGTGTGTGGAGGGGAATGAGTGTGGGTGTGTGTGGAGGGGAATTATTGTGTGTGTGTGTGTGTGTATGTGCGTGTGTATGTGTGTATGTGTGTGTGTGTGTGTGTGGAGGGGAATGAGTGTGGGTGTGTGAGGAGGGGAATATATATATGTGTGTGTGTGTGTGTGGAGGGGAATTATTGTGTGTGTGTGTGTGTGAGGAGGGGAATTATTGTGTGTGTGTGTGTGTGAGGAGGGGAATTATTGTGTATGTGTGTGTGTGTGTATGTGTGTGTGTGTGTGAGGAGGGGAATAAGTGTGGGTGGACGTGGATATTGGGGGAGGGGGGAGGGGAGGGATGGGTGTGTAGGTTGTGTGTGTCTGTGTGTAGGAGTATGTGTATAATTATATGTGTGTTTGTAATTTATGTGCGTGTGTGTGTGTGCCTCTGCGCACGTGCATGCGTGTGTGTAATTTGTGTGGGGGTGAATATATGTGCGTATGTGTGCATGCGTGTGTGTGTGTTTTTGTGTGTACGTGCGCGCGCGCGTGTGCATGTGTGTGCGTGCGTCAAGTTAAGCTGGAGTGCGTGCGTCTTGTGTGTCCTCTCTCTCTGTATGTCTCTGTCTCTGTATGTCTGTCTGTCTGTGTCTGTCTGTCTCTCTCTCTCTCTCACTTTTCTGCGCATCCCTGTCTGTGTCCTATCTGCCTATAATTATCATTATGTTAGCTTTATCTGCATAGTTTGGTTGTGATCATCAGGGCCATGCAAGGTTCAAAGCTAAAGTAACTGATCATCTTGCTGGATTGTATGACCTGCACGTGTGTGCGCGTGCGAGCGCGCTTTTGTCAGGAAACTTGAGTAGTCGGTTGCATGCGTGTAAATGATTTTAGTGCAAGCGCTTCGATTTGTTGTTTTGTTTTTTACAAGATTCAGCGCTATATAAATTCCAAATTTTATTATTATTATTTTAGATGCTCTTTTCAAGTGTGTGGGGACCAACCCTCCAAATATTGCTGTAACCCCCAACCAGTGAACGGGCAAAGTTACCAGGCCACCTACCCACCCACTCACCCGTCCATCTGCCAAACTTTGTGTAACGATTGATTTGACTTAAGTTCTCTCATGTTTGCTTGCGAAGTTGTTGGGGGCACTACGCTGAACTTTTAGTTTTGTTTTGTTTTGTTTATCATTGATATCATGATCACCGTGACGAACACCACCTCCACCACCACCACCACCACAGCCATCACCACCACCTCCACAATCACCACCATCACCACCACAACCATCACCACCACCTCCACAATCACCACCTCTACCCCACCATAACCATCACCATCACACCACTACTACCACATCCACCACAACCATCACCACCACCTCCGAAATCACCACCATCACCACCACAACCATCACCACCACCTCCACAATCACCACCTCTACCCCCACCATAACCATCACCATCACACCACCACCACCACCACATCCACCACCGCCACATCCACCACTACCATCACCACCACCATCACCGCCACCACTACCTCCACAATCATCATCCCCATCATCACCACCACCACCGCCACCCCAACCACCATCACCAACACCACTACATCCTCCTCCACATCCCCCATCATCACCACCACCACCGCCACCACCACCACCGCCACACCAACCACCATCACCAGCACCACTACATCCTCCTCCATATCCTCCATCATCACCACCACCATCACCACCACCACCACCACCACCACCACCACACCAACCACCATCACCAATACCACTACATCCTCCTCCACATCCACCATCGCCATCACACACCATCATCATCAACAACAACCAAAAGCTAAAGCGTTAGCATAATCAACAATACTACCATCACTCCTAGACGTAGCAAGGGATTCAAAAACACCTTCCACCCCAAACAACATAAAAGAATTTTTAAAACACAACACTACAAAATATATCTCCCACTCCTCAAGTACCGGGGACGGGATAGCCTAGTGGTTAGAACATTGCGCTCGCAATCTGACGACCCGGGTTCGATTCCCGTTCAAGAGGATTTTTTCCTCTGGAGTTAAACATCCGTGCAGACTCCACTCTCCCCAAAAAGTCCTTCGGATGAGTCTGTAAACCGAGGTCCCGTGTGCGAACGCACGCAGAACATCTTGGCGCACACGTTAAAACCCGTTCCGCTTTTCGGAATAGAGTAGGCATTTTTTGTGCTGTGCCGGTGGGAACGAAAATACAAAAAAAATTTTACAAACGCTACGCAACACGAGGACTGGATGTTTAAAAAAAAGCGCACGAGTGTATATTCCATTATCCTGCGAAATAAAGAATAAGTAAATAAATAAATAAAATTGTACGAGGAAGCCTCCTACTTCAGGCGTCTTCTTCTTGCTCCTGAGTTGGTCAGACATAGGCTGTCTTCGTGGTGCCTGCTCGGCCGGATCATGTTAGTATTATTTACTGCCTGCGGCTCTCGGCTGGTGGCGGTGGCATGGGCGGCGGGTCGGAGCGCTGAGGTAGTCGAGCGCCGGCGGTGCGGGGCTACGCGAGCGTGGCCGGGGGCGGGCGCGGCGGGAGAGGAGGCGGGTTGGGTGACTGGAGAGCAGACGGGTGGGGGGGGAGCGGTGGGGGGGCGGAGTTGGGGACAAGAGTGACGGGTGGGGGGAGCGACGAGGCCAATAGAGGTACTGCGAGGAGCGAGGAGTGCGGCGACGAGGAGAGAGGCGGAGCGAAGGAACGAGCGTGAGAGAGAGCGCACGAGAACAAAGAAACGAGAGCGGGGACGAAGGAGGAGAGAGAAGGGGAAGAAGGGACGAGAAGCAGGGGGAGGGGAAGAGAGGGGAGAAAAGGTAAGAGGAGAGGGGAGAGGAGGGGGGGGAGGAGGGGGGGGCGAGGGGGGGGAGGGGGGGGGGGGGGGGGAAAAAAGGGCGGGGGGGGGGGCCCCCGGGGGGGGGGGGGGGGGGGGGGGAAGGGGGGGGGGAAAAGGGAAGGGGGGGGGGGGGGGAAAGGGGAGGGGGGAAGGGGGGGGGAAAAGTGGGGGGAAAAAAAAAGGAAAAAAAAAAGGGGGGGGGGAAAAAAGGGTGGAGAAAGGAAAAAAAAAGGGGAAAAGGGGGGAAAAGAAAAAAAAAACCGGGGGGAAACGGAAAACGGAACAAACAAAACAAAACAAAAAAGGTAAAAGAAACAAAAAACGAAAGAAAAAAAACCAAAGAAACCAAAAAGAAAAAAAAAAAAAAAGGAAAAAAAAAAAAAACAAAAAAAAAAAGGGGGGGGAAAAAAAACCCCCCCCCCCCCAAAAAAAAAACCCCAAAAAAAAACCAAACCCCAAAATTTTTTTTCCCCCCCCACCCCCCCCAAAAAAAACCCCCCTTTTTTCCCCCCCCCCCTTTTTTTTATTCCCCCCCCCCCCCTTTTTAACCCCCCCCCCCCCCCCCCCCACTTCCCCCTTTTTTTTCCCCACCCCCCTTGGACCGGTTTTTCTTTCCTCTCCCCTTTCCCTTTTTCTCCTTCCCTCCTCTTCTTCCCTTCTCTTCCCCTCTCCTCTCCTCTTCCTCCCTTTCCCCTCCTGCCTTTCTCTTCCTCTTCTCTCTCTCTCCTCTCCCCCTTTTCTCTCTCTCTCTTTCTCTTCTCTCTCTCTCTCCCCCCTCTCCTTCCTCCTCCCCTCCTCCCCCCTCCTTTCTCTCCTCTTCTCTCTCCCTTCCTCCCCCTCCTCTCTCTTTTCTCTCTCTCTCTCCTCTCTTTCCTCTCTCTCCCTCCCCCCTTTCTCTCTCTCCCCCCTCCCCTCTCTCTCCCTCTCCCTCCCCCCCTCTCTTTAACAAACTTGTTTTTTGTTCTTATTTCTCTCCTTTCCTCTTCTCTTTTCCTTCTCCTTCTCTCTCTCTCCTTTCTCCCTCTCTCCTTCTCCTTCCTCTTTCCCTTCCTCTTCCCCTTTTGCAAAATTTTTTTTTTTTTTCTTTCTCTCTCTCTCTCTCTCTCTCTCCCCTCTTCTCTCTTCTCTTGTCTCTCTCTCTCGGGCCCTTTTTATTTAGGTTGGGCCAGCGCCCGGTGCCAAAAAAGGGAAAACTTCTGGCACCGCACAAAAAACCGAAATTTCTCGCACGCATGTGCACACACACACACGCACGCACACACACACAAACACACACACGCACGCACAAAACACACACACACACGTATGCGCACGCACAAAGACACACATGCACACCTGGACACACACACATACACACACATACACACACAAACAAACACACACACTTAAGAACATACACATGCACGTGCCTACCCCGTCCCTACACACACACACACACACACACACACACACACCCCACACCACACACACGCATACACACACGCATACACACACACGCACGCACGCACGCACACATCTGTTACGAAGAGTCGGAGGAGGGGGGGGGGAGGTGTTGGACACTTTTATTTTAATGATGATTAAACCATGCGGGGGACCAAAGAAAAGGAGAGAGACAGAGACACAACGAAACAAAGAGAGAGAGAGAAAGGGAGAGAGAGAGAGAGAGAGAGAGAGAGAGAGAGAGAGAGAGAGAGAGAGAGAGAACGAAACAAAGAGAGAGGAGAGAGGAAGGGGAGAGAGAGGGAGGGGAGGGAGAGAGAGAACGAAACAAAGTGAAAGAGAGGGGAGAGAGAGGAGGGAGGGGGTGGGGAGAGAGAGATACAAGAGACAGCAAGATAGAGAGACAGACAGAGACAGACAGACAGAGAAAGAGAGAGAGAAAGGAAGAGAGAGAAACACAGAGAGAGAGCGAGAGTGAGAGAGTGTGTGTGTGTAAGAGAGAGAGAGAGAGAGAGAGAGAGAGAGAGAGAGAGAGAGAGAGAGAGAGAGAGAAACAGAGAGAAAGAGCGAGAGAGAGAGAGAGAGAGTGTGTGTGTAAGAGAAGGAGGGAGAGAGAAGAGAGAGAGAGAGAGAGAGAGAGAGAGAGAGAGAGAGAGAGAGAGAGAGAGAGTTAACGACGTTGTGGGTTGGTGCTGATTAATTAAAAGCCGTTTGTGTCCAAGATCACACAGCCCTGAAAATACGTTCAAAGGTTGTGGGAGTGAAAATCGGTGAGAGGATAGGAGAGAAAGAAGAAAGAAAGAAAGGGAGGGAGCGAGGAGGGAAGGGAGAGAGTGAAAGAGAAGAGAGAGAGAGAGAGAGAGAGAGAGAGAGAGAGAGAGAAGAACAGATAGACAAAGAATGGGAAGGAAGGAAGGATGGCGAGGAGAAAGGAAGAATGCTAACAATGTCAGAGGGACAAAGAGAGAGAAGGAATAGAGAGAACAGAAAAGATGAGCAGAGGTGGGCGGGGACGGAGGGACGGAGGGAGGGAAAAACAAGGGAGAGAGAGAGAGAGAGAGAGAGAGAGAGAGAGAGAGAGAGAGAGAGGAGAGAGAGAGAGAGAGAGAAGTAGGCAATAATGTGTAAAAGTAGAAGAGTAGAAAAGAAAGACGAGGAAGGATGAGGACGAAGAGGAAGAAGTAGACGAGGAGGAGGAGAGGAAGAAGAGGAGGAGGAGGAGAAGATGGAGGAGGAGGAGGAGAAGAGTAGGACGAGGAGGAGAAGAGAGGAGGAGGAGGAGGAAGAAGTAGGAGAGGGGGAGAAGAAGAAGAGGAGGAGGAGGAGGAGAAGAAGAAGAGTAGGAGGAGGAGGAGAAGAAGAAGTAGGAGGAGGAGGAGGAGAAGATAGGAGGAGGAGGAGAAGAAGGAGGAGGAGGAGAAGAAGGAGGAGGAGGAGGAGAAGTAGGAGGAGGGAAGAGAAGAAGTAGGAGGAGGAGGAGGAGAAGAAGTAGGACGAGGAGGAGGAGAAGGAAGAAGTAGGAGGAGGAGGAGGAGAAGAAGAAGTAGGAGGAGGAGGAAGAAGAAGAGGAGGAGGAGGAGAAGTAGGACGGAGAGAGGAGGAGGAAGAAGTAAGGACGAGGGAGGAGGAGAAGAAGGAGGGGGAGGAGGAGGAGGAAGAAGATAGGAGGAGGAGGAGAAGAAGAGTAGGAGGAGGAGAAGAAGTAGGAGAGGAGGAGGAGAAGAGAAGAGGAGGAGGAGAAGTAGAGAAGAGGAGTAGAAAGGAGGAGAGAGGAAGAAGAAGGAGGAGGAGGAGGAGGAGAAAAGTAGGAGGAGAGGAGGAGGAGAAGAAGAAGTAGGACGAGGAGGAGGAGAAGAAGAAGTAGGAGGAGGAGGAGGAGAAGAAGAAGTAGAAGGAGGAGGGAGGAGAAGAAGAAGAGACGAGAGGAGGAGGAGTGTAGGAGGAGGAGAGAGAAGAAGTAGAGAGGAGGAGGAGAGAGAAGAAGAAGAGAGGAAGGAGGAGAGAGAGAAGAAGAAGAAGAAGAAGAGAAGGAGGAGGAGGAGAAGAAGAAGGACGAGGAGGAGGAAGAAGAAGAGTAGGAGGAGGAGAGAAGGAAGGAAGGAGGGAGGAGGAGGAGAGAGAAGAACGAGGAGGAGGAGACGAAGAAGAAGAAGAAGGAATAGAAAAGAAGACTAAAAGAAGAATATGATGCAACCATCAACACGATAAAAAGAAAAAAAGGATTGTAAGATATGAGTAAACCTCTCGTTTAAAAACAACAACAAACAAACAAAAAAAGATTCGTTTACAAATCAAAAATGAATCAAACCTTTCTTGAAAATACACACCTCTAGCTTAAAATGATGCTAGATGAAACAAAAGGAAAACGAAAGGGCAAAGGTGGAGCATGAGAGAAATCAAACAAAGGAGAACAGAGCGACACAGACAAGAAAACAATGAAGTCCTTTGTACAATGACAAAGCTTACACGCACACAAAGAGAGAGGGGAGAGGGGAGGAGGGGAGAAAGAGAGAGAAGGAGGGAGAGAGAGCGGGAGGAAGGGAGAGAGAAGGGGAGGAGGGAGAAGAGGGAGAAAACACAGGGGGAAGCGAGCGGGAGGAGAGAGAGGGAGAGACGGAGAAGAGAGAGAAAGAAGCACACACACACACACACACCACACACACACACACCAACGCGCGCGCGCGCAGCGCGCGCGGGGGCGCGCTCGCACAACACACATAAATAAAGTAACCCTAACACACACAAAACACACACACCACACACACACACAACACACACACACTGAGAGAGAAAGAAAGAGAGAGGGAGGAAATTAATCAAGATTAAAAAGTGAACCCTGTAATTCCACCTGCGATAAAAACACACACTCACATCACACACATACACACACACACACACACACACACACTACACACACACACACTCACACACACACACACCACACCACACACACATATACACAGAGTTCTACACACAGGAAAGCATCAACTTTACAAAACTTTAATCAACAGACTCCGTTTCTTTGTAAATCTTGTATCACTGCACTATCACTATTTCTGTAAATCAAAGCACAAACCTTACAAAGCCACACAAAATATGTGTTATGTTACAAAATCTTAGACTTAAAATCGCGAAAATTTATATTCACCCCAGATATTGGAATGCGGCTACCTTAATGGTCGGTGAAAGGTCTCATACGCAAATGTTTACCATTGGTGAATATCGAGCCTCTGACCGAGAAACGACAAAAGAATGACGATTGCTTAACTTCATTTTGCAGTCGAAGTGTTATCATGTATGTGATTACAGAATATGACTATGTTTAAAGTGTATTGGAGGGGGGAAAAAGCTTTTACCAACCAGTAAAATGTATAGAAACAACTTAAAAATAAAACAATCTTGAAGGAGAGAGGGAAAGAAAGAGACAGAGAAGGTAAAACAAGGAATAGGAGAAAGAGGAAGGAGGAGAAGAAGAAAAGGTAAAGGTGAACTAAAAAAAAGAGGAGAAGGGAAGAGGGAAAAAGAGGAGGAAAAAGAACAAATGAAAGAAGAGGATCATAAGAGAAGTGATGGAGAAAAAGACTGAACTTCGAGGAAGAAAAAAAAGTAAAAAGAAGGAGAAAAGAGAAAGGGGGGAAAAAGGAAGAGGAGGAAAAGAATGAGAAGAAGGAAGACAAAAGGGGAGGAAGAAAAGGAGGAGGAGGAAGAAGAAGAAGCATCAGGACGACAAAAGCAAGGAAGAGGATGAAGACAAAGAAGAAAAGAAAAGAAAGAGAGACAGACAGACAGAGAGTGAGACAGAGACAGAGAGGGGAAGAAGAAGAAGAAGAAGAAGAAGAAGAAGAGGAGAAGGAAAAGTAGAAGAAGATGATGAAGGAGAAGAAGGAGGAAAGAAAGCAAGAAAGAAAGATGGAAAGAAGAAAAAGAGGAAGAAGAAATCGAAAGAAGACAAAAGATGGAAGAAGAATAAGAGGAAGAAGAAAACAAAGTCGAACTCTCGGGGGAAAAGAAATGATTTTCAAGAGCTTTAGAAATCGTGAGAGGTTTTGTTGTTGTTGTTGTTGTTGCTTTTTTTATTTTATTCGTACAACTCAAGTCACTCTTAATGATCATTAAAAGCCGACCTGTCAGTTTTCGCATACGGCAAGTTTAAAATCAATAGAGGCAAAAAGCATTTTCCATTTTCTATTTTGGGACAAAACCCCCCATAACTATTTACGCGTGTGCTTGCACACGTACACCATGCACGCACGTACACACGCATGCACCCGCGCATACACATATACACACGTACGTACATTCGCGCGCCTACACACACACATACACACACACTGTAAGAGCACACAGCAACAGGAAAGAGAGACAGACAGACAAACAGACAGAGAGATGGATAGAGACAGAGAGGGTAGGTACGCATAAACAAAAGCATACACAAAGCAATTTCTGAACAAGGAGCCTTTTAAATCGCATGATGGAGATATTGCATGATACACTTACACAGAAAAGAGGGAGGTTGCGCTACCAAAGAACAAACAAACAAACGAAAACAAACATGATGGTTTTCCATAGAAAATAGGAAAGTGGGGTGGTATTATATGCTGGAAAAACGATAAATTATGCACGGCCATTAAACTTAATAGATATCATCATCCAGAAGAAAAAAGGGAAACAAAATGACAAGAAAAGAAAGGAAATGTAAATGGAGAGAAATGGAGAGAGAGACAGAGACAGACAGAAACAGAGACACACACTCTCACTCACACACACACACACACACACACACACACACACACACACACACACACACACACACACACGCACGCACGCACGCACGCACGCGCATGCGCACACATGAACGCGTGCACACACACCCACACACACACACACACACACACACACACACACACACACACACACACACACACACACTCACACACACAAACACACACAGAGAGCAAGATGCATACAGGCAGACCCTAGTGACAGACACACCGACTTACTGAATGACTGAGTGACAAAGCGGTCTACTGAGATAAAATACGGACAGACAGCGACAAAGAGAGAGAAAGAAAGAAACAGAGAGTGAGACAGAGAGACAGACAGAGAGAGAGGGAGGGAGGGAGAAACAGACAGACAGACAGACAGACAAACAGATACTGAGAATGAATGATTGTATGATCTTTTTTGCACGAGGATGGACATTTTTGGCCAAGTCTAGACTCAGAATAATGATGTCCGAGAGAGAGAGAGAGAGAGAGACACACACACACACACACACACACACACACACACACACACACACACACACACACACACACACACACACACACACACACACACACACACACACACACACACATACATACGGAGAGAAAAACAGACAGAGGCAGACAGCAGTCAGAGAGAGACAGACTGACTGACAGCAGGAGACATTTATAGACAGAGGTACAGACAGGCAGGGATAGACAGGCCGACAGACAGACAGCAGAAGACATTTATAGACAGAGGTACAGACAGACAGACAGGCTGACAGACAGACATCAGGAGACATTTATAGACAGAGGCACAGACAGAAAGGGACAGACAGACAGACAAGACAGACAGACAGACAGAGAATGAATAAACGATCTGTGCTTTTCAAGGGTTACAGAAAAGAAGTCATAAACTATTTTTGTTTTCACCCAGCCCTTGCTCCGATTAGAAGCTATCAAAGCAAAACAAGACAGACACAGAGAGAAAAACAGAGACAGAGAGAAAGACGGACAGACAGGCAGAGAGAGAGAAGAGAGAGAGAGAGAGAGAGAGAGAGAGAGAGAGAGAGAGAGAGAGAGAGACAATGACAATGACAAATTCTTTTAATTTGAAGAGAGACAGACAGACAGACAGACAGACAGACAGACAGGCAGACAGAGACAGACAGAGAAACAGAAAGACAGAGATTTTAATTAGTTTTTTTATTTTTTATTTTTTAAATTCTTTTATATCGAGGATAATAGAATAAGCACACGCATAATAGAGAGAGAGAGAGAGAGAGAGAGAGAGAGAGAGAGAGAGAGAGAGAGGAGAGAGAGAGAAGAGAGAATGACAAATTCTTTTATTTCGAGAGAGAGACAGACAGACAGACAGAAAGAACGAGAGACAAAGACAGACAGAGAAAGAACGAGAGACAGACAGAGACAGAAAGAGAGACAGACAGACAGACGGACGGAAAGGGCAGCATTCAAACTAATGACAAAACAGGACTAACCAGAGTCAGTCCCTCGCTCCCTCCCTCCATACCTTACCTTAGTCACTCCTTCAAAGGCTGGGATGAATCACTACTACTGGCATAACATAGTCCCTGTACTGCTCAAGTGAGGCTCTTGCCTTTTGAGTTGAGAGAGAGAGAGAGAGAGGGGAGAGAGAGAGAGAGAGAGAGAGAGAGGAGAGAGAGAGAGAGAGAGAGAGAGAGAGAGGGAGGATGATGGTACTTTTCTCTTGGAAAATAAAATACAGGATATCGCTTAACAGAATGTCAAAGTCCTTTCAGATGAGACTATAAACCGAGGCCCCGTGTTCGAACACATGCAGAACATCTTTCGCACACGTTAAATCCTGTTCCGCTTTTCGGAAGAGTAGGCCCTTGTGTGCCGGTGGAAACGGATGACAAAATTTACAAAACCGCATACACACGGGGACATGAGTGCTTAGTCCATTATCCTCGATATAAAAGAATGAATAAATAAAAAATAAAACTAAATGAACACGTCGTGGAATGTTTTCTGCGTTTGCTTTAATGAATGAATGTGTGTGCGTGTGCGTGCGTGCGTGCGCGTGTGTGAAAGAAAGGAGAGAGAGGAGTGTGTGTGTATGTATGTATGTATGTATGTATGTATGTATGTATGTATGTATGTATGTGTGTATGTATGCATGCATGTATGTATGTATGTATGTATGTATGTATGTATGTATGTATGTATGTATGTGTGGGGAGGGTTGTGTGTGTGGGGAGGAAGTTAGGTGGTAGGGGTGGGCAGGGGTGTATGTGTGTGTGTTTATGTGTGTGTGCGTGTGCGTGTTTCCGTGCGCGGACGCGCACGCGCACGCGCATATGTGTATGTGTCTGACTGATTGTCCGTGTTTGTGTATGACTCTGTATATGTGAGAGAGGACCAGAAATAGTGTGTGTGTATGTGTGTGTCAGAGAGAAAGTAATATATATAAGAGTGAGGAAAATCAAGTGCAGGTAACCAATTACAACTTCATTCTCATCATAAACTAATTTTTGTCCAAGATTGAGGGGAGGGGGGGGGGGGGGGGAGTCACTACAAGATAAAACTATGAAGGTAGCATTTAGGGAATATTTGAGTAAGGACCATGCCTTTGACCTGACCTGACTCGAGTTTCGGCTCCTGGTTGAGCACTCTTCAGAGGTCCCGGCAGTGTTTGAAACTTCAGTCATCCTTTGTGGTAGGTAACAGCAAGACACCTGCCACCCTAAGAATAAATAGATATGTTTGTGGCCTACCACCGCTGCCAGCGAAAGATGAAAAACAGAGAGAGAAGAAGAAGAATATATATATAGATATATATATATATATATATAGATATATATATATATATATATATATATATATATATATATATATATGTGTGTGTGTGTGTGTGTGTGTGTGTGTAAAATTGTCAATGAAGAGCGAGTACTAACATTGTATTACATATCAAGAGAGTGTGTGTGTGAGATGGACAGAGATTTAGTGTGTGTGTGTGTATAAAATGTAAATGAAGAGAGAGTACTATTATTATTGATAAAGAGAGACTGTGTGTGTGGTGGAGAGAGATTTAGTGTGTGTGTGTGTGTGAGAGAGAGAGAGAGAGAGAGAGAGAGAGAGAGAGAGAGAGAGAGAGAGAGAGAGAGAGAGAGAGAGAAGAGAGCGTGTGTGTGTGCGTGAGAGAGAGAGAGAGAGAGAGAGAGAGAGAGAGAGAGAGAGAGAGAGAGAGAGAGAGAGAGAGAGAGGTTCTCGATTTCATTTTTATGGGATGAATTTCCTCCTAGAGATTTCTTTCGAATTGCGTGACTCTTCGATTTCTCCATTCAGAACCAAGCCATCCAGCTTAGATGGAAACAGCCCTACATTTCTCAGGATACACCCCTCCCGTCTGTGTGTGTGTGTGTGTGTATGTGAGTGTGTTAATGTTGTTTGAACGCTCTAGCAAGCAATTGCACACACACATACACACACGTGCATATGCGTGCATGCACGTGCTGACTCATCACGCACGCTCGCACACACACATACAAATAATAGTAACACGCACACACAAATACGTGCACAAACACACGCGCGCGATCGCGCACACACATACACACACACACACTCAATCACCACACACCTTGCATGCATATTCTAGCACACAGACATACACACCTACACCTACACACATACACAAACACCTGCACCTACACACACACACACTCAATCACCACACACCTTGCATGCATATTCTAGCACATAGATACACACACACCTACACCCACATACACCAACACACACACATACACACACACACACACACACATATATATATATATATATATATATATACACACGCCCTTGTCATATGTTTGTGATTTCAAGCCTAAAACTGCGACAGCAAATCAGCTTACTCGTAAACTGAAAATATGCAGTTGCCCTACAAACATCAAAGGCTATCGCCCCTTTAACTACGTGTAAGAACCCATTGATTTCACATTTTCAAAGCATCAAAAGTGGACCCCAGAAAGTATGGAGCATCGGCTTCTATTTTCATTACATATTCGCGAGTGGACACTCGAGAATTTCTGAGCCATTCGTTTTGCTAATTAGTGCAGAATTGAAAGAAAGATGTGGTCGGGATAGCTCAGTGGTCAGGGCACTCGCATTCCCCAAGCCAAGGTTTAAGCAGCATCGAGTGTTATTACCACTTGGATGGGTGACCGTTTTGCGCGCCTTGGCTTCAGTACAGTCTCCTACTTCACCCAGCTGTGAATGGGTACCTGCCTTTTTAGGGTCAGGGAAGGAAAAGCAGCAAGGGAGAGGAGATGGGCGCCGCCCTCAATATGCTGGCCCCTAGAGAAGCTGGGGTCTATGGGACACCTTTACCCTTTTTTTAAAAAACAAACGAAAGATGAAGGTCCTGTTTTATTCCTTTGGTAGGGTCTGGTCGTGTCCACCTCCCCCCCCCCCCCTGCAATAAAAAAGGCAAACAAGCAAGCATGCAAAGAAGGAATGAAACAGTTTCGATTCTATATATGATTTATGTATATGATTCAAATTTGCTGTAGATGTTATAAAACAACAATCATACTTTAAAAAAACCCACAACGAATACGTGAAACAAATAAGCAAACAAACAAGAAACGCATTTTTATTCATGATAACGATTTATGCAGCTATTTCAAAGCTGGATGGAGATAATTATCATAATATAATGAATGACATAAATTAAATATGATTCCATTTCTTAAACAAATATGTTCGTATTAAAATGTATTTCTCACTTGCACAGCTTTTATGTACTGTTACTTTTAACGCTGTAAACTTTTATTTATGATGGGTTTTGTTATTATCAGTATTTTTGCAATAACTTTTCAATGAATTTCAAGAAAATGTAACTTATGCATATATTATAGAATGGACAAAAAGGTGATTTTGCTTCCGAGTTTGTTTTATAAACTAGCTAGACTCTTTTAAACTTTTGGGGGGGCGGGATAGCCTAGTGGTTAGACCATTGCGCTCGCAATCTGACGACCTGGGCTCGATTCCCGTTCAAGGGGATATTTTCCCCTGGAGTTAACATCAGTGCAGACTCCACTCTCCCCAAAAGTCTTTCGAATGAGACTATAAACCGAGGCCTCGTGTGCGAACGCATGCAGAACATCTTGCGCACACGTTAAATCCTGTTCCGCTTTTCGTAAGAATAGGTCATTGTATGCCGGTGGGAACATAATTATGACAGAGTTTACAAAACCGCATACACACGGGGACTAGATGTAAAAAAGCACATAAGTGCTTGTTCCATTATCCTCGATATAAAAGAACAAAATTTATTAGAAAAATTTAAAAATTTTAAAATATAATAAACGAGGCAGAAAAAAACCATGATATTTGACAAATTGTCTCATACGAGAAAGAACAGAAAATTTCATGTGGAATTTTGTCCCACAGAAGACATATTGAATGAAGACGTTTATGGAACTTCAAAGAAACGTGCAAAAGATGTGAGCTTTTCTTCTTGTGTTTAGTTTCCATTGTCTTGGACTGGACGATATCGTCTGCTGAAAAGAACCTCAATGGAACCATATAATCTGACGGAAGTACAGAATGACAAGTTAGTTAACAAGAAAGTTTTGGCATATATTTATGGTTAGGTTCGAAAACCTGTACTTCTTAACTTTCTTGAAAACAAAAAAATCAATCCGCCCAGAATGTTTTATCTAGTTTAATTCTGCAATGTAATGCTTGTTCATAAGTCTATGTTTCACTTTGTAGCGATAATAGCATTATGATTCCAATTTTGCGCAGATTTTAAATGTTCGCATCTCCATCACAACGTTTAATGCCAAAAGGCAATTCAGGCTCAGTACATCATTACAGAGAGCCTGTCCCAGTATTCGCATATTATATAGATACATATATATGTATATACATTATAATTATATAGATATAGATAGATAGACAGATAGATAGATAGATGGACGGATAGATAGATAGATAGATAGATGACGAGAGAGAGAATGACACTGACAGTAACTAATTGCCACTAACTATACAGTTCTGTTGACAAGGAGCACATAACAAGCTTCCATAATTATCAGCGACGTTTAATTACGAGAGAGAGAGAGAGAGAGAGAGAGAGAGAGAGAGAGAGAGAGAGAGAAAGGGGCAAGAGACAGAGATAGAAAGCCAGAGAGAGATAGAGACAGAGAGAGACACAGAGAAAGAAACAGATAGACGGACAGACAGAAGGACAGAGAGAAAAACAACAATATCAATTATATATATATATATATATATATATATATATATATATATATATATATATATATATATATATATATATATATATAATGGCAGGGGGACCTCAAGCTTTATTTTGTTTTCTCTGTTTTATTCGTTTCTGGCTTTTTTAATTCCTTTTTCTTCATCTATTCCTTTCTCTCTTTTTTCATATAGATTTTACCCACTAAACTTCGACCACCACCATCATCAACAGTAAAGGGAAAACATTGTTGATCCCCCCTACTGAGTGAAGGCCAAGCCTTGTGGAGGCTTGTCGATTTCACTGAGGAGCCGCCTGTCCATCAACCGACTCCTCCTTGTGAATAGGCAGAAGTGGCAAAAAACGGAGTGAGAGGAAGGAAGGGGGGAGGAGAAGGGGTTGGGGATGGAGGAGAAAAGGGAAGATACAAGGAGAATGAGAGTAGGGGTGGGGGGGGGGGAGTACGGTATGGAGAAAAATGCATTTATTTCTAGTTAGTTTTGATTCAGTTTTCGCCACCCTCCTTTCCCTTTTCTTCCTTTCGAAGGAGAATTTATTAGCTAGAAATAGTGTGTGTGTGTGTGTTTTGTGTGCATGTGTGTTTGCGAGAAAGATGAGAATGTCTGTGTAAGGGATGAGGGAGATGGAGAGAGAGAGAAGGTGGGGGGAGAGAAAGAGAGAGAGAGACAGACAGACAGAAAGACAGACAGAGAAACAGTCAGACCGAGACAGACAAGACGGACAGAGACCGAGACATAGACACACAGACAGAGACAGACACGCGTGCAGACAAACAGACAGACGAAATATGATGATGTTGAACAGCTAGCAAAAAATTTAATCTAATGTAACCTCCTAGATTTCTGCCGAAGAATCTGATGACAAACAATAGCGCGGGTGTGTTTGAAATACGAGCGTCCAGTTGTTTTTTGTTAGCAACATTTTCATTAGTATCTGAGTTACAGTTAATGTTTTTACTGCTGTTGTTGTTGTTTGTGGTGTTGTTGTTGCTGCTGCTGTTGCTGCTTTTGCTGCTGCCACTGGTGCTATTTTTGTTGCTGCAGCTGCTTCTGAGTGATGGTGGGAGGGGTGGTGGGGAAACGGCGGCTTGACGAAGGTTGACTGTTAGTTGAGAGAGAATGTGACTACTACTACT
>CM054140.1:64767388-64769888 GCA_028751875.1 Rapana venosa | reverse complement strand
AGAGACTAGTGAGAGATGCAGATGCACAGCAGAGAGAGAGAGGAGTGGAGGGGGAGAGAGGAGGAAAAGACAGATAGACAGACACATAAGTAGTGAAAGAGAGACACACAGACAAAGACAGAGACATACATTTAAACTTTTTTTTTCTTCGAGGATAATGGAATAAGCACTCATGTGCTTTTTTTCATCCAGTCCTCATGTGTATTCAGTTTTACAAATTTTGTCATCCGTTCCCACCGGCACACTATGGCCTACCTCTTCCGAAAAGCGGAACGCGGTGCGTTTTTATACGGTTCGTGCCATCCAAAAGTTCTGGGGGGTAATCCACAAATCAACCTCTAACGCAACCAGTGCTATGTCCCGTCCCCCAGGGGAGGGGAAGAGAGAGAACCAGAGAGACAGAGACAATGAGAGATGCAGATGCAGAGACACAGACAGACAATACATTGGGAGGAAGGGAGGGAAGGAGAAGGGAGAGAGAGAAAGAGCTTATCACTCACATACTTTTTATTTTTTTAATTTTTTAAAATTCTTTTATATCGAGGATAATGGAATAAGCACTTATCTGCTTTTTTACATATAGTCCCCACATAGACACACACACACTCATACACCACCACCTCCACACACACACACACTGTACTGTATGTTAGTCCGTCGTTTTCGACGATGACCTCCAAAACAGCAGAGGAGGCAGCTGCTGTTTCGGAAACTGGGCAGAAATTGATTATAGTGGAGATGCCTTGCCCACAGTACATCCCCACTCTCTCGGCCAAGTGGGCATAAGGACAGTCAGCGTTGGAGATGTTCTCCAAAGGTCAACCAGCCCCCAGGGCTGCAGCACATAAGGACTGTGCAAGTAAGCCTCCTACTCAGAGAGTCATAGTCGATCACTGAAGACTAAGCTGTAAAGTGGAATTCCATGAGTGAAAAAGCCACTGGTCATACAGCCTCTCACTTTGCTGTTGCCCCCAGCGTCAATGGTTTAATAATGAAGAACTGTGATAAACCCCAGGCGCTGGCGGCTTTACACACACACACACACACAACACACACACACACACACACACACACACACACACACACACACACACACACACACACACACACAACACACACACACACACCACACACACACTGACACACACTGACACACACACACACTTACACACACACATTACCACCACCACCACCCCCCCCCTTCCTCCACACACACACACACACACACTACACACACACACTTACACACACACACACTTACACAACACACACACACACACACACACACACACACACACACACACACACCACGCACGCACGCACACAGGTAGACAAAGTCAACGACATCAAGATGAGAGAGAGAGAGAGAGAGAGAGAGGAGAGAGAGAGAGAGAGAGAGAGAGAGAGAGAGAGAGGGGAGAGAAGAGAGAGACATAAAGAACAAGAGCGCGAGAGAGAGAGCAAAAAGCCCCAAATGTAATGTTTCCTCAGAGAGTGTCTCTTGGGCCGTTATGGGCATCTCTTCTTCTTCTTCTTTCAGCTTCGGCAGCTTCAGTTTCACTCCCAAGGGCGGTGTCGCCGCGTGGAGAATGTTCCGTATCATGCTGCCATACATTCAGTGTCATTATCAGAAATCATCATATAGTTCCCCCCGTACATCCTAGCAATATTAAATACGTCCAGGTTCAACGATTTGGGAGAAAGAGGGAGAGGGGGAGGGAGGGAGCGAGAGGGAAAGAGGGAGGGAGAGAGAGGGGGATGAGGAATAGAGAGGAAGTAAGAGAGAAGGAGGAGGAATTTTATTTATTTATTTTTTTTTAATTCTTTTATGTCGAGGGTAATGGAATAAGCACGTATGTGCTTTTTTTTACATCCAGTCCCCGAGGAAGAAAGGAGAAGAGAGGGGAGGGTGAGAGAGGGGAGGGAGTGAAAGAAGAGGGGGAGGGACTCGAACTCGAATAAGGGAGGGATAGAGAGAGAGAAAAAGAGGGAGGGGGAAGAAGATGGGGGAGAGGGAGGAAGAGAGAGAGGGGGAGGGAAGGGAGAGAGAGATGGGGAGGGAGAGAAATAGATTGAGAGAGAGACTGAGAGAGAGAAGGCGGAGGAGGAGGAGGAGGGGAGGTTGGTGAGGAAAGCTTGCTTTTGTCCAAGAGTAAAATATCATTGAGGACTGTTTTAGCCAGTGCAGCATAATCTGAAGTGAAGTGTTGGAATATACTGGGTGACCTCTCAGGATGTTAAGCTGGGGAACGCACAACAACACTCCAACTTTTATCTTTTTTTAATCCTTTGAAATGAAGGTTCATCTTTGGGAAAAAAGAGAAGAGAGACTCTAAGATTGACAAGATTGGAAGCAGACGAATTATTTATTTATCCATTTGTTTACTTGAGCAAACGAAATTAGTTTAAAGTAATTGCTACTGTGTGATAGGGGGCGGGATAGCTCAGTGGTCAGAGCACTCGCTTTTCCGAAGCTGATGTATAAATTGAGCGTGGCTAC
>CM054140.1:64747388-64762388 GCA_028751875.1 Rapana venosa | reverse complement strand
AAGCCCTGATATTATGGTATCTTTTAGGGGCTGGGCTAGCTTTAAACTGCAGGAGGAAAAGTATCATTCTGTGGTATGTGGTGTGGGTGTGTGTGTTGTCTCTGTTCCACTAAAAATGAATTGACACTAAACAGAAAATAAGTGACTTGTCGCTAAAGACTGGTTTTGTTTCGAGGAAAGGGGTAGGGGATTGTTGGGAATTGGAGTTGGGGATTGGGAGGATGATGGGGGGTGGGTAGAAGAGATACTAGAAAGAAGTTATGTAAGAAAGCCCGCGTAGACTTGAAAGGGTTAAGGGTTTGTCAGATTTTTTTCCAGCTGAACTGCAACAAAAATGTGGGATGTTTTTTTTAGGGGGCAGGGGAGTGGTGGTGGTGCTATTATGAAGGGCGCGTGTTATGTACACACGTAGCAGTATGTGCGTTGGCAAGTGTGGAGGTTCAGTCTTATAGTCGTATAGCCTTACTTATATCACGATATAGCCTAGGTGGTTATACTAACACCGACGATTGACTTTCTCTATCTCTATCTCCCTGTCTCTTGCTGTCTATTGTCTGTCTCTCTCCATTTGTGTGAGTGTGTCAAGTCAAAAACGCTTTAATCATCCCATGAAGGGCAATTACAGGTGTGTGTGTGTAGTGTGTGTGTGTGTGTGTGTGTGTGTGTGTGTGTGTGTGTGTGTGTGTGTGTGTGTGTGTGTGCGCGTGCGTTTGTGTGTATTTGAATTTGTTAAACTGTTAATCATTGTTGGTTGCATGTGTGGGAGTGGAATGGATGCAAGTGCTTTGATTTGTTGTTGCTGGGTTTTTTTTTACAAGATATAGCGCTGTATAAATTCCATTTTGTTTTTATTATTATTATTATTTAATTATTTTCTCTCTCTTTTCTCTCTCTCTCTGTCTCTCTCTCTCTGCCTGTCTCCATGTGGTGTCTGTCTCTGTGTCTGTCTCTCTGTCTCTCTCACACACACACACACACACACACACACACACACACACACACACACACACACACACACGTACACACACGTACACACACACACTTTCTGTCTCTGACAGTCTCTCTCTCTCTCTCTCTCTCTCTCTCTCTCTCTCTCTCTCTCTCTCTCTCTCTCTCTCTCTCTCTCTTTCTCTGTCTGCCTGCTAGTCTGTCTGTCTCTTGTCTCTGTCTCCATCTCTTTCTGTCTGCCTCTGTGTGTGTGTGTGTGTGTGTGTGTGTGTGTGTGTGTGTGTGTGTGTGTGTGTGTGTGTGTGTGTGTGCGCGCGCGGCGACACCCAGGAAACATTTTTATCAATGCCACGATATGATGGACATGAAAGTCACCCTCTTTTTCCTTCCTATTTTTCCCCAGGTGCGATTGGCAGGGACAATATTTGTGATCGCTCTAGGAATGTTGTTGGTAAACAGTCCAGTCCCCAAGATATTGTGATGGATAAGAAGGGAGAGAGAGAGAGAGAGAGGGGGGGGGGGGGGAGAGAAAAAGAAATGAGTTGGTAGGGGAGAAAGGCAGATAGAGATGCTCGCACACGCGCGCGCGCATGCACATACACACGCAAACACATGCACACACGCACGCACGCACGCATGTGCGCACATAAGCACGCACGAACGCACACACACATGCACACACGCACCCCCCTCTCTCTCTCTCTCTCTCACACACACACACACTCGCGCGCGCGCACGCATGCACACACACCTTCACAAAACAGAATCTACAAATGAGAAAACTTACACCAGTTACACACTTTAAAATCAAAAAGAGAAAAAATAGCCAAACCTTTCTTCTCCTTGTCTGTTGTTCTTATCGCTATATTGAAAAAATAATGATGACGATGGTGATGGCATTGACAATAATAATAATAATAATAATAATAATAATAACAACAACAAGAAAAATATTATAAGAGAATAGTAATAATAATAATAATGGTAATCATAATAACAATAGTAGTAGTAACAATAATAATAACAATAACAACAACAACAAAAATGATGATGATGATGATAATAATAATAACAACAACAATGATGATAATAATAATAATAATAATAATAATAATTGCCGACATGGCAGAATATTTGCCCCACCACAACCATGTGTCTTGCTTCCAAGCCCTAGCGATCGATCGATACGGAAAAGTGTTGTCCTCGTTTTCTATCGATGTTATCTATACGAGGAAAATGTCAGAGAGAAAGGGCTAAAAATAGTCCGTTCAATATGTGTGAACTCTCTGGAAACGCAGTGTCTTTTAAACGGGATAGGACACTGAAGTGTCACGCGCTAGCTGTGATGGATGATACCAGACCCCTTGTATTGATATAAACGCAGGTGTGTAACCACAGCCCCTTGTGCCATATCTTTCTGTTTGGCAAAAGGCTCATGTGTCACGTCAGTGTTGTGCCACAAGCCCAGTAGTGTTCCATAATTATTGTTGTGATGGCAAACTTAAAGTGTCACATTGTCACTGTCGCAAAACCAGTGTGCACGTGTCACGTCAACGTTGTGTCACAAGCCTTGTGAACTAGTGTGTCACATTCTTGTGATGGCAAAGCCACAGTGTCATTGTCACAAAAACCAGTGCGCCCCTAGTCTTGTTTGCCACAAACCGAGTGTGCCACCACCCACATTCCGGTTGTCGCAAACCCAGTGTGCCATATGCATGTGGCCACAAACCCCAATGTACCATACTTATTGTCAATGTCACAAACCCAGTGTGCCATATTTATCTGGCCACAAACCCCAATATGCCATAATATCATTGTCATTGGCACAAACCTAGTGTGCCATGTGTCTAATGTGTCAGGAGTAAGCGTGTGTCACATTCTGTTGTAGAATGTAGAATCTCCACACCTCTGCCGTGGGCCAATTCAGTGTGCCACACTTCTGTTGCTTCACAAACACGGTATGCCATGTCCCCTGGATCTGGATCTGGATCTATCCCGTAGTCCCATGGACCGTTGGGCCACTAATGAAGATCTTGCAACCAGCTTCCTCCACTCCCTGCGGTCCTCTGCTTTCCGTTCCACTCAAGGCCAGTCCTCCACTCTCTGATGTTGTCTTCCCATCGTTTTCTCTGTCTGCCTCTTCGTCGCCCCTTCTTGTAGTGTTCTCGTTAGGACAGTCTTGGCCAGTCCAGATGTTCGTGTGACGTGCCCGTACCACTTTAGTTTGCGTCTGTTCACTGAAGTCAGGAGCTCTTTAAATGGTTCGATGGCGTTTCCAATTCTGCCCTTCACATCCTCATTAGGCCACAGTCCCCACTGTGTCACAACTCTGACGTGTTTTCTTTTCGTTGTGTCACGTACCCATCCTGTCATAGACCTGACGTGCCTCATTTCCTTATTTTCTTAATTGTCACTAGTGATGTGCCATGTTCCTGCTATTGTCACAAGCCTGATGTCACGCTTTTTGACATATCATTGCCTGTGGTGTGCCACATTATTGTTGTGTCACAAATCCGACCTGACATAATATTTCTGTTGTGCCACGAACCCAGTGTGTCTAATGCTTGTGCCACAAGCCTGATACATCACATGTAGGTCGGTGCTCGCTATTCAGCTACCTAAGGAAGATGGTGTGGCCGACAAAGACAACCCTGCAAGCTAAGCTGTAGAGTCCACGAGAGGAGCTGGAAAGGACGTGGCCACTATTTCTCCCAAACACATCTGACGGTGTAAAAAGCGAACGAGAGAAGAAGAAGAAGAAGAAGTCACAAGAAGCGTACTCTATTTCTGTGATGTAACACACACTCAGTGTGGTGTCTCGTTCCCGGATTTTTTGTAGTTTATTGTATCATAACTAAAGCTTTGCGTGGGGATGGGATAGCCTAGTGGTTAGAGAGCTGCGCTCGTGATCTGACAGGCCTGGGCTCGAGCCCCCACTGAGATGCCCGTTCAAGGAGATTATTCGTTTCTCCTGGAGTTAACACCAGTGCCGACTCCACTTCCCTGAAAGTCCATCCGATATGACTGTAAACTGAGGTCCCGTGTGTGAACAGCATGGGCACACTCCTGCTTCGCCTTTGGGAAGAGTAGGCCATTGTGTGCAGGCTGGAACAGATGACAAAACTTAAAAAACCTCATGCACATAGGGATTGGATGTAAAACAAAAGTGTAATTGTGGTTGTAAATTTCATTAATCTTTGAATGAAAGAAAAAATAGATAAATGAATGAATAAGGAAAGACAAATAAATACACGCACGCGCGTGCGCGTGCACAGACACACAAACATACACAAACACTACATGCACACGCACATACACACTACACACACACACACACACACACACACACACAAACATTCACACACACACACTCAAACACAATACAACACACACATAATTATACACACACCTTCACATAAAGAACCTCAGGTGTAGCACACATACACACACATAAACATTCACACACACATACATACACACACACACACGCACACTACACACACACACTACACTCACACACACTCGCACACACATACACACACGCACACACATACACATATTTACACACACACACTACACACACACACACACACACACACACACACACACACACACACACACACAACTACATATATTTCGTCTAATATCACTTTAAGTGAACAGACGTAAAATGGAAGACACACACACACACAACTACACATTACCTACTTGACTTCACTGTGGCAAATGCTAACGAACTGTATCCAGAACACCTGTTTGTCATAAACTTCAAATTAATGACTGTTGAGTCAGGGAACTATGGAACACGTCAGGTTTGTGTACACTAACATCAGAGAGTGTGGGATTATTTCTCTCCTCCTCCTTCCCTACCCCCCCCCCCTCCACTCCTTTCTCCTCTCCTCCCCCCCTTCCCCCCTGCTCCAATAGACATGTTGTAACCCCTGACACCAGTGGAGACCTGGATGTATAATTATGATTAGGGCATTACCAGTTTGTGCGTGTGCGAATTGTGTGTGTATATGTGTGTGTGTGTGTGTGTGTGTGTTTGAGTGTGTATGTGTGTGTGTGTGAGGGAGAGAGTGACTGGAGGGAGGGAACGAGGGAGAGAGGAGAGAGAGAGGAGGAGAGAGAGAGAGAGAGAGAGAGAGAGAAGAGAGAGAGAGAGAGGAGAGAGAGAGAGAGAGAGAGTTCTTCAGTTTAACGTCCTTCCACTAATTATTTTTTTTTTTTTAGTTTTTTTTTTATATTCTTTTATATCGAGGATAATGGGGAGTTAATGAGGATAACTCCTAATTAATGATATAGAGCGTGTGTGTGTGAGAGTGTGCATTGTGTGTATGAGTGAGTGAGTGACAGGAAAGAGAGAGAGAATGTGTGTGATTGTGTGTGTGTGTGCCTGTGTGTGTGTGTGCGTTTTTGTGTTTGTGTGTGAGTGTTTGGGTGTGTGCGTCGTGTGTGTGTGACGGGGAGAGAGAGAGAAGGGGGAGAGAGAGAGAGAGAAGGGGGAGAGAGAGAGAGAGAAAGAGAGAGAGATGGAGAGAGAGAAAGAGAGAGAGAGAGAGAGAGAGAGAGAGAGAGAGAGAGAGAGAGAGAGAGAGAGAGAGAGAGAGAGCGAGAGAGAGATTTTTGTTGCGTCTGATTTTAAAGTTAGTATCCCTTGGGATCAATGTCGTGTGTGTGTGTGAGTGAGTGCGTGTGTGTATAATGTTGTGTGTGGTGGACGGAGAGAGAGAGAGAGAGAGAGAGAGAGAGAGAGAGAGAGAGAGAGGAGAGAGAGAGAGAGAGAGAGAGCGCGAGAGAGATTTTTGTTGCGTCTGATTTTAAAGTTAGTATCCCATGGGATCAATGTCGTGTGTGTGTGTGAGTGAGTGCGTGTGTGTATAATGTGTGTGTGTGACTGGAGAGAGAGAGAGAGAGAAGAGAGGAGAGAGAGAGAGAGAGAGAGAAGAAGAGAGAGAGAGAGAGAGAGAGAGAGAGAGAGAGAGAGAGAGAGAGAGAGAAGGTGTGTGTGTGTGTGTTGACAGAGAAAACTTTTGTCGCATCTAATTTTAAAGTTAGTATCCCATGGAATCGATCATGCGTGTGTGCGTGTGTGTGCGTGCGCGCGTGTGTGTGTGATTGTGTATATGTGTGTGTCTGCGTGCGTGCATGTGTGTGCGTGTATGTGCGCGCACGCGCGCGCTAAAGTCAGTCACATCTGTTTGTTTCCGCTTTCGAGTGAAGAGCCAAGTTTGACTATGACCAAAGAAACCAACAGTGTAACTTAAACAAAAAAAGGAAAAAGAATATACTGTACATGCTATAATGGTCACCTACCCCACTTCGTTTGTTTGTTGTTTGTTTTGTTTTATTTTTGTGTTTTTGTTGGATTTTTGCTTTTATCGCCTTTTGTTGTGTTGTGGGGGGGGGGGGGGGGTGTTGTTGTTGTTTTTTTTACTGTTTTGGGGTGTTTTTTAAAGTTTTTTTGGTGGGATTCTTTTGGATGAGGGGGGGTAGGGGGTTTGACCCCACAGCGAGAGCACTGGACTGGACAATACAACAGATCAAACCACTGGGTCGAAACCGACCCGACCCACCCCTACCCTCTGTTCTGTCCTCTCTTCCGCTTGAATGAGGTCTGACCACTGCATACCAGGCCGCTGGGTTGGCCTGCGAAGTTAGTGACGAAGCCGGTTTTTTTTAAGTTAGCAACCTTCCTAAAAAAAAAAAAATATATATATATATATATATATATATATATATATATATATATATATATATATAAACTTGACACGCCTGAGACCGTGTACAAGTCACCAAGAATAGCCCTACTTCACACGTTAAATGACGTCCCCTGTGTCAGAAAGGTCATTTTCAAGAGTCTGCTTGAAGCAACACGTCGCGGTTAAAAACACAGATGGGGGAAAAAATTGCTGTGGAAAGCAGATAAATAAAATCTGTCTTGGGCTAGAAAGCGTGTGTGACAAGGACCCCCATGTGACGCGTCACTGCCGCTGTCTCCCTCCGCCTCTAACCAACCGCCAGCAACGCAAAGTAGGTCGAGTTCGGCGGAAGAGCGCGAGGCTCTGTGTGTGTGTGTCTGTGTGTGCGTGTGTGTCGCTTGGACAGGTGAGAGACAGACAGAGAGAAGTTTTGCTGTGTGATTTGTGAGGGAAGGGGGGAAAAAAAGGGAGGAACCCTATCCATCCGCCCCAAGGAGATTAAGAGAAGGGAGTGTTTCATCGTTTTCTTCCAACTTGTAACAGGTATGTGATTTTTTTTGATTTTTTTTTTTAAAAACTGGTCGTTCTAACACGCATGTATAGGGTGGGGACAGTGAGGTCGTCTGGTCCCTTGAAAGTAGTTTTGGTGTGGGTTTGTTCCCCCGCTACGGATGCTGGAGTTTTGTCGTCTCGCGTGAGAGGAGTGTGGACGGACGGGCAGTGGGGTTTTGTTCTAGGCTAGGTTAGGCTCCTACTACTGCAAGCGAGCTGTGTCTGTCCCGCATTTCAATGCATTAGGGCTTTTCTGCCTGTCAGTCTGTGCGACAAGTCCTGGCTGTATTGATCACTAGCTTACAGCTCTCTCTCTCTCTTTCTCTCTTTCTCTCCCACTCAGCTAGCCCCAAGCTTTTTACAATGGGATTTTTTGGTTCGGCTGTCTGATGTGACTGAAACCAGAGAAAGCCGATCGAAACATCCTGTGTTCATGACTGCTTCCAAGTTGGGTTAGGAGTTGATGAAAAAAAATGCTTTGAAAAAGTTACTGTAGGACGTACAGATTTTTCGAAGTTTTGAATGTTTTGTTTAGGAACTGCGTGGGGTTTTTTGTTTGTTTTGTTTGGAAAGTTGCACTGAAAAAGAAACAGTAGTAAACAAACACATGCTGGCAGACGATCGCACATTTCTTTAAAAAAAAAAAAAAGCGCGGTTGGTCAAAAATAGCATTGACACGCTGGTGCTAAAACGGGAGAGAGAGAGAGACTGCAGACGACAATTGAAAGCGGAGGAATACACGAGTCGGTGACAATGTTTTTGTTTGAAAATACAAAAGGAGGATTCGTAGGACGAGCTGAAACAATGGTAAGTGTGTAGTCAGATTGTGGATGCATTTGTTTGAAAATCGGTGGGTTTGGGTTTTTTGGTTTATTTTTTGTTGTTGATTTGGGTTTTGTGTTGCAGTTCGTAAATTACTCAGATCTTCGATGTGTGTTTTCAAATGACTTAAACATTCAGATATCATTAGAATATATTTAAATGATGTATATCGATGGTTATGCCTATCTCTGTCAGTCAGTTTGTCTCTGTCTGTCTGTCTGTCTCTCTGTCTGTCTGTCTGTCTCTCTCTCTCTCTCTCACTCCTCTCTCTCTCTCTCTTTGTGTGTGTTTGCCTGTCTGTGTCTGTCTGTGTCTCGCTTTCTCTCTCTCTCCTCTCTCTCTCTCTCTCTCTCTCTCTCTCTCTCTCTCTCTCTCTCTCTCTCTCTCTCTCCTCCGCACACACACACACACACACACACACACACACACACACACACACACACACACACAGCGTTATTGCTGCACACGCCGTTTAAATATTTTTTTTTTCAAAGTCAACGTATTTCTAATGAATAAAAGTTTAAAATATTTCTGCTATGTGGTACAACTTACATGTGTAGTTTCATCAGGATGTACAATATTAAACCAGTCATTTATACGTGGATACAATATTCCGTTCATATGATAATCAGATGTCTTCACAGGTTAATTGTTTCTCAATAGGCCTGTTATTGATGCGCTATGTTGTTAGAATCTGGCATTAAGAGCATTAAAGAAAAAGTTAGCTCTAGGGATGGTTATGCTGGGGTTTTTTTCTGGAAATATTGTTGAAATATTTAAAACTTCTTCAGCTGTAACTTGATTAATCGTACCGTCCCATACAGATTTCCAATCTTATGAATAAATTTACATTTCTGTTTCATAATTCGGTTAAACCAGATAGCCTAAGTGTCGTAAATCTGGTCATTTGTGGCTTAAAATGATTCCCCTCTGTAGAATATTAAGCCAAGTCAAAGTTCTGGTATCAAAAGCACGTCGGAAAGAGCCATGTGAAAAAGCAGGCGTAAAGCATTGAGCTATAATTAAGCGTATCGAATAAAGAAAGGAGCAGAGAAGAATCGATCTCTCCAAAGAGATGGTTGTGGAGGTGAAAAAAGTGCATTGAAGGAAGCACTTTAAAGTGATCTATAGCCTCTTTGACTGAGCAGCTTTACATTTTCGTCAATTGAAAACGCTTCATTGCTGTACTCGTTTTCATTTTGTGTTATTTCACTTTAACCATTTTCAGTTTTTGTTTTATAGCTCTTCATGTCGTGAGAAGTTCAATTCTCTTCTCTTTCGAAAAAAAATCCAAACCCAACCAAAAACAAAACGTTTGAGCTAAAGATTGGGATCTCATTTTTTTTCTCCGTATTTCCTGGGTCATCAGAAGTGCAGACGTGCTAAATCGTTTGGTTTGTTGTTATAGTTAGATTTGTTTCGCTTGTGTAAAAAGTCAAAGAAGTTAGTTGAAATGTAGTCCGTGTCAAGGTGAAGAAAAGTGGAAAATGCTAAAGCGTAGTGTCAGGCAGTATTTTGTGTACTAAAAACCTGCAGAATGATATTCATACGTGAAGAAAAATCATCCAGGAAAAGATTAATGTTTATAATTACAGTGAAAGAGTAGTCGGTGATTAGTCTGATATCAGTAACATTCACACCCCCAAAACTGAATAAATGCTGTATTTTAAAGTGTGAGGTTAAAGGAGGGGTGAGGGGAGGCGTTAGAGAGGCCAGAAGGGGGAGAGAGAGAGGGGGGAGGGAGGAAGGGAGGGAGGGAGAGAGTGTGTAAGTGTGTCAAAATCGAAGTCAAAGTCAATTTTTTATTTTCAGATGGTACATTGAGCAACAGTGCATTTGCTTTTTTTCATCAAGCCATCTATTTAAAAAAGAAAAGAGAGAGAGAAAGAGAGAGAGAGAGAGAGAGAGAGAGAGAGAGGAGAGAGGAGAGAGAGGAGAGAGGAGAGAAGAGAGTAAAGATAATATATATGTGTGTGTTTACTGGTTAGTGAAATTCTGCAGCTGTTGCTGTTGTTGTTGACACCCAATAATTGATCAATATATAAGCTATTTAGGCAGTTTTGAATGAAAAACAAAACTAAAATAAAACAACACCCTCCCCCCAAAAAAAACCCAACAAAAACCAAACAAAAATAAATCAACAACGGCACAAAGTTTAGGCCACAATTGTTTGGGTTTTTTTAACCAACGATGAACGGATGGTAAAAAAAATACAAACAAACAACCTCTTCAGGGACAAAATAAACCATAGCTGGTTGTGATTTATAAAGAAATAAAAGCACTGCCCCCATCCCCCCAAAAAAACCAAAAACAAACCCAGAACGTATTGGTTGTGACCTGAAAAAAAGTACCAAAACAAACACAAACACACACACACACACACACACAAGAGCTGGTAACGTCTATTGGTAAAACTTTCTAAACGATGGGAAAGCGGGACAGTGGAGAGAGTAGAGAGATGCAAGCCATGAACTTTAGTGAAGGGGAACATTCTGCTTTGCGACACAAACGTGGTTAATTACGCGTACACACACACACACACACACACACACACACACACACACACACACACACAACACACTCACACACACACACACACACACACACACACACACTCACACTCACTCACACACCACACACACACCACACACACACACACACACACACACACCACACACACACACACACACACCCCACACACCACACAGTGTGACAGTGCACGCTTGCCATTGCCGCCATTGATTTTCGGGTTACTTTCGTTTTAAATGACCGTCTTACGCGCGCGCGCGCGCGCACACACACATACACACACACACACAGTAACAGTGCACGCTTGCCATTGCCGCCATTGATTTTCGGGTTTCTTTCGTTTTAAATGACCGTCTTAAGCGTGCTTATTGACTCTTCCAGCTGTCACACAATGTGTGTGTGTGTGTGTGTGTGTGTGTGTGTGTATGTGGTGCGTGTTGTGCGTGTGCTAGGGCGCGTGCACTTTGGTTTGGAAGACAGGGAAGTAAACTGTAAAAAAAAGGACTAAAACAACATGTCTAAAGTTACAAAAAGAGAAAAAAAATCCACACAGTTGCTTTTTAATTTACACGAAATCACAGTATAGGGAAACATTCCGTTATACTATAATTGCATATTTCAATCAACCTGTGTTCGGTGTACAATTTAACTTTTGCATTGTTTTTCTCTCTTTATCTGTTGCTATCTCAGTATCTGTATGTGACTGCTGCATCCATGTTTGCCTGATTGTCTCTCTCTCTCTCTGTCTCTGTCTGTCTGTCTGTATATGTATCCCTATATGAATGTCTGTATCTTTCTGTCTGTCTTCCTGTCTCTCTTTCTCTTTCATTCTCTCTTTCTCTGTCTCTGTCTCTCTCTCTCTCTCTCGCTCTCTCTCTCTATCTCTCTCTCTCTCTCTCTCCCTCCCTCTCTCTCTCTCTGTATGTCTCTCTATATGAATGTCTCTGTCTTTCTATGTGATCTTTCTCTCTGAATCTCTTCTCTCTCTCCCTCTCTCTCTCTCTCTCTCTCTCTCTCTCTCTCTCTCTCTTCTCTCTCTCTCTCTCTCTCTCTCTCTCTCCTCTCTGCCTGTATATGCCTTTCTATATGAATATCTCTGTCTCTCTGTCTTCCTGTCTCTCTCTCTTTCATTCTCTCTCTCTCTCTCTCTCTCTCTCTCTCTCTCTCTCTCTCTCGCTTTTCTCTCCCCCTCTCTCCCTCTCTTTCTCTCTCCCGCCCCCGTCTCTCTCTCCATACTAATTATGACCTTTTCTTCACTGGCGCACGCATTCTTTGAAGAGTGCAAACAGCGTGTGTGATCTTTTAAGCCATTGTTTTTTTAACATTTACCTGTGTTTTGACTTCACTGCAGGTACTGTGACAGGTCAGATCCGAACCCTCGACAGATGGTTTTGTTGTTGTTGTTGTTGTTGACCAGCGCTGGACTATAACAGGAACGTACACGTTGGAATGAAGCGGCGTTGTCACATCACTGATGCCATGTCATAGTCGGGGTCTGCAGTACACAACGCTCCTGTGAGGACCATGGCTTTGGAAACGCGTCAGGAATTGAAAACGTTGCCAGTGTGAGAGTTTGTTTTGCGAGAGCAGTCAGTGCCCTGGAAGTTCATGCATTCACGGAATATTTACTTCAGCATCCTCAGTAGTTACTTAATGTTATAACTGGGAGTGTAAAAGAAATTGTGCGGAAAGAGTGCATTGAGGTTTTGAAAAAAAAAGAACATCAACATACCTGTTTGTGTAGGGGTCTGATATTCAGTGTTTTTTGGGGGTGTGATTTAAAGCAGATTTATATAGACAGAGGATACAACCACAGTTTAGACATTGATCCACAGAAAGAGCGAAACGACGTCCCTAAAATAAATCCCTAAAACAAATATATAAAAAAAATTTGAAAGCTGTGTCCCAGCTTGTTGAGCATTTGGAAATCACCAACAGATGTTGCTTGTAATAACCCACTGCACACACAGTGCATAAAAGCCCAGGATATCGTCTTGGTGTGTGTGTGTGTGAGGATTTTCAACGTTACCTACTGACTTCACAAGTGGAAAGCCAGGAGGGTTATTTGTCTGAGTGGGAAGAAGCCAACGGAGAGGATTTTACCTGGAATTTTCTTCTTTCTTGTGGAAGTAGCGGATACTGTGGAGTGACCATCACCATGGTGAATAAAACGGGAGAGGAGACCGACCCCAAGACCAAGGAGAGTCTGCTGGGGAAACGCCAGTTACAGGTAAGCCTTGTAGCCAGGTGTTCACACTGTGGTGTTTCTTCTTTCACGGTTATCAGAAGGTTGTTTCCTAGTCAAATTACGAAGTATCGAAATGGTTTCGTGGAGAATAGACAGTTCAAGACATGGGAAGAGCTTCAGGAGGGTTGTTCTTAAAAGATGGAAAAGATTTAGGAAGATTGTTCCTAAAAAAAAAGACATAATTTATTTACATTCATTCTTTTCTTTCGAAGATTTCATTTTCATTTTTCATATTCATTTTAAGTCCCAAGGTGATGAAATGAGCACTCACGTGCCTTTTTTTTTACATTTAGTCCCCGTTGGAACTGTCGCACGGTTTTGTATGAGACCAAAATCCATCATTTCTATTTCATCAGCACAATTTTCTCCCTGTTAAAGCAAGAAATGTGAAGATCTTCTTTGAGGGGGGGCATCGCAGTTGTAAATCTGTATGAAGACTTCGTGGAGTGTACGTTTAGCTGTGATGTGTGTGATACAGCATTTACAGTTGATATTTTATGCGATGAAAGGGAATTAGCACAGTACACATATCCAACATCATTCAGGCAAGAGCGCTAAACTTAACGTGCCCCTTCCATTCATCTAGTCCTTAGTGTGGTCAGTTCTTGCTATAATCAGCACCAGCTGGGCTGGGATGGAATGGGCAGCAGCTGAGAGTGGGGGAAACTGACTGCTGTGGGGAAAAAATACTAGCTAATCCAGGCTCAGACATATCAGGTAGATAGAGATACATTCCTTCTTCTTTGTCTGTTTGAATCTTGGAGTGCAAGTACAGCAGGCACTGACCGTTGTGTTGGGTTGGTGCCTAGAGTTCGGGGTTGATGAAGTGAGGAGTGAAAGCCGGGTGATGAGGAGTGACAGCCTTGTTACGTAGGTTATCAATAATGGAGACAGAGACGGTGGTGTGACTTTTTATCTGTGTTTTTCCCCTTCTCGGTGAGTGTCCAGTATGTGTGTGTGTGTGTGTGTGTGTGTGTGTGTGTGTGTGTGTGTGTGTGTAGGGTGGAGGGGTGGAGTGGGGGTGTTTGTGTGTGTGTGTGTGTGTGTGTGTCCAGTGGTGTGTTTGTGTGTGTGTATATGTGTGTATATGTTTGTGTTACTTGGTTATTTGTACTTTTTCACCCTCTCTCTCTCTCGCTCTCGCTCTCTCTCTCTCCTCTCTCTCTCTCTCTCTCTCTCTCTCTCTCTCTCTCTCTCTCTCTCTCTCTCTCGTGTTGTGTGTACTTGGTTCTTTGTACTTTTCACTACTCTCTGTGTCCAGTGTGTGTGTGTGAGTGTGTTTGTGTATTGTGTGTGAGTGTGTGTGTGTCCAGTTTGTGTATATGTGTGTGTACTTTGTTATTTGTACCTTTTCACCCACCCCTCTCTCTCTCTCTCGTGTATGTGTGTGTACTGGTTATTTGTACTTTTCACTACTCTCTCTCTCTCTCCCTATGTGTGTGTGTGCGCGCGCGTGTGTGTATACGTGGTTATTAGTTTTCTTCCTCAACTCTTGCGTATGTGTGTGTTTGAGAGAGAGAGAGAGAGAGAGAGATACGCGAGATACAGAGAGAGAGAGAGAGAGAGAGAGAGAGAGAGGAGAGAGACAGCAACAGAAAGAGAGAGAGACAGAGGGAAGAGAGACAGAGAGAGAGAGAGAGAGAGAGAGAGAGAGAGAGAGAGGAGAGAGAGAGGAGAGAGGAGAGAGAGAGAGAGAGAACAGGGAAGTTCTAATCACGCGGCTCGGAATGACTGATCAGAGTAAAGGAAAGCAACAATCTTTCTCAGAGATCGCGGGAACGTATGGATTCTCACCCAAACGCCAAGCAGGCTATTGACCCTCTCTATAACAACTCCCACCCCCACCACCCCCATCACCGACCCCGCCCCCTTCCCCCCCCCCCCCCCCCCCCCCTTATTTGACCACCCCCCCCCCCTCACCCCCCTCAAGTCACCCACCCCACCCCACCCTTTCCGCACCTACCACCCCTCCTAACTGCACCGTAGATGTGATGGTCATTACTCATCATCATCATCATCATCAGACCCGTGACCTTGGCGGTCGTGGGGGAGACATGAAAGACGATGCCGTGGTAAGCCTCCTCCATCCATCTCGGTCCTCGGCTCTGCGCAGTAGTGCCCAGTCATTCATCCTGGTCCATTCTCTGATGTTGTCCATCCATGACTTGTTCTGTCTTCCCCTCCTTCTGCCACCTTCGA
>CM054140.1:64734888-64742388 GCA_028751875.1 Rapana venosa | reverse complement strand
TATACAGTATTGATATGTCAAAACACTGCCCCTTTCCTTGTCTTCAATATATATATATATTTTTTTTTTGGGGGGGGGGGATTTTTTTCTTTCCATCCACGTGCTATAACCAACGGTCTGTTTCAGTTTCTATTTTTTTGTTTTTTAGATTTTGTTTGCTTTGGCCTTCATCCCTATCATGCCTTTTGCTTAATTTCTATATGCTGGAAGGTTATTTTGGGTATTGTTTTGAAGCTTTCTTTTTGCCCCTGTAATAGATGGATGGTGGTAATCCTTAATGCAGTAGAAAGGCAAGCGTTTCTTAAGTAAGATATCGTCATGATACAAATCATATATTTTTTAATTCACAGGCAAAGATGCCATAGAGTATGCTCTCTTTAATAGTTTTGTAACATATATAGCTTTTGGCGAACGTAAGATATCTACGAATAATATTATTGGACACATTTTATTTTTAGAAACAAGTTTGGGGGATGACCAGGCTGGTGATACTGACACACTGACGGCCCCAATGTTTGTTAAATTAATGTATTGTATGTGACACTCCACCTCAAAATGAGGCGCTTTGCACCTGACCCACTTTTCAGCTAGAAGCCATTTTAGGCAGGTTGAGGGTCAAGTTACCGATTTTGAAATTTTGATTGATCATAAAACTATAGCCATTCTTCTACCTTGTACTGAAGCATCAAGGCGTAACTTTTTTTCATTTTGCTTAAAAAAACGCTTTTAAAAAACACCCAAGCGCTCATTCTGACCACCGATCGGTGGTCTAGAAGTAACGCGCCTGTCTAGAAAGCGAAAAGTCCGGGTTGGAAGTGTGCGGTGGTTCAAATCCCGTTTGGACCCGAAACATTTCCCCCATCAATGAGACCATGAGTGGTGGTCTGGGCGCTAGTCTTTAGGATGAGACGATAAGCCGAGGTTCTGTGTGTTACAAAAAATTATTTAGCGCACGTAAAAGAACCCACGGCAACAAGAGTTGTCCCTGGCGAAATTCTGTAGAAAAAAGCCACTCTGATAGGGAAACAAATACAGTTGCAGATCAAAAAAAAAAGTGTGGCGCTGCTCTGTGGCGACGCGCTCACCCCGGGGAGAGCAGCCCGAATTTCACGCAGAGAAATATGACGTGACTTAAAGTGGTATAAATAAATAAATAAATAAAATGCAAATTTTGCCACTTTCTCATTTTGCCACTCTCTGCAGTCTACAACTTTCATACAAGTGTCCGATTTACAATCCGTTTTCTGTATTGGATAGCTTATTTATTGCAAATTAGTAATATGTCAATAACTAAAAATTGACCTCTGGTGCAATACAACTCATTTTGCGGTGGAGCGTCACATAATTATGGCTAAACTTTTGGGCTAGGCTGTGACTGACAAATACAGTCAGTCAACTCAAGTCAGTCTCTCTCTCCCACCTGGTCTTTTCTCACCCAACACTCCCAGTCTTGGCTAACTAGGAAAGCATGGTGAGAAGAGAGGACCGGTGTTAACTGCCAACCCTTTTTACTCAGGGGTTTTGTAATGTTTGGTGGTGGTGGTGGGGGTGGTGTTTTTGTTTCTGAATTAATGGACTGTTTAGTCAGTGTACTCAAGAGTATAAGGGTTAATGATACAGAACTACTTTAAAAAAGGAAATCAGTAGGTGGTGGGGTGATTTTGACCCGATATTTGTTTGACAGTTGTATCTAGTTAGGTCTATAACTCGTCTTTTTTCCATTAGTTTGGTCTGGCCTTGGTATGAGTTTGTCTTTTATGTTTTCTGCGTTCGTTGTGTGTGTGTGTGTGTGTGTGTGTGTGTGTGTGTGTGTGTGTGCGCGCGTGTGTGTGTGCGTGCGTGTGTAAGTGTGTGTGTGTTCATCTAACGATTTCTACAATTATGCACTCAAGAGTCGGTGATTATAATTATAAAGCATACTCAGTCACACACCAAGTGAGTCAGTCCCTCGAGAATACGGATGTTCTCTGCAAAATGGGGAAAAATCTTCTTTCTGCAAAACGATTCGTAATGCATACTTAGTGTTTGCGTGTACGTGTTTGTGTACCAGTTACTTATCTTATCACGAGGATGGGATGCAAATTTTATTTTATCTCCGAAAGCTTTTGGCTAGTTTATTTTCAAAAATCGTTTAATGCAAGTGATAGTGAAGGGCGCACCCGACTGACACTGACTTGATCGTTTCTGAGGAATAGGACCCCATCCCAACTGATGTAATCCTAGATTAGAATGTATACACACACACACACACACAACACACACACACACACACACACACAATAACAGGGAGGCATCACCATCTATATCTACGAGTCCCATTTTGTTTGCTCAGTTTTCGAATGTCAAGCCTTAGCGGCTTAAGTAAAACTTTGATAGATTTGTGTAACAGCGTGAAGAGAGAATAGAAGTCATAATGCGTTCACACACACACACACACATACACACACACACACACACACACACACACACACACACACACACACACACACACACACAACACACACACACCATCTCTCTCTCTCTTTCTCTCTCTTTCTCTCTCTCTCACACACACACACCATCCCCTCTCTCTCTCTCTCTCTCTCTCTCTCTCTCTCTCTCACACACACACACACACACACACACACACACACACACCACACACACACACACGCTTTGAAATGAAATACCAGCGGTAAATAAAAGGCAGTTAACGATTTTAACAAAAAATCTAAATGGCTTATTTATTTATTCATTTATTTATTTATTTTATACTTTATTTCCAGGATAATGGAATGAGCACTCATGTGCCTTTTTACATCGAGTCCCCGTATGTATGCAGTTTTGTATATTTTGCCATCCGTTCACAACGGCACACAATGGCTTACTCTTCCAAAAATCGGAACGGGGTTTAAACGTGTGCGCAAAAATGTTCTGCGCGCGTTTGCACACGGGACCTCGGTTTATAGTTTCAACCAAAGGACTATTAGAGTCTTTTAGCCTACTTTTTTTGGCGCACATTTTCTTTCTTAGACCATGATCGTGGTTGGTTTTTTTTTCTCTTTTGATTGTTTGCTTTTGTTTATAACGAATGATCACGAAACAATGTCAATATTTCTAGACAAAGCCGAATTGAAAAGTATAGCAGCCACCTTTAAAATAAAAAAAAAGGGCAGACAGCAATCCTCTACCTCCTTCCTCATCCATCACACACGTGTACGAGATCGTTAACGGTCCTGTTCAGTCACTGACAGTGTTTTTATGTTCAACTCTTGTGGTAGGTACTTTCCAACACGAGTGCGGCAGCTGCGTACCAAGTGTGTGTGGACCAATGCTTTGACCGTTAACTGCTGTGGTCACGGCGGGACGTCGCTGATGGCCTTTGTGTGTAGTGGTGCGGTTACTTACGGCCTCTCTGGCCTGTGGTGGATCTGTCCGCACGCTGTTGTTAAGTCTCCTATGTTAGTGTTGTTGTTGTTGAAAGTCGGCCCACAGGTTTAAAACCACTGTTTTGGTTTTTTGGTAAAGTGGGGGTGAAAAGTTGTTTACAGAGTCTTACGAAATGTCATACGTGTGTGTGTGTGTGTGTGTGTGTGTGTGTGTGTGTGTGGTGTGGTGTGTGTGTGTGCGTGTGTGTGTGAGTGTGTGTTTATGTGTGCGTGGTGTGTGTGTGTGTGTGTGTAAGCACATCATTTACGTACGTGCGCGCGCGTTAGTGTACACATACACACATGCAAACACGCACGCATGCACGCACGTACGCACGCGCACACGCACACACACACACACACACACACACTTACGTATGCTATTTCTAAGAATCTGTGAAGAACTTTTCATTCAGCTTTATCAGCATGGATTTAACCTGTGTGCTGACTTTCAACAACATACAAGATTTGACAACAGCTTGCGACAGGCACACCACAGTCCACAGAGATGATCATGACCAGGTTCGAATCTCGTTCAAAAGGAATTTTCCTCTGGAGCTAACATCAGTGCCGACTCCACTCTCCCCAAAAGTCCTTCAGATGAGTCTATAAGCCAAGGTCCCGTGTGCGAACGCGCGCAGAATATCTTGCGCACACGTTAAAATCCGTTCCGTTTTTTCGGAAGAGTATATCATAGTGTGGGGACGGGATAGCTCAGTGGTCGGAGCACTCGCTTTCCCCCAGCCAAGTTAAGCAGTGTCGAGCGTGGTTACCAGTTGGATGGGTGACCGTTTGCGCGCCTTGGCTTCAGTACAGTTCCCCCAGTTCACCCAGCTGTAAATGGGTACCTGTCCTCTTTAGGGTCAGGGAAGGTAAAGCAGCGAGGGAGAGGAGATGGGCGCCGCCCTCAATATGCTGGCCCTAGAAAAGTGAGGTCTTTGACGCCTCGCTCCCCTACGACCTTATAGGTTATGGGACACCTTTACCTTTACCTTTACTATATCATAGTGTGCCGGTGGGAACGGATAACAAAATGTACAAAAGCTGCACGCACACGGGGACTAGATGCAAAAAAGCACCCGAGTTCTTATTCCATTATCCTCGAAATGAAAAATAAAAACTATAAATACACACAAAGTCGCAAGGTGGAGGACAACTGAATGCAGTTTCCGGAGTGCTGTGGATGTCGGATGGAGCTGAAAAAGAATGATGTTTTTTCTAAGGAGCGGTTGTGGATAAAATCTGGCTGACATCCCACCATTTCATTTAAACATTCTCTCTATGCTGCCGTCAAATCTGTTGTATACGACCAAGCCGTTGTCAAAATATCTGCCCGCCAAGCAGTGTTTAGATTGGGTTTTGTTTTGAGAACAATATTTTCTTCTGGATCAGAGATCGTACAGAACCATAGGTATATATGCATACCAGAGGAGGAAGAGAGAGAGAGAGAGAGAGAGAGAGAGAGAGAGAGAGAGAGAGAGAGAGAGAGAGAGAGAGGAGAGAGAGAGAGAGATGCTCAATTTCTTTTTTTTTCCAACAAACTGTTTTATTGTAGAATGTCGTAAATTTTACATATTTCTTACATCTTAATTTTGAGGCTGGCAGTACACGTTCTAAATTTGGTATAATGTCATCATACTCGCTTGGTAATTTCACCAGTTGTGACTTTATCTGTTTCTTTGTTTGTAACATATCCATTCAGTAATTTCATAGGGTATGCAACTTTATTTTCAAGTAGACTCCCTAGCATAAAAGACAAAACAAAATCACTGAAACTGTTTCCTCAGTTTCACCCAATTTTTAATATTCCTAAGTTTCCTTGTCTATTTTATCTCATATTTGCAAAAACAGATTCTGGCTCGTATTGACAAAAAAGACCGAATCTGATTTCCAAATAAACATATAAATAAAGCAAGACACCTTACAACAAGTACCGAAAAGCCGCCTCCCCACCCGACCCCAACCACCCCCCCCCCCCCCCCCCCCAAAAAAAAAATAGAGAAAAAGTCAACCGCCACACTTTGCATTGAGAGATTTCAAAGTACCATCGCGGCATACACATATTATGGTAGTGGGCAAAAACAAAAAAAAAGGTAAAAAGCCATCATCAGCATCGTCCTGTTAGGTCGTTAGCTGTGCCCAGTGGTGGAGTTACGCCTGTCTAGACAGACACGTGTAGGCCGCACACATTGGGGCAGCCAGAAATAGTCGGCGTGGTGACCCAGGCAAAATACTGTCACTGGCCTTTCGCTCCGGGACAGGCGGCATCTAATCAGAAAATAATAATAATGAAATCGCCTCACGGCAACATGACACATACACACACACACACAACACACAAACACACACACACACACACACACACACACACACACACACACACACACACACACACACATACCGCACGTTGGATCCAGCGAGATGATAGGCTGTGCGTGTGTGTGTGTGTGTGTGTGTGTGCGTGTGCGTATTGCTTCCGCGTAACCCATGGGCTGTGAAATGTGTCATGGCGGTCATCAGGGGGAGATAATCCATTCTGGGAGTGACTTGGTTGCTTTAGGGAGAGAGAGTATAGGTGAAATTGTGTGTGTGTTTTGAATGTGTGTGTGTGATATCAGGAAGTGGCTTGACAGTGTCCTAAAACTAATGGGTTTAAGTTTGTTGCTGTTATCATTATTACTATTTTATGGTAATGATAATAATGCATGAAATTTATATCGCGCTATATCTCGTGAGAACAAGTCAAATGCTTAAGCATTTATCGGAAGTAGTATTTCATTTATAATTATCAATATATATATATATATATATATATATATATATATATATATATATATTATATATATAATATATATGTGTGTGTGTGTGTTCTCTCTCTCTCTCTCTCTCTCTCTCTCTCTCTCTTCTCTCTATATATATATATATATATATATATATAATATATATATATATATATATTTATATATATCACAATCATCAGTATCGTCAAACTTTTCCTTCTTCTTCTTCAGCTTACTATCATAATCATACTTACTTTGAATATCCAAACTTCTTCCCTCAACACCAAGTAGAAACTACATTCTAAACCCCCAAAAAACCCCAGCAATCTTTCCCCCATCAAAACAATGACCACCCTGAAATTAAAAGCAACACATCCTCCTTCTTTTCTCTCCCTCTACCAGACTATAACCCACACACAACAATCAGTACTCCCATTAATGCTGAGAGCACTCAGAGCTGGTCACCCAGATGGGCTTTGGTCATCGTTTATGGATGTTCCCCATCCTCCAGCCTGTCTCCCCTACTGATCTGCAGGCAATAGTTATAAATTTGTCATGGGCATTAGGCTTATCCCTAATGGATCGTGCTGGTGGTGGTAGGCTGGGGTGGCAGGGCGGTGTGGTGTGGTGGAGGTGTCTGGGTCAGTTTGCTGACCACTCAAAGCTTTGGTCCGGCGAGCAAAGAAATCTGGCGTAACGCCGTGTGACCTCTCTTTTGTTGAAAGGGCGTAGGTTGGTGTTGGAAATAGTATAGTGTATGACAACAGTTACCTAAGTTTGGTTGGTTTTTTGGGGGTGGGTTTGGTCTTGCTTCCTGTTGTGTGTATGTGGGTGGTGGGTGGGTGGGTGGGTGCGTGTGCGTGTGAGTATACATTTGATATAATTATGTTAATCCTAATATTTGTGGATGGTTGTCTAGGTGTAAATGGTTTGAATGCAAGCGTTTTGATGTGTTTGCTTTACAAAATTCAGCGCTTTACAAAATTCTACACAAAATCATCATCATCATCATCATTACTTTTCTTCTTCTTTTAGTCTGCTTCGTGCTCCAGAAAAAAAAAATTAATGCGCGAGCAATTGTCCTCATTCTGTGTGTGTGTGGTGTGTGTGTGTGTGTGTGTGTGTGTGTGTGTGTGTGTGTGTGTGTTGTGTGTGTAGAACACGATATTACTACTATTAGTATGAAGATACTTTGGAGTATATTTTTCAAATATTTAAGACTGGTTTACTAAGAATATTATTGTAGTTCAGACGATAATGATAACGATACTACTACTACTACTACTACTACTACTACTACTACTACTACTACT
>CM054140.1:64724888-64732388 GCA_028751875.1 Rapana venosa | reverse complement strand
AGACAGAGAAACAGCAAACAGACACAGACAGACAGACAGGCACTGAAACAGAAAGCTAATCTGTAGTTCGATATACGCCAACGAATTCCTGGGGGGAACGATTAAGGAGAGTTGACTTGCATACATGTGTTGCATTTTTCACCCAATATTATTTTCAGCTATCACTTCGGAACCTTTTAAAAAGTGTTATTTTATGGTGTGCTTTTTTTTCCCCCTATCGTTTCTTTTCTTTTCTTTATTGTTGATGGTGGGTGTTTGGGGAGGGGGGAGGAGGCGAGTGGGGGGGGGGGGGGGAGGAATGTGATATTTGACATTTTGGCTTGTCCATCCATTCATTGCAGGATGCAGCCGTCCCTCCCTCCCTCCATTGGTTAATTCCTGTCTTGTGCTTCTCTCTCTCTCTCTGTGCCATGTCACGCTACCCTTGTTTCTCTGGATGTCTGTCATCAAGCCATCTGGTTACATGCGGGTCTGTCTGCCAGGGGTTCTGTTCTGTCAGCCTGTGTCTTGGCCGTGTTTTTGTGAAAGGTTTAATTAGGTCTATGGATATCTCTTTCTCTGCCTCTGTCTCTGTCTGTTTTTTTCTCTCTCAGTCCCCCCCCCCCCCCCCTCTCTATCTCTGTCTTTCTCTGTCTCTCTTGTCTCTGTCTCTCTCAGGTGCTGTTATATATATATATATATATATATATATATATATATATATATATATATATATATAATATTATATATATATATATATATATATATATATTATAATATATATATATATATATATATAAACAAGACTAAAAAATGAAACTAAAAGAATGCTAAATACAGACTAGCCCGAAGAAAACTGTCCACCCACTATAATCGTCCCCCTCCTCCCAACAACCATCTAAGTCATGTCAAAAGAACTGACCATTGATAACGAATAATGAATGGAAAAAAACCCTAATAATGATAACAGCGATGACAATCCTGAAAAAAGAAGAATCGATACGTATACCTATGAGTTTGACGACAGCAAAGAAAATACAGAGGAAGAGAACTGCTTTACTTCCTGGCAGATCGAGAGAGACAGACAGACAGACAGACAGACAGACAGAGAGAGAGAGAGAGAGAGAGAGAGAGAGAGAGAGAGAGAGAGAGAGAGAGAGAGAGAGAGAGAGAGAGAGAGAGAGAGAATGTGAGGCAGGGGACGCCCAAGAATCCCTCAGCTTCTGTGACATACACCGCGGTCCCTGATCTAGATTGATGACGCTGGGGTGCCCAGCAATCTACAGGAATTACTTGATAATATTTCGGCTGTTCATCAAAAATTCATATGCCTGGCTTACTGTTTTAATGAAACCACTGACAGGACAGTCCAAGGCCTTCGCTGAGTTTAGGATACACAATTCTGTTTGTTTGTTTGTTTGTTTCTGTCTGTCTGTCTGACTCTGTGTCTGTCTCTTTCTGTGTGTGTGATGTCTCTCTCTCTCTTTCTCTCTCTCTCTCTTTCTCTCTCTCTCTCTCTCTCTCTCTCTCTCTCTCTCTCTCTCTCTCTCTCTCTCCCTCCCTCTCTCTCACACACACACACACACCCTCTACATTCGTTTCCTACTTTTATTTTTCTTATAGTTTCTGTTTGATTTTGTAAGGTAAAAGAAACAGAGTTGTGTTCGAGCAGATGTGGGATTTTTCTGTGTAAAAGATGTTAACTTTTTATTATTTTTCTTGATAGATATTACAAATCTTTTCATTTTCAGCGGGCTTTTTTGTTGGTCTGTTTTATATTTTTTGTTAGCTCACCTCTTGGTTCCATGTTCTTGCCATATTTGTTCTTCTATCTTCTTCACCCTTTTATCAATACAACTGTATACTCTTTGGCCGAATGCTACGATTACAGCTGCAGATACAATGATATGCACCAGTATTTTAGGCCAGCAAATTGCTCTGTGCATTCTGAATTTGTTCATGTTGCTCATTTGAAGGTCATTAGATTTCTTTTTTTTCCCTTTGATTTAAAAAAAGTCTATTCACCCCTGGTCATTTTAGACTTTGAAAATGTCATTGGATTGTAGAGAAAGAAACTTCTCTCTGCATGCACCGTTCATGAATTAAAGAAAAATCTGTTTGCAAAGACTTAATTTTCATATTCTTTTAAATCCCACCCCCCTCCCCTTAATTTCAGATAGGGGGTAATAGCAGATTGCAGTGCAGTATCGGAAGGATACAAACTCTATGCTGTCAATGATAAAAAAAAGTTACCACACTCAACATTTTTCATTTAGGATAATATAATATATACTTTTAAATAATTATACAACACTGTAACATCAATTATGTGTTACAACAAAAGACATTCCGATTTTATGAAAATGAACAAAACAGCAACAACAAATAAATTCGTGATTTGATGGAATTTCAATGCTCAATAGTTCTTCCTTCCCTGTACATAACATAAATGCTACGAATTTGACCAGGTAGAGTCAGCTACAGCGAAAGAAGCTTTTGAGCCACAAGCTGAATGAAGACCACACACAGGGTTCACCGAAGAGTCTCAGAAAAAAATGAAAATACTGACTCCGCTGTCATTTTATGAATCCCTCCATATCAGTAATGAGATTTTTTTGGGGGGGGAGGGCGGGGGGTTGGGGGGGATGTCACTAGATGTTTGGACGTGCACGCAATCATGCACACGCACGCCCGTAGACTGGCGGAGACACTTAGAAGCGCGCTGGCGGGCGTGTTTTAGAAGCAGTTCCGTACTTATGCTTTTACGCATGCATGCATGTATGAAAGTATGTACAGATGCATGTGTATACACACCTCATTCCCTCTTTCCTCAACACATACGCGCGCACACGCGCACGCATGCGTGCACACACATATATACACGCACACATACACACGCTCGCACGCGCGCGCGTGCACACACACACACATATGCGCGCGTGCGCGCACATACACACACGTGAATGTTTATTTTATCATCTTCGAAATAAAAGAATAAACGAATAAAAAGAAAAAGACACATAGAGACACACACAGACGCGCGCGCGCGCACACACATACACACAACACACACACCCCACACACACACACACACACACACACACACACACACACACACACACACACACACAGCCATTGCAAACAGAATTCATAAAATGATATTCTAATCATTCATAAACGAAATTTATTATTAAAAAAGAAACCTTAAACAGCTAAAAATAAATGTAAAACACACACACAGAACAAGAAGAAAAATAATTTGCATGTGAAAGAAAAAAACAACCCCACACCTTGGCTCCCATACAATTTCTCCTGCTCATTCTCAGGTTGTCCACACAAATCCCTTCATCCTCTCTAAAGATTGGCTTGGACCTGAAAAAATAGGATAAAAATGAGAAGAAAAAAAACACCCGCACACACAAAATAGCCAGGAAACAGAAAAAAAGAGCAAAAACTAATACTATAAAAAATCCTTCAAAAGATGATTAGGGAGTAGAAAGCTCCTTTTAGAGAGAGGGAGAGGGGGGGAGAGAGAGGGAGAGAGAGAGAGGTCAGTATGGAAAGGCCATGGAAACTGTCACTGGAGGCCTCTGGTGTTCGAATCCTGCTTGTCCAGCCAATTGACAAGCTAAGGATGGGATGTCATCTAGTGCACATGTTCCACCCCCTCCACACACACCACACACACACACACACACACACACACGCACATGCACGCACGCACACACACAACGAACATGAATCGCTGCTGTCAGTAGTTGGCAGTGAGGCTGTCTCTAGCTATCTTTGCTAGTTTTTGTTTTCGTTGGGTTTTTTCTGTGGCTGTTTTGAATTTAGTTTGTTGTGTGTGTGTTTTATGCTTGTATGTCAAGTAGGTTGGGTGTGTGTGTGTGGTGTGTCTGTGTGTGACTTGGTCTGCAGAACATACAGGTATGCAGTAAATACACTCACACACAGATATATAAATATCTGTGTGTATATATACACTCTCTATTTCTTTCTTTTATAAGCACACGCACATCCCCCCCTCTCTCTCTATCTCTCTGTCACTTTCTCAGTTCACTCTCTCTCCCTCCCCTTTGCTTTCCCTCACTCTTAAAAGCTCTTTGTGAAAAGCATTTACAAAAAAAAGTATAAAACGAACTAGGCCAGAAGAAGGACACATTAGAACACAAGAAACAGGCACACAGAAAATGTACACGATCTGATCTCGTACAATGCTTATTCCTTATTCTCATATTCTCCTGCTAAAATCCCTTCAATTTATGCAATGATTCCCTGAACAAAAAACCCGCCCAAAAATCCCCCACCAAAAACAACACAAAACAAAGAAAGAGGGGCAAAAATCATTCCTAGTAAAAGAACGAAACAAATCCAATCCAAAACAGGCAAGAAAAAAGTCACAAAAAACTCCCCCCAAAAGATGCTAAGAGAGCAGAAAGAGCGCTACATTTCAGAAAGCAGAGAGGGGAGCAGTGAAGAAAAGGAACGCCATGGTTGCAGTCAGCAGAGGAGTGTTGTGGTGTGCACAGTGCAGTGTGGTGTCCACATACTGGACAAACCAGTTAGAGATGCCCTCTGATGCACCACGTTGCCTTGCCTACCCCAACACTTGTACATAACCATCAGGATTTGCTGCTGCTGCTAGCGCTGCTGCTGTCAGGGACTGGTGGCCCTCCTCTTGCTGTCTCTTATCTTTGCTTGTCACTGCTGCTTTCTAATATTTTGTTTTCTTCTGTATACATGCCAGTAAGCAACACACAGTTTGCTGTTGTCAGGGACTGGTGACCCTCTTCTTGCTGTCTCTTATCTTTGCTTGTCACTGCTGCTTTCTAATATTTTGTTTTCTTCTGTATACATGCCAGTAAGCAACACACAGTTTGCTGTTGTCAGGGACTGGTGACCCTCTTCTTGCTGTCTCTTATCTTCGCTTGTCACTGTTAGTTTTATATCTTGTTTTCTTATGTATGCATGCCAGTAAGCAACACACAGTTTGCTGCTGTCAGGGACTGGTGACCCTCACGCTTTGCCTGTCTGTGCTGACCAGCCTGAGTTGTTGGTTTGGGTTTCTTTTTTTTCCCTGTCCCCATGTCAGTCAGTTGTGTGGTCAGTTGAGTTGGTCTGTGAATCTTATCAGTCTGTCACAGACACAGACACACACACAGGTAGACCTACACACACACTCACACTCTCTTTTTCCTTCTCTCTCTGCGTCTCGGTCTTTCTGCCTCTCACTGTCTGTCTGTCTCTGTCTGTCTGTTGTCTGTCTGTCTGTCTGTCTGTCTGTCTGTCTGTCTCTCTCTCTCTCTCTCTCTCTCTCTCTCTCTCTCTCTCTCTCTCTCTCTCTCTCTCTCTCTCTCTCCTTTTCTCTCTGCAAAAAAAAAAAATTTCAAAAGAACGTAAACGAAGATGAATGAAAACTAAAATGAAATAGAAGAGAATAATACAAACAGAAAATGCCCACCAGATCTGATATTTTTGTTGGCCTTTTATTCTCTTTTTTTAGCTGAGATCCATTTATTCTGTAAAATAACTCCCTTGGACACCCCCCCCCCACACACACACACACACAAGAGAGAGAAAAAAGAAAATAGAAAAGAAAACATATGGGGTGGGCTTAAAATTAAATGTAGCTTAATGTCTGGTACATTGTTCTTTGCTTATGTTTTATGGTTATTGAATAAAAACTTTTTGGGGAACACAAATGAAAACAAGACACCCTTGCTAAGTTAATATGATATATACACCATCAATACGAGATAGTAAAGACATTTAAAAACTACAACAATAACAAAACAAACATTTTAAAAACACAACTAAATCCCTAATCGAGTAATAAAAATCCCAAAACTAGAGAAAAGAGTCTAAACAGCGAGAGACACACAAAAAAAACCAAAATGATAAAAAAATCTCTAAAAGATGCAAAGAGAGCAGAAAGAGCGCTACATTGCAGAGAGCAGAGAGGGGAGCAGTGAAGAAAAGGAATGCCATGGTTGCAGTCAGCAGAGGAGTGTTGTGGTGTGCACAGTGCAGTGTGGTGTCCACACACTGGACAAACCAGTTAGAGATGCCCTCTGATGCACACGTTGCCTTTCCTCTCTCTCTCTCTCTCTCTCTGCTGTCTCTCCTCTCTCTCTTCTCTCTCTCTCTCTGTCTGTCTGTCTGTCTCTCTCTCTCTTTACTCTCCCTTCTCTCCCTTTTCTTCTGCCCAAAAAAAAAGATTTTAAAAAAACGTAAACGAAGATGAATGAAAACTAAAATGAAATAGAAGAGAATAATACAAACAGAAAATGCCCACTAGATCTGATATTTTTGTTGGCCTTTTATTCTCTTTTTTTTTGGCTGAGATCCATTTATTCTGTAAAATAACTCCCTTGGACCCCCCCCCCCCCCCCCACACACACACCACACAAAAAAGAGAGAAAAAAGAAAATAGAAAAGAAAACATATGGGGTGGGCTTAAAATTAAATGTAGCTTAATATCTGGTACATAGTTCTTTGCTTATGTTTTATGGTTATTGAATAAAAAAAAATTTTGGGGAACACAAATGAAAACAAGACACCCTTGCTAAGTTAATATGATATATACACCATCAATACGAGATAGTAAAGACATTTAAAAACTACAACAATAACAAAACAAACATTTTAAAAACACAACTAAATCCCTAATCGAGTAATAAAAATCCCAACCCTAGAGAAAAGAATCTAAACAGCGAGAGACAAAAAAAATCAAAATAATAAAAAACATCTCTAAAAGATGCAAAGAGAGCAGAAAGAGCGCTACATTGCAGAGAGGGGGGCAGTGAAGAAAAGGAATGCCATGGTTGCAGTCAGCAGAGGAGTGTTGTGGTGTGCACAGTGCAGTGTGGTGTCCACACACTGGACAAACCAGTTAGAGATGCCCTCTGATGCACTACCTTGCCTATCCTCCCCCCACACTTGTACATAACCATCAGGATTTGCTGCTGCTGCTGCTGCTGCTATCAGGGACTGGTGGCCCTCCTCTTGCTGTCTCTTATCTTTGCTTGTCACTGTTAGTTTTTTCTTGCTATTTTATTCTCCCATTTCTTTCTGTGGTTTGTTTTTTTAATAGTTGATTTGTTTTGGTGTGTGCGGTTTGTTTTTCTTAATGTTTTATCTTATTTTTTTCTGTTTCTTAGTTCTGTTTTGTTTTGATTTTCACAACTGTTTTCTTCCCTTTTTTTCTGTTTCTTAGTTGTTGTTGTTTTTTGTGGTTGTTTTCTGTTTTATCCCATTTTTCACTGTTTCTTGGTTGTTTTGTTTTGGTTTGTTTTTTTTTAACTGTTTTATTCCATTTTTCATGTTTCTTAGTTGTTTTGTTTTTATTTTGGTTGGGTTTTTTAAAATTGTTTTTATCCCCCCCCCCCTTTTTTTAAAACTGTTTCTTAGTTGTTTTGTTTTTGTTTGGCTGCGTTGTCGTTCAAGTCAACGGGATAGCCTGGTGGTTAGAGTGCTGTATTCGTGATCTGCTGACCCGGGTTCGAATCTCGTTCAAGA
>CM054140.1:64694888-64714888 GCA_028751875.1 Rapana venosa | reverse complement strand
AAACAAAATAAAGGCGACAACAAAGCCAAACAAACAACAACAAAAACACTGAAGAGACAAGGAGAGAAATTGACCTGTAGCAAAACGATAGAAAAGCATAGAAGATGTAGCGCTGTATAATTTCCACATAATTATTATATCAGTAGCAAAAATCCAAAACAAAACAGAAACAAAAAGAACAACAAAAGTATCCAACAAACAAATCGAAGCGAAACAAGAACAAAAACAAAAAAACATCCAAATAAAAAGCATTAAAAAAACACAGCAAAGCAAAACAAAAAAAACAACAACCCAAAAACCCAAACAAAAAAAAGCGCAAACAAACATAGAGGAGAGACTGCGACCTGCACTAAAAAACATCAACCAAAAAAACAAAACAAAAAAGACTCGACAAGAAGAAAATTAGGACATCACATACCCATGTTCTCAAAATCTAAGATTACCTACAAGTAATTCACTCACGCTGCTGCATACTGATTCATTGCCATTGGATATACTGTCCCACCTGTATACTTCACATCAGTAGAGCACCTGACAAGTTCCGACATACCCACGTTATCAAAATGTAAGACTACAGTAATGCACTCATGCTACTGCATAATGATTCATTGTCGTTGGGTGCACTGCCCCGCTGTATATCTAGTTTAAACAAATGTTTATTCAGAAAAGCAAACACACTGTACAAAAATCCATTCTGGAGCAGCAACAAGCTGATAGCTTATAGTGCACTCCACCATCAAGCAAAACGAAAGTTGTTATTTGGAAGCTAAAAAAAACCCCATTGTCACAGCAGATCAATCCTATTGAAGGATATCATTCATAAATCAAACACATCCTTTCTAAACTTGCTGCCTTTACACTGGTGAAAACTTTGAAACCTCAGAGGTGCCATAAGCTATTTGCTTGTTATTGCTCTCAGTTTATGTACGTATAATATTCATGTTTTCTGGATGAAAATCTGTTTAAACCATATTTGCAGATTGATATTATATATAATTTTTAAGTTAGAAAAAAAAAGCAGAAAAAAAGATTAAGTAAGGAATGAGAAAAGAGGCATGGACAAAAGGGAAAGTCGAGAGATATGGAAGAAATATCAGCCTGTCACAGGAATCGCAACTTGTTCAGATGACAACACAGAGTACACATGTATTAAAAATATCCCTTGATGCCTATGTCATGTCTCGCCTCCAATAGATCTCACTATACAAGGGACTCTTAACATCTACGTGAAAGACAAAAGAATCTGTATAGAGCCTGAAATATCCAGATATTTTGTGTCCACTTGTAAATCCCGACTCCCTTTCAAGAGAAGGTGTACTTTGTCGTGTGGTAGCTGTTGTATCGGTGGTTTTTTTCCTCGAGTAAGTTTGAAACAAGGACAATGTAATAAACATACTTCACACCAGTATAACACCCGCATGCAGTACATAATGTCCAAACGGTTAACTTGCGAATAAAACTACTGACAGTGTTGGCTGAATTAATTAGCTGTAAATGAACTTTGCTGTGCGGCCAGTAATTAAAACGAAAGTTTTATACTGTACGCACCATATGGGGTGATAGTGAAGATAGCTTCATAAAATGTGTACATTTAAGTTGGGGTGGGGCAGTGTGTGTATGTATGTGTCTGTGTGTGAATGTGCGTCTCTCTCTCTCTCTCCTCTCTCTCTCTCTCTCTCTCTCTCTCTCTCTCTCTCTCTCTCTCTCTCTCTCTCTCTCTCTCTCTCTCTCTCTCTCTCTCTCTCTCCCCAAAAGTCTTTCGGATGAGACTATAAACCGAGGTCCCGTGTGCGAACGCACGCAGAACATCTTGCGCACACGGTAAAACCAGTTCTGCTTTTCGGAAGAGTAGGCCATTGTGTGCCTGTGGGAACGGATGACAACATTTACAAAAAACTGTATACACACGGGGACTGGATGTAAAAAAAAGCACATGAGTGCTTATTCCATGATCCTCGAAATTAAAAGAATAAGTAAATCTCTCTTTCTCTCTCTCTTCCTCTCTCCCTCCACCCCCCTCTCTCTCTCTCTCTCTCTCTCTAGCTCTCTCTCTTTCTCTCTCTCCCTCCACCTCCCTCTCTCTCTATTTAGCTCTCTATCTTTCTCTCTCTCCCTCACCCTCTCTCTGTCCTCTCTCTCACTTTAGCTCTCTCTCTCCGACCATCTCTCTCTCCTTCCTCCACCCCCCCCCCTCTCTCTACTCTCTCTCTCTCTCTCTCTCTCTCTCTCTCTCTCTTCTCTCTCTCTCTCTCTCTCTCTACCACCATCTCTCTCTCTCCTCCCTCCACCCCCCTCTCTCTCTCTCCCTCTCTCTAAGTGCCCCCACTCTTGTTTCATAGTCTTTGGCTGGGCTTGTTAGTCAGCAGCCCTTGTCGTAAACCAACTTGGGGAGTCAGTCGCTCCTGGTTTTCTGATATTTTATGTCTTCTTCTAGACAGTCGTTAGCAAAGAGATGGAACTTTCATGGACAGGGTCGCAAGTAAATGGGGCCGAAAGGAGATTCGTGGATCACTTTGGGGCAAGTAGGGTCATGCAGTCTGTATCTTTTGCTAACTGAGCGGTAGACGTCGGAGGAAGCTGGTTGCATAATCTTCAGGGGTGCCCCCAACGGTCTACAAGACTACAGGGTAGGTGAGGTGAGACGTCGGAGAGGTCTGTGGGGAGTGTTATGATAATTATTTGACGGTTGATTGGCAGTCAAGGTTATTGTTATGTGATAGGAACAGTAGTGAGTGGCTAAGAGGAAATAAAGTAGGTGATAATTGAGAGAGAGAGAGAGGGGGGGGGGGGGATGTGTGTTGTTGTCGTTGTAGTTGTTGTTGTTGATCTTTGGTGGTTTAAAAGCAATGCAGTTATACCGCATTTGCTTGTCAAGTTTGCTGAGAATTGCGTAAGCGTTGAATGTTCTTTCTATATATATAGATATTATCAATGTTATCTTTAATAGTAAGCCATTATTGCCTTCATTATCATCATCATCATCATCATCATCACCATCATCATCATCTCATCATCACCACCACCACCACACCACACACACCACCACACATCACCATCATCATCATTACTACCACCACCACCATCATCATCATCATCGTCGTCGTCATCGTCAGCATTTAATCATTTATATTTATCATCATCTATCACCACACCACACCACCATCACACCACCACCACCACTATCATCCCCACCAACCACATCATCACCACCACACCACCATCACCACCACCATGACCACCACATCACCACCACCACCACCACCATCACCATCACCACCACCACCACCACCACCATCATCATCATCATCATTATCATGTCTGTTCTTTGTGGATGCCCGTTAAGAATTCTTTGTAATCTTCAGTATGTTTTGAGTGGTCAGCTTTGTGTTGCAGCCACTGGCAACACAACTCCACTAGTGGTCTCCGCTCTTATCTAGGTTTTCTCGAATTATCAGTCATTTCTCCAGGTTTTCAGTTTTCCACCTTTAATAGTCATGGAAACAATTATCACTGGCCTAAACTTGGTTAAGAGGCTAACGTAACAGCCTGCTGTGATATTGATCGAATTTCTGCAGACAACCGCTATTTGGTCTTTGATTTTTGTTTTGTTTGTGCTTTTATTTTGTGTGTGCTCTTTTTTGGGGGGGAGGGGCGGTGGATGGTCGACTAAAGTCTGTTTACTCTTGGTGATAGCAGAGGAAACATTCACACACACACACACACACACACACACACACACACACACACACACACACACATGTATATATATATATATATATATATTTTAGAAAAAAAGTATGTAATTATACATATGATATAAAATTATAATGTATATATATAATATCCTTTATTATAAAGCTACAACGGGGAAAAAAACATCAAAGAAAAGTATGCGCATACAGACATAGCAGTAAAAACACATTAAAAAAAGACGAACATAAGAATAATTATATCAACGTTTGCATCACGTAGACAGTTGCCATGAACACGATCAAGTAGCTTAATCTGTCAAGATGAAACAAAAAAAAAAACCACTCCATCAGTCAGAGTCCTCCTGCCTTGTTTGACCATGGCGATGGGCCAGAAAGTTTTATCGTGTTGCCTCAGCGCCAGGGGGTCTTGTCTTCACCACTCTGTAACTATAATCCCTCCTCCATCCACAACTTTTTTCAGACTTACCATTTATCACGTGCCCCCGTCCTCTACTCTAGGCCTGACTAAACTGTGTACTCTTCTGCCCCCCCCCCCCTCCCCGTAGGGCGCTCCCCCACCCCACCCCACCCCACCCCACAATACCCCATACTACCCCCACCCCATCTCATCCCACCCCACACTACCCCATACTACCCCACCCCACTCATCCCCTTTTCTAAAACTGACAGTGTTTTCCCTGCTGGGCAAAGGTAACCAAAGTGATCAAAGCTTTGCCATGAAGATCACAGCAAAAGTGGAGTTGCATAGACCTTGCTCAATGTTAAGCTGGAAAATGCCGTACAACAACAAATTCGTTGGTTTTTCGGATGAGACTATAAACCGAGGTCTCGTGTACGAACGCGCGCAGAACATCTTGCACCTCACACTTTAAAAACTTGTTCCGCTTTTTTCGGAAGAGTAGACCATTCTATACCGGTGTGTGTATGGGATGACAACACTAAAAAAAACCCACATACACACGGGGGACTATTTTTCGATCTTTTTCCGTTTTATTATCGAAAATCGTATTATTTCCCAATCCAACTTAAAATAGCCTTACTGCTAAGTGTTTACTTCATATTGTGTTGGAGTCATTCGTTTTTTGGGGGGCCTCAAGTGTGTACGAAACATCAAAAGTTTTTCCCTCTCTCCTGCCTTAGCTTGGAGTTGGAGCACTTACCTAAATAAACCATCAGTAGGGATGATAAACTGCTCATCACGGATCGATAGACAGAAGAGTGCGGCGGTGGTGTTTATGAGTGGGTCGATCGTACATCAGGCGTATCTTATGTGGTAATTGTCTGAGAAACTGATGTGTTAATCGTTGTGGGAGTTAGACCCGTACTGCCTGCCTGTCTGCCTGCCTGCCTGCCTGCCTGTCTGCCTGACCCTTTGGGAAAAGTTGGAGAGAGATTAAGAAAAAGTCGGTGAGGGTCGGTGTGTGTGTGCAGGGGGGGTGGGGGGGGGGGTGTTCAGATAATGTGTATTACAGTATGAGCCGATAAAAATTAATTATCATTATCAGCCTCAAGTTTCATCTATACATCAGCACCACTAGTCGCCCGCAGTCCCAGTTTTATGGTTCGACAAACTCTAGTGTTATGGACCAAACGTTTGCTATGCTCCTAGCTCAACACCACCCTTCAAGGAATATATACTCCACTCCAATAATTTTACAACACTCTTCTCTATCATTCATCATCCTTCTCTGCACTCTCACCACACACTCCTCCTCCTCCGCCTCTCTTCTGCTATTAGATTCTGGTAGGCTAGCGACGCCGTGTCGTATGTCTGATTGATGGCTTCCTGCCAGACAGTCAGTCATTTTACCCCAATGATCGCAGTTTTGTGGGACAGATTTGCGGCTTAATGGATTGAAGGATACATCTACTAGGTTGGAAGTTTGAGGGTTGGCTTGTTTTTTGTTTAAATCCGTTTAGTGTGTAGTAGGCTCTCTTAGTCGTCTTTAAATTATTTGTCGTTTTAAACTAGAGAAAAGAGACTGTTTCCAAAAAAAAAAGGGGGGGGGGGGGGGGGCAATGAGAAAGTTTGTTAGTGTCAACGATGTGGTACTTCATCTTATCCCTCTGTCTGTGTTGTAAGATGAATGTCTATCTTCTTCATCATCTTTCCTTAATTCGTCATTAAATTTCTTATTCGGCACTTACCCCTTTTACTGATCATCTTGATCGTTGTCTTCGAGAACGAGAACAGATGTCAAGTCAAGTCAAGTCAAATCAAATCAAAAACACTTTAATCATCCCATGAAGAGCAACGCACTGGCAAAGCTAAGTAGCGCAGAACTTCAGGGTTCTACCGCATATATATATACCATCTAGTCCAGGAGATTTGCTAATATTTATTGATGAAAAGAAAAAGGAGGAAGATGAAAAAGAGAGAGGCTGAGGAAGAGGAGGGATAGGCAAACAAAAGTAAAGATGAAAAAGGAGAGTTGGTCACCCTGGAAAGAAGAAAGAAAAGGAAGCAGAATGCAGCGAAGTCGGGTGCGCTGGTCCTTGACATGCCAGGTGCTTAACGGCAGCGCAACGAATTTTGGCTCATATGACAGACACCGATAGCTGCTGTCTGGAGCTTTCGTCAAAGAAGATTACAGTACAGCTGCCTGTAACTGAAGAAAACTCCGCTGACGACGAGAAGTCGATTAAGGGGATAGAAACCAGACAGACACACATATATTACAAAACTGCATAGACTCGGGGAGTGGATGTAAAAAAAGCATATGAGCCCTTATTAAATAATAATAATAATAATAATAATGTATGGAATTAATATAGCACTGAATCTTGTAAAGCAACAAATCAAAGCGCATTCCATTATCCTCGATATAAAAGAATAAAAAAAATACACACACAAATAGCACACACGTACAACACAAACACACGACACACACAAACACGCACGCACCACGCACACACACACAACCCACACACACACACACACACACACACACACACACACACACACACCACACACACACACACACACACACACACACACCACAAAAGAAAGCAATACAAACCACAGAATACGTTAACAAACAACAACAACAACAACAAACAACCGATCTCTCTCTTTCTTCTCTTTTCCTTCACCTGCGAGACATAAGCAATCGATGACACTAAACCCCCTAAAAGACTTTAAACGCAGGTTATGCAATACCTACGACACCTCTTACCAATCGAGAATAACTTCCCTGAGATTAAACAAGTGTGCAGAAGAAAAAAAATATCGGTAGTGTAGGGTTCCTTCAGCTGTGGAGAACCCAAACCCCACCTGAGAACCCCCCAGGAACCTCCCTCAAAGGCAGAGGGAGGGAGTAGTATCGCTTACCTCCTCCCCCTCCGCCCCTCCTCTCCCCCTCAGATCGATAGAGTCAATCGTCTGCTCTTCGTGACACGGTCGATTGTTTTCATAATCGTGCATGTCTTTGTGTGCTAGTCCTCTGTCCGCGGCCTGATGCCATAATGGTAGGGAATAGGAGTAGGGTTGTGTGGGGTGGGGTGGGGTGTTGGGTGGTGTGGTGTGTGGAGGAGGGGTGGTGGGGTGGAGTGGTGGTTGAGTGGTGTGTAGAGGAGTGTGGTGGGGTGGTGTGGTGGGTGTGGTGTGTGTGGTGTGGTGTAGTGTAGTGTGTGTGAGGTATTGTAGTGTGGTGTAGTGGGGGTGTAGTGTAGTGTAGTGTAGTGTATGGAGTGTAATGTAGTGTAGTGTGCGTTATTGTAGTGTGGTGAAGTGCGTGTAGTGTAGTTAGTGTAGTGTAGTGCGTGTAGTGCAGTGCAGAGTAGTGCAGTGTTGTGTAGTGTAGTGCGTGTAGTGTAGTCTAGTGCAGTGTGTGTAGTGTAGTGCAGTGTAGTGTAGTGTAGTGTAGTGAGGCAGTGCAGTGCAGTGTAGTGTAGTGCAGTGTAGAGTAGTGCAGTGTAGTGTAGAGTAGTGTAGTGCAGTGTAGTATAGTGTAGTGTAGTGCAGTGTAGTGTAGTGTAGTGCAATGCAGTGCAGCGTAGTATACTGCACCTGCATGGAGGTTTTGTGTTACTGTACTGTGCGGTATTGTGTGGTTTGATGGTGTGGTGCAGGATGTATTGTTGTTGGTAGGGAGAAATATGATAAAGGCAGTAATATTTGAAAGGGAGGGGGTGAGGGAGTAAATCAAAACATTAATCATTACAGCTGCAGATATAAGCGCCTCTCTGTTTGTCTCTCTATCTGTTTGGTCTGTCTGTCTGTCTGTCTGCCTTTCTCTCTCTCTCTCTCTCTCTCTCTCTCTCTCTCTCTCTCTCTCTCTCTTCTCTCTCTCTCTCTCTCTCTCTCTCTCTCTCTCTCCCTCTCTCTCTCTCCCTCTCCCTCCCTCCCTCCCTATCTCTCTCTCTCTCCACAGATTGAGATGAGAGAGAGAGTGTTTGTGTGTGTGAGGGGGGGGGGGGTGGGTAAGGTAGCAGAAGATTGTCAATAATTATATAGATCTATGAAGAGCCTTTCCTGAAAGGACTGACAGAGAGTAAGCTTGTTGTTGGGCTCTCTGTAAAGGTTGATATAAGATATGTATACGTATCTGTCAGAAAAAAGTACATCTAAGCGTGTAGAATGTGATTGTATACACACACGCGCGTGCACATGTGTACACACACACATATATATATATGTATATTATATATATATATTATATATATATTATAATATATATATATATATATATATGTATATATATATATATGGTGGTGTATATATATACATACATAAAAACAACACACACACACACACACACACACACACGCATACACATCACACATAGAAAGAGAGACAGAGTGACCACACACACAGACACACATGCAGACACACACACACACACATAAGGAAGAGAGAGAGAGAGAGAGAGAGAGAGAGAGAGAGAGAGAGAGAGAGAGAAGAGAGAGAGAGAGAGAGAGAGAGAGAGAGACAACAGAACACAGACAGATAGACAGAGACAGAGAGAGAGAGAAAGAGAGAATAATATTGACTTTCACTGCTGCAAGACACCACCTGTGCGAGAGAATGTAGACCTGTATACCCTTTACTTTAGGGTCAAAGCCTGACCGTGACAGAGGAGAGGGAACCCCAGTGCACACCTGCTGTTCTTCTTCCTTCAACTTAAAAGTCTTTGAAGGAAGGTTATCTGAATGAATTCCCCTCTTCTGATAGCAGTTTTCACCTTCTGTGAATGTGAAAGTCTCCTCTCTTCTCTTTATATTTTTATACTTATTCTTTTATATCAAGGATAATGAAATAAGCACTCATGTGTTTTACATCCAGTCCCCGTGTGTATGCGGCTTTGTAAATGATGTCATCTGTTCCCACCGGCACACAATGGCCTACTCTTGCTCCTCCATTGCTTTAGCACACTGAGAAGTGGTTGGGGGTACGATACTGCGGTGATATTTTCCAGGCCAGAGATAGCAGTGAGCGGTGTGGGGACAGCAGGACAGGAACGTCACTGAAGCCGAGGCATGCAGCCAAAAAAATATATAATTATATTTATTCTTTTCCTGGCCGTGTCTCTTGAGCAAGTTACCTAAACTTGGTGGAGCCCATGCATCCATCCCTCGGCAGGTAAAGGACGCATGCTGGGTATGTTCGCGTTTTTGTGATTCACTGAACGCTGACAGGAATAACGGGATCACTAGCAAGTATATTTGAACTTCTGCATGCGAATGTACAAGAAATATGCGATGGGAATGAAAACACCGGCAGGTTGTCGCTTTGAGCTGACCCAGGAAAACGTAGACATCTACATCTACATTATGTTCATGTTAATTTTCATTGTTTAAATTGAGCACACCATAAGCTTCTTGTTGTTGCTATGGTTCCAAAATGCTGTTTGTTTTCAATATTTAATCCCATTTCTGAATGAAGCGGTATTTAATCTCATTTCTGAATGAAGGGGTATTTAAGCTCATTTCTGAATAACCGAGTATTTAAACCATCTATTATATCCCCACTCTTAATTCACCAGAAGCCGTGCACTGCCCAGATTCGAACCCACAATCTAATGGATCCACGGGATTAAAGCCCAATAGCCCTTTTCTACTTAGAACGAATGAAAAAGTTTACAAAACTGCATACACACGGGGACTGGTAGTTTAAAAAAAGCACATTAGTGCTTATTCCATTATCCTCGAAATAAAAAAAAGAGTGTCGACTGTCAGCGGTTGGTTGCTGAGCTGAATGAAATAGACACAATATCTCGTTCTCTTTGAGTTGCTGTCCTCAAAATCGGATATGTCCTTTGGGACTGTGATACAACGCACCTAACTTAGCCTATCATCGCCGTTGACAGCTCGCGATAGAAGACGCTTTGGCAGGGCTGCAAGAAGATGGGAGGGGGGGCACAGCAGTAAGAGGCTGGCCTGACAAGGTGAGGAGAGGAGGGCTGTAGACGTGTAGTCTTCCTATCTATCTGTGGAGGCTGATAGGAATGCCCCCTCCTACACTCAGGTATCTCGAGTATTTGTGTGCACAGACTCTTGTGACCGACCGTGAGTCACACACGCGTGTGTGCGTGCGTGCGTGTGTGTGTGTGTGTGTGTGTGTGTGTGAGTGTGTGTGTGTATGTGTGTGTGTGTGTGTGTGTGTGTGTAGTGTGTGTGGTGTGTGTGTGTGTGCGTGTGTGCGTGTGTGCGTGTGTGTGTGTGCGTGTGTGTGTGCGTGCGTGTGTGTGTGAGTGTGTGTGTGTGGTGTGCGTGTGTGTGTGTGTGCGTGTGTGTGTGTGTGTGTTGTGTTGTGTGTGTGTGTGCGTGCGTGCGTCCAGCAGATGGACAAAAAACTCGAAAAGTCTCAGGTTCAATTCCACCCCAACATTCACTCTCTCTCTCTCTCTCTCTCTCTCTCTCTCTCTCTCTCTCTCTCTCTCTCTCTCTCTCTCTCTCTCTCTCTCTCTGTCTGTCTTATAGATCCCTAAGGGCGGGGACTGGATGTAAAAAAGCACATGGGTGCTTATTCATTATCCTCGAAATAGAAGAATTTGTCATTGTCATTGTCACAATACACACGTGTGTGTTCGCGCGTGCACACAAACACGCACACACACACTCATACATGTGCACGCGTGCACAAGACACACACACATACATACATATGAAGAAAAGCAAATATATTACTTATTCAATTTGCCATCTGGAAATTAAAATTTGACTTGACAGTTTTCTCCCGCTGTCCAGAATCTTTTAGTTTACCTCACATTTTCCTTCTATCTCTTCTTTGTATCGCACGAGTTTTATTTTGGAAAAAAATAATATTGTTACATTTTTTTCAAAAGCTATAGATTACTGAGCTAAAGGTAAACAATAACTTAGAAATCAAGCGAATAAAGTAAACAACAAAACACCATAATAACTTTTATCAGTGTCTGATATAGACCGATTCGTCAGGGGTATTCACATAATTGAATACATTGAAAGAACGCTGCTTGTTTGAAGCTTATTCTCAGTCACACAATTTAAAATTTTTTGGGTAACATTTCTACCATCAAAGTCGAACATTCTATTCAAAATTTCGGAACCTGGTCGACAGAAAGATAATAAGTATCATATAAACATGACAATCCTACTTTTATCAGATTCGTGGCCTTAGCAAAGTCTATACACCATTCTTGGCGTCTGCTGATTATAGACGCTTGTGGTAGGGAGGGAGGGAGGGAGGGAAGAAGCCAAGCCTGTCTCTCTCCCCTAGATAAAAATGTGTGTGGTCTTGTGCCATTTTTTTTCTGCTCTCTCCGAGGTGAGCTGGCACTTTCAGTTTCAGCCCAGGGCGCCACCTTTATCGCTGTTTAAACTTGCTGTCTAGGCCCTACCTTCCTACCTGCCTTCCTTCTGTGTGTTTGATTGTTGGGGCCGTTTTTAGTTCTTCGTGAGTTACGAGTACGCTTCTTCACCTTCCTCGTATTGTCAAGATTCGGGATGTGTGCTGGGTCTGAATTATTGGGGGGGTTATTGCCGTTATCACACTGTCTCCCCTCCCGTCTTCTTCACCCCACCCTCCATTTTCGTTTTTTATCTTATCCTCCGCCCCATCCTGTCGATAACCTCCCTTCTATTGTTCTTTGTAGTGCCGTGTGTGTGCGTTATCGGAATGTCCTTGTTGTTGTCGAGTGTATTGTTGAGAGTTGTCTTGAAAGATGTAATATATGGTTGGAGACACAATGCAGGATTGGTGGATTGGATAGAGTGCCGGGTTTGTTTTGTTGAAGGGAAAAAAAAACAGTTTAAAAAAAAGGAAGTTTAAAGGTCACATGCTTGACATTTTTAAGCATTGTCGTTTTGAAAATGGAATGCGAATTATCAGTTTGTCATTTAACGGTGTGTTCATATTTCTGGATTGTTAGCTTTGGGTTTTGTAACTTGGCGAAAGGAAAAAAAAAGGATGTTGTAGTCCGTATTTTTGTTATTTGACTTTTTTCGTTCCTCGGCTAGAGCTCCGAGGTTCACCAATGATGATATGTTTGCGTATGGACCCGTACCCTCCCCCCCCCCCCCCTTCTCTCTCTCTCTCTCCTCTCTCTCTCTCTCCTCTCTCTCTCTCTTCCTCTCTCATCTCTCCTCCGCCCAACATTAAGAAAATTAAGAGCCACATTCCGACTTCGGGGAGTTTTTTAAAAATGTTCAGGAGAAATCTGGTCCTGGTGATTCAGTCGTACGTGATTACGGTAAACATTAGTAACTGATATTGTTACTGTCAGGTATGTATAAAATAGTTAGCTTTCTTATTAGCGTTGTGTGATAATGAAATGCCCTTCCTCACTCTCTTTTCCCCAAAGCGATACCTGTGTGTGTGTGTGTGTGTGTGTGTTGTGTGTGTGTGTTGTTGTGTGTGTGGTGTGTGTGTGTTAGTGATGTGTCCGCATAAAGGTTTGGTTTGATTGTATTACAGTCCTAGCGGAGCTATCCGATTTAGGGACTGTTCTGTTTACTGCTTGGGCTGCACACTGGTATTAAAAAAAATCACTCTTTTTCCTTCTGTTTTTCTATGTGACTCATATTCATACCGCACGTACTAAGGCATCCACAGAAATAAAAACCACTTTTTTGTGAAAGACTAGCCTCTGACTCAAAACTCGTGTGATTTTGAACAAATATGGTAGGTTTGAAATTGTTTAATTTTTCAGCAAACACTGTACCCCCTCAGTCCTTTGTCGTCTGCTAGCTTCCTTACCACAATATGCATGCGCGGGGTCAACGCTGTAGGAATACAGGCAAACCTCATTTGATGATTATTTCCATCTTTCTCGTGACTACCTGGTACTGCTCTATGTCTTCAATCCCCAAAACAAGTGCACAGTTCATTTTTTCATGCTTAAAAAAATCTGTGAACATCACCAACATTTGTTTCCACTCGCACGCTATAGAAGATACTACATGACCCCAAATTAATACCGGTGTGTAGCCTTGTGGGTTGGTGAAATGGCAACCGTTCAGATCCCAAATGGCGACACTAAGTGCCACATTTTTTTTTAAAGATGCGCGATTTGCAAGCATTGTACAAATTTACAGCCGACAGGCGAATGAAGATAAAACATTTACCTTGATTGAAAATCTCCGTTGGGATTTTCATATAACCTCAACAACAACAACACATCTTTTGATCATGCCCTCACCCCCTGTTGTTCATTCAAACAAGGCTTATCATTCCATAATCAGCACGATGCTGAATTCAACCTTCTGTTTCTGTTATTTGGAAAATGTCAGCACATGCATATTGACATTCGCTTAGCACACACGCCGCACGTTGTTCTGTTTCTACAGTCGTGAGGCAACAAGCTTGCTGAGGGAACAAGGCTGTAATCTGGTTTCCCTCGGTAACGGCAGCAATTTAACACCCGTTTCCCATGACAGACCACGCCTTTGAACAAACCCTTTCATCCCACCCACCCACACACACACACACACACACACGTGATGGTGAAAGCCTTCTTATCTCTACAACACGAAAAGCCACAGAGATCTTTACTGTGTGCAGCAGGTAAGTGCTTGCTGGGTCGATAGATAGATATGGGGTTTCATTGTGATTGATCACTTTGAAACAGGAGCTGCAAAAATGCATAGAAGAGCGAAAAAACCCACAACCAAGCTGTTTAAGTTAAAAACAAAAAGTTGATAAGTTTAAAAAGTGAAGAACATTATATCGTTTGATATCGCTTATTATTGAAACTGAACCAGAATGCAAATAAAGTGAAAAAATTTATAACTCAAGTAAGCAAATCTAGTCACATGCCCGAGCTGTAATTTGAATACATGCACACATGCACACATGTAAGCTCCCACAGTCATACATACACACACGCGCGCGTGCGCATGTATGCTCACACGCACACATGCACGCACGCACGCACACACACTCATACACTTACACACACATGCGCGCGCGCATGTATGCTCGCACGCACACATGCACGCACACATACACACTTACACACACACGCGCGCGCGCGCGCTCTCGCAACACTTAAACACACACGCAGACAAACACACACAAACTCTCTCTCCCTCCCTCCCTCCCTCCATCCCTCTCTCTCTCTCTGTCTGTCTGTCTGTTTCTCTCAGATACACACATATAAGCTCACACACTCACATACCCACGCGCGCTTGTGTGCGTACACATGTATAAGGAGACGAGAGAGAGAGAGAGAGAGAGAGAGAGAGAGAGAGAGAGAGAGAGAGAGAGACAGACAGACAGACAGACAGACAGACAGACAGAGAGAGGGGGTCAGCATATATGTATGTATGTATGTATGTATGTATGTATGTATGCATGTATTTGTGCATGTATGTATGTATGTATGTATGTCTGTCTGTCTTTATGTATGTATATATGCATTTATGTATGTATGTATGTATGTATGTATGTATGTATGTATGTATATAGTGTGTATAATGTTTGTAAATCAATGATATAAATCTGCAAACGAATTTTTTTTTTTTTTTTGCGTAAACTTTCGAGTCACATGCGCCCCTCCGCCATTCCGTCTTCTTTGTTTTTTCTGCACGCAAACCGAAGATATAAAAGCGCACTTGAAACAAGACCAACATCAAAAAAGAAATCTTTATATAGGCAAAAATCACACACACACACATCACCGGCACACACACACACCCACACCCACACACACACACACACACGCACACACACAAATCTTTACTCTCAAGTCAAGTACGCCTCCCTCAAGTCTTTTCGTCCATCCTTGTCTATGAAACTGTACTGTACAATAAATCATGTTCTTTCCGTATCTTGTTTTTTGTCTGTGTGTCCGTCTGTCTGTCTGTAGTCCTTCGGATGAGACTATAAACCGAGGCCCCGTGTGCAAACGCACGCAGAACATCTTGCGCGCGCGTTAAATCCTTTTTCGCTTTTCGTAAGAGTAGTCCATTTTGTGCCGGTGTGAACAGATGACAGAATTTACAAAACCGCATACACACGGGGACTGGTGTAAGAAAGCACATAAGTGCTTATTTCATTATCCTCGATATAAAAGAATAAACTAAACTGTCTGACTGTGTGCCGGTGGTATAATTAAATGTGTGTGTTAATGTGTGCGTGCGCGCGCGCGCGTGTGTGAATGTGTGTGCGGATGTGTGTGTGTGTGTGCCGGTGGTGTGTGTATTAGTGTGTGTGTTTGCCTGTGTTTTTTAGTGTGTTCTTGTTGTGTTTCGGTGGTGGGGTGGGTGGGGGTGTGGTGGGGACGGGATAGCTCAGTGGTCGGAGCACTCGCTTTCCCCCAGCCAAGTTAAGCAGCGTCGAGCGTGGTTACCAGTTGGATGGGTGACCGTTTGCGCGCCTTGGCTTCAGTACAGTTCCCCCAGTTCACCCAGCTGTAAATGGGTACCTGTCCTCTTTTAGGGTCAGGGAAGGTAAAGCAGCGAGGGAGAGGAGATGGGCGCCGCCCTCAATATGCTGGCCCCTAGAGAAATGAGGTCTCTGACGCCTCGCTCCCCTACGACCTTATAGGTTATGGGACTCCTTTACCTTTTTTTTTTTACCTTCTTTGTGTGTGTGATGTGTGTGTGTGTGTGTGTGTGTGTGTGTGTGTGCGGTGGTGTGTGTATTAATGTGTCTTTGTCTGTTGTGAATGTGTGTATGATGTGTGTGTGTGTATGTGTGTGTCGCGGTGGTGTGTATTTGTATGTGTGTTGTGTATGCGCGCGCGTGTGTGTGTTGTATGTGTTCTTTGTCTGTGTGAATGTTGGTGTATGATGTGTGTGTGCCGGTGGTGTGTATTTGTATGTGTGTTTGTATGCGCGCGCGTGGTGTGTACGTGTGTTTCTTTGCCTGTCTGTGTGTGGTGTGATTAGTATTAATTTCTCTGCAGTCGTGAGTGAGGTTGTCCCTCTTACCTGGCCAGGCTAGAATAGGAAATCAATTACTGCTCTACACAACACACCACCACACACACACACAACAACACACACCACACCACACACACACAGTAGCTTCCTGCAGTTGCATGTGGGGTTGTCCATCTGTCTGTCTGTCTGCTTAGTCTTCTCTGCTGTGCGGCTGGCTTCGTAGCCGTTATCGGAGCTGAGAAGAAATGGCAAACACCATGACTTCGCCTTACCTTCACACTGGCCCTGATGCTGCGTTGCTGCATGCTGCAACATGTTGCTGCCACAAATCGGAAGTTTGTTATCTGTCGATGTGGTTGCGGGTGGGTGTGAGAGGAGGGGTGGTTTGATGGTGTGTTGTTGTGTGTCGGGGAGAGGTGTGTGCGTGATATCAACCCGGTTGATCGCATCTGAGACAGGACAAAACAAATACGGGGGGGAGAGACAGACTACACACTACTTCACGACACATAACTGCACACAACACTGTGTTATTTGCTGTTTTTTTGTCTAGTGCTGAAAGGAGGATTTCCGAATTTAGGGACTTTAACCAAATTTAAGGATGTGTGTTATTCCTGTACACACACAACACACCACACATCCACCCACCCACACACCACCACACACCCTACATTCCACACCATCCCCCTACCTCCCACACCCACACAACACACACCACCAACACACCCACTCACCCACCACTTCACCCCCGCACCCACCCACTAACACTAACACCACACTACACTATACTAACACACAGCAGAAAATAGCTGACACCCTTAGAAACCCAAGCCATGATTATTATTAAGTACTGACCATAGACAGAGCGAGTGTCCACAGCGAACTGACCAGTGTTTGGTCAACGAGGCCAATGTAACAGGCAGCAACCCTGGAGAGTGTTGGACATGTATAATATTGACACAACCAAGCCTGGTCGAACCCAGGGAAAAACAAGAGCAAAGGAGGCCCTGTAATCACCTTCGCTGTATTGTTGGGAAGCAGAGATGTCACACAGACACACAGACAAGAAAGACAGACACACAGACAGACAAGATTCAAGATTCAAGATTTAATTCCTTTCACCCCCTTTTGGGGTAAGGAGGATTACTAACAAATTGAACAGGAGAATAATAAACCTAACAGCAATATATACCTAAAAAATAATATGAATACTAACAGTAACTGAAAAGCAAGAGTTCATCGCATAATGATAAGCAAACAGTATTAATGACTCAATACTATTTTTTAAGTATACACATTTCTTTGAAAGACATAATCTACACGTATGAAAGACAATTGAAATTTTCAAGAAATACCTGCAAATCTTATGAATTTTGAGAGCGACGGGAGAACTTTTCGAGATTTGCATTTCATTAGCCTACAAAAATTATGAACTGGACATGGGTTGAAGAAAATGTCGGGGAATAAAATCGTGTCGTAAATGTTTGAAGTGGGGGCATTCCATGATAAAATGAAATTCATCCCCTAAAACAGACATATTGCATTTTGAACATACAAACAAACACACACACACACACACCACAGAGAAACACAGACACACACAAACACAAACACACACACCACAGAGAAACACAGACACACACAAACACAACACAACCACAGAGAAACACAGACACACACAAACACAAACACACACACCACAGAGAAACACAGACACACACAAACACACACACACACGACACAGAAAGCATCTTGAGGGCCCCATCTACCCACTTCGTTCCACTGGTATACCCCCTGCCCCTATTACAGAAGTTACTCATACAGAGAGTGGGGTAACTGGGGACAGTACAGGAACGGATTTTGACTAAATTACTAAACGTCATAATTATACACGGGGACGGGATGTGAAAAAAAACAAACCATACGGTGCTATCCAGCATTTCAAAAAAAAGATTATTTAAATATTAAAAAATACCGAAGCACAGATGAGTCACATGGGGTCGGTCACCCATCTACTATCTGTGAGGCAAAAAGTCAATGCTGTTTAGATTCCTTTAATTGGAACAGGAAGCGCTCTAACCATGAGTTCCGTCCTGACCAGAACAAGAACGACAACTAAATTACAAACCTATACATTAACACAACGTGCACGCCGAAATGCAGTACAACACAACGGTGGATTTCGTCTTTCGGATGAGACTTAAAACCGAGATCTGTGTGCGAAAACGCAAGCAGAGACATCTTGCGCACAAGGTAAATCCGTTCCGCTTTCGATAGGCCTTTTTGCCGGTGGGAAACGGATGACAATTTTACAACGATTACACCGGAGACTGGATGATAAAAAGCAGCGAGGCTTAATGCATTATCCTCGAAATCTAGAAAAAACTAAACATAAATAAATAACACAAAATACACACACAACACACTACACACCCACAGACGCACACACACAACATAGCACTAACACACATTACCAACACTCACCTCTCGATGCAAGGTAATAGTTACCTACAGGCCCTGTCTGCTCCCACCCAGCCTTGCCAGTAGTCTAAGATAAAGGAACTTCCTGTGTGTGTGTTGTGGAGAGTAGGGCCAATCGTTCGTGGCCTTGGAATCGGATTCAATCATTTACAAAACCACACACACGTGGGACGGTATGGGAAAAAAGAACGAAGGTCCTGTTCCATTTCTCGAAATAAAGAATAAAATAAAATAATAAATAAACACTTCACAAAACGACACACAACACTACAAATACATAACACACACGCACATACACTCACTCACACACTCATTCACACAAAGGTAATAGCATTGGCCTACAGGCCCCTGACATTTGCTCCCACCCAGCCCCTTGCAAGTCTTAAAGACAATGGACACTTGCCTTGTAGTGTGTGTGTGTGTGAGAAGCCAGAATGCCGTTCGTGGTCTCTTTGGATCGGTCTCCAGAGTGCATGAAAAAACCCCCACCCACCTACTATACTGCTGGGATTGCGTGGTTTGGGTTTAAAAAGAAAAGAAAGGTTTCGCGCGTGTTGTGTGTGTGTGTGTGTGTGTGTGTGTGTTCAATTTTACGTCTGTTCACTTAAAGTGATATTGTGTGTGTGTGTGTGTGTAAAAGTGAGTGAGTGTGTGTGTGTAAATGTGTGTGTGTGTTCTTCAGTTAACGTGTTACAACTAATTAGTGATATCATGTGTGTGTGAGAGAGAGAGGAGAGGAGAGAGAGAGATGGAGAGAGAGAGAGAGAGAGAAGACGAGAGAGAGACAGAGAGAGAGACAGACGGATAAACAAGGGAGAAGAAGGAGATTTAAAAAAAATTCTTTTATATCGAGGATAATGGAATAAGCACTTATTTGCTTTTTTTCATCCAGTCCCCGTGTGTATGCGGTTTTGTAAATTGTCATCTGTTCCCACCGGCACACAATGGCCTACTCTTACGAAAAGCGGAACAGGATTTTAACGTGTGCGCAAGATGTTCGGTCTGCGTGCGTTTGCACACGGGGCCTCGCTTTATAGTCTCATCCGAAGCACTTCGATGGCAGAGAAGGAGAGAGAGAGAGAGAGAGAGAGAGAGAGAGAGAGAGAGAGAGAAGACAGACAGACAGACAGACAGACAGACAGACAGACAGACAAACAGACAGACAGAGGAAGAGGTCATCATGTGAGTGGGTATTTTACACACCTGATGTGAAAAGGATTCTTTTTCTGACCTTAATCTTCCTTAGTCTCTCACCCCAACCCTCCCACTTCCTGCGTTCTTAGCCAGTCTCTGTCTGTCTGTCTGTCTGTCTGTCTTTCTGTCTCTCTCTCTCAACGCGCTGGACACACACGTGAGCACATACACAGAGCCACAAATGCACGCAGACACACAGGCACACACACAGTGAGAGAGAGAGAGAGAGAAGCAGATGGCGTGCATGCATCCACGCGCGCGTGTGCGCGCGCACACACATATACACACAGTCTTACAGAGAGGGAC
>CM054140.1:64679888-64684888 GCA_028751875.1 Rapana venosa | reverse complement strand
GTGTACCTGTAGATATTGCAGAAAAACAACTTTTGAAGCCTTCTCCTCAATTCCTGTTAAGTCTTTAAAGCAAACGTGAAAGAAGAGAGAGAGAGAGAGAGAGAGAGAGAGAGAGAGAGAGAGAGAGAGAGAGAGAGAGAGAGAGAGAGAGAGAGAGAGAGAGAGAGAGAGAGAGAGAGAGAGAGAAGTAGCAGGCAGATAAAAGGTTTTTTTCCCCGGTCTTTCGTGTCATATAGGCCCCTAGAGTGTGTGCGTACCTGTACATATTGCAGGAATACAACTTTTGAAGCCTTCACCTCAATTCCTTGTGTTGGTCTTTTAAAGCAAACGTGAAAAGAAGACACCCACTCGGCCTGGGTAAACCTCAATGACCCCAGGTGGGGGGTTTCTGACAGAAGTTAATAATGAACAAGCAGTGAATACTCTCTCTCTCTCTCTCTCTCTCTCTCTCTCTCTTCTCTCTCTCTCTCTCTCTGTCACTCTCTACCTCTTTATGTCTTTCTCTCTCTGTCCTCTCTCTCTCTCACTCTCTCTCTCTTTCTTTCTTTCTTCCCCCTCATTCTCACTCCCTCACCCTCTCTCTCACTCTCCTTCCACCTCTCTCTCTCTCTCTCTCTCTCTGAAAAAAGTATATGAACACTTACTCTGTAACCTTCGGAAAATAAAGATCATTGATTCTCTCTCTCTCTCTCTGTCTCTTTTGTCTCTCTGTTCTCTTTTCTCTCTCTCTCTCTCTCTCTCTCTCCTTTTCTCTCTCTCTCTTCTCTCTTCTTTCCCACTCCCTTCTCTCCCCCCCTCTCTTTTTCTCCCCTCCCCTTCACTCATCTCCTTCCCCTCCCTCCTCCCCTTCTCTCTCCTTCCCCTCTCCTCACTGTCCTTTACAAAGTCGTGCAGGAGCGAGTGTTATCGATTCTATCTGGGGGCTTGGCAATTTAAATTCGATTGGCGGCCGAGCGCCAATTGTGGGCGCGAAGCTTTATCAACTTCGATGTGTGTGTGTGAGTGTGTGTGTGTATGGTGTGTGTGGGTGGGGTGTGTGGTGTGTGTGTGGTTGGGTGTGTCTGGTGGTGTGTATGTTTTTGTGTGTGTGTATGTCGTGTGTGTTTTGTTTTTTGTGGATGTTGTGCGAGTGGTGTGTTATTGTGTGTGTGCGTGCATGGTGTGTGCGTGCGGTGGGTGTGTTGGGGGCGTGCGGGGGCGTGTGTGTGATGGTGTGTGTAAAGGGGGAGTAGTGGAAGCCTGAGCGGGATGATTTGCTAATTGGACACAGTGGCTGAAGGAGGGTCTGGGATCAGGTAAACGGTTGAGATGGGGTGGGAAAAGAGGAGAGGGCTAGGTGCTGTTTTTTTTTTTTAAGTGAAGAGAATTGAGCGAGGGACAGGGAAAGGGAGGGGGGGAGGGGGGAGTAATGAGGGGAGAGAGAGGGAGGGGGGCGGTTTGAGGAGGGGAGAGGGGAGAGAGAGAGAGAGACAGGAAAGGGGTTAAGTGAAGGAGAGAGAGGAAACGGAGAGGGGGGTGGAGAGAGAGATGGAAAGAGGGGGAGTGAGGGAAGGAGGAGAGAGAAGAGAGAGAAATCTTGAGAATATCTTTATTTTTCAAGGTTACAGATAAGCATTCCATATTTTTTTTCATGCGGGGGGGGGGGGGGGGGGGGGGGGGGGGGGAGAGGACTCTGAAATTGTTATGACATCGGGCCTTGTCCTTACATTTCAGGTACAAGGTGAAAGAAGGGGGGAAACCCAATTAAACTTACTGTCAGGGAGGAGAGAGGAGAGGGAGGTCTTCAATTCTAATTTCCAACCCATTCATAAGCAGCAGTAGGGAAGAGAGTGGTGGGGGTGGGGCGCGGGGGGGGGGGGGGGGGGGGGGGGGGGGGGGGTTGGGTTGTGTGGGGTGAAGGACTGTGTGGAAGATAAACAGTTGGACGCGGACATAGTCGATATCTGCATGATCGACCGCTCGGTTGTGGTTTTGTTTGTGTGTGTGTGTGTTAGGGAATAAGCGCGAGCATGCATGTGTTTGCTTATGTGTGTTCGAGTGTGTGTGCGTGCATGTGTCTGTGTGTGTTTGTCAGAGTGGTGGGAAGAAATGCGGGGGCGTGTGATTTATGTGTGTTGTGGCGTGCATGGGGAGAGTACAGAAACAGACACAGACAAAAGGGACGGACACAAAAACAGAGAAACTCACACAGCCAGACACACAAAGAGACGCGCGCTTACGCACACACACACACACACACAACATGCACACACACACACACACACACACACACACCACACACACACACACAACACACACAACACACACACATACAGAGAGAGAGATTCCTACACACAAAAAGACAAGTTTGTAGAAGAAGAATATATGAAGATGGGGAGGAAGACAAATATTTAAACAGAACAGGGCTTTGCCTCCCCCCCTCCCCCCCTCTCCTCCGCAGGGAAGAGAATTTGGGGAGGGTCGGGGGAAAAGGGCCTACACAATTTGTTCTTGTAGATCACTGTAAATACCATTTCGCTGCAATTTGAAAGGTTTTTAGTTTATTTTCTCTATCCTCACTTGTGGGCACGCGATGTATGAAAATTGAATAACTTTCCCCTTTAAATGTCTGCAAGTTGCACACAGAATGTTGTTTCCAGGAGAGAAAAAAAGAAGCGATTCTTATATAACATTTATCGTAGGAAGGCAGTGGGAGGAAATTGGAGCGAGCTTGCGTGTATACTTTGAAAGTTTGTGTGACTTTTTGTTTCTTAACTTTAGGAGAGGTTTTTTTTTTGTATGTGATTTGTTTGTGTTATTGCTATTTCTCGGACTCTGAAATATGTCAGATTTGGTTTTTTTGATTGTATGAAGATCTTTTCAAGTCTTCCCTGTAGGTCTATTTGTTTGATGTATTACAAAAGATATATTTTTGCCTGAGTATGTCTCTTTCCCTGTATTTCTTTCTAGTTTTGAAACTGTCTCTGTCTCTGTCTCCCTCAGTCTGTCTCTGTCTCTCTCTATTCCTCTCTTTGTCTGCCCGTCTCTTTCTGTCTGTCTCTGTCTGTCTGTTACTCTCTTCTCTCTCTCTCTCTCTCTCTCTCTCCTTCTCTCTCTCTCTCTCTCTCTCTCTCTCTCCTCTCCCCTTTTTTTTCTTTTGCTTTCTTTGTCTTTGTTTCTGTGTGTGTGTGTGTGTTTTTTTTTGTGTGTGTGTGTGTGTGTTGTGTGTGTGTGTGCGCGCGTGTGTGCATGTGTGGTATAGGTACGTGTGTGTGCGTGCGTGTGTGTGTGTGTGTGCATGTGTGTGTGGACGCGTGCGTATGCATGTGCGCGCTCGTTCAGAAAACTATTTTGAATAGAAACTTCAGTTATACAGGTGTTTTTTTCTTCTTTTTATTCCACAGGGATTTTTCTCTCTCGCGCATATCGATGTAGTTTTGATTACCTTCATTGTATCTTTTTTTTTTCATTTCATATATATATATATTATTTTTATATTATATAGAGAGAGAGAGGAGAGAGAGAGAGAGAGAGAGAGAGAGAGTTCGGATGTTTATTCATTAGGCCATAGCCCCTAATGAAGGGGAAGTGAACAAAAAAAACAAATCATCAGGGAAAAAATTAAAACAAAACATACAATCAACAATATGAGGAGAGGAGAGAGAGAGAGAGAGAGAAAAAAGAGAGAGATGAGAGAGAGAGAGAGAGAAGAGGGAGAGTGAGAGAGAGGAGAGGAGAGAGATGAATAGTGAAAGAGGGTACATTGAGATTAATCAAAACTACAATATATAGATTAATATTTACAATCTGTCCTCTTTTTTTTTGGTGGCGACAGTTGTTCTCAATCGTTCTACAAGCTGTTAATTACAAATCTGGACGGCGCTAATTCAACTAGTGTGTATGGGGGGGGGGGGGGGGGACAGGGCAGGAAGGGGGGAGGGTGTGATCGTCCCGCGGGTATTGCAAGGCTGGGAACAACGGGCCTCGCCCATGAAGCCCATGTCATCATTAGTCACACTGTGGGCTGTCTTCGTGTTAACGGTTTGTTTGTTTTTGGTTTTTTTTTTTTTTTTTTTTGTGGGTTTTTTGTGTATGTGTGTGGGGTTTCTTTGTTTTTGAAGGTTTTTTTTGTCTTTTGCTGTGCAGTCTGTTGAGAGAGAAAGGTTTTACATAGTGTTTGTAGATCGATCTATCTATCAATCTATCTATCTGTCTGTCTGTCTGTCTAGCTATCTATCTACCCATCTGTATCTATACCCATATATCTATGTATCTATCTATCTGTTTGTCTGTCTGTCTGTCTGTCTGTCTGTCGGTAAGGGATAGCCTAGTGGTCAGAACATTGCGCTCGCAATCTGACGACCCGGGTTCGATTCCCGTTCAAGGGGCTATTTTCCCCTGGAGTTAACATCAGTGCAGACTCCACTCTCCCCAAAAGTCCTTCGGATGAGACTATAAACCGAGGCCCCGTGTGCGAACGCACGCAGAACATCTTGCGCACACGTTAAATCCTGTTGCGCTTTTCGTAAGAGTAGGCCATTGTGTGCCGGTGGGAACAGATGACAGAATTTACAAAACCGCATACACACGGGGACTGGATGTTAAAAAAGCACATAAGTACTTATCCCATTATCCTCGATATAAAAGAATAAAAAAAATTTTAAAAATAGATAAATACACACACACACTCCCCTCACTTGCGCAAACACACACCAGACAGACACACACACAACACAGACGCACACACATGACACACACAACACACACACACACCACGCGCGCACACACACACACACACACACACTCTGAGCAGTTTCAAAAAAGCTTTCGCCACTCCTGTCAACCAACGTACAGACCTACTACAGCTCCTTCTCTCTCTCTCTGGGGACGGATAGCCGGCTAGTACAGTACTAGCTACTCTACCTATGGTGACAGATGGTGCTGGATGTTTTTATTTATTTATTTATTTTTATTTTAAGATGCCTAAGATGCCTGCCTGGCTGCTGTATGGTGTGTGTATC
>CM054140.1:64659888-64672388 GCA_028751875.1 Rapana venosa | reverse complement strand
GCACACGTGCACACACTAACACACACACACAAACACACACACCCACACACACACACTCACACACACACACAGACTCAGGGACGAAAAGTACATCATTGTACATCTGAACTGATGGTATTAAGCCACAGCGGAGGGAGTCGAAGTCTCCCAGATCAGGGGCTGAAAAAAAATCGCCCGTGGAACTGTCAGCTGCAGCAAGGAGTCTGTCTCTGCTGTACATACATGTATACCCAGTGCCCTTATTGTCCAGGGATAAAGTCGAAAATCTTTCCCTCTAATGGCTTGTATCTGCCCAGGATTAAAAAAAAATATTTTGTAAAGTTAGAACTCTGCCTCTCTCTATCTCTCTCTCTCTCCTCCTCTCCTCTCTCTCTCTCTCTCTCTCTCCTCTCTCTCTCTCTCTCTCTCTCTTTTTTTTTTTCTCCGTCTCTGTCTGTCTGTGTTTCTGTCTGTCTGTTTCTGAATGCGTCTGGCTCTCTGTCTCCGTCACTCTCTGTCTGTCTGTCTGTCTGTCTGTCTGTCTCTCTCTCTCTCTCTCTCTTTGTCTCTCTCTCTCACTCTCTCTCTCATCTCTCTTTCTCTCTCTCTCTCTCTCTCTCTCTCTCTCTCTCTCTTTCTCTCTGTGTGAGTGTACGTGAGAGAGAGAGAGAGAGAGAGAGAGAGAGAGAGAATGAAAAAGTAATTCCAGTCAGATGCACACACGACAGAATGAGCGAGATTGGGAAGAAAGTGTGCGTGCGTGCAAGTGTGTCGCTCCGTCTGTCTGTCTGTCTGTCTCTTTGTCTGTCTCTCTGGGTTTTTTCTCCAGAGACAGCGTGCATACACTTGGTAACCCCAAGGTGCCTAGGGTGGAAAACACACACACGACCACCAACAACAACACCACCAAATAACCACCACCAACAACAACAACACAATACCAAAAATACACCCACTACCACCAACAACAACACCAACACAACAACGACAACAATACCAAAAATACACCCGCTACCTCCAACACCACCACCACCACCAACAACACCAATAACAAAAATACACCCACTACCTCCACCCCCCCACCACCACCACCACCACTACCACCACCACAACAACACCAATACCAAAAACACCACTTCCACCCACCAACAACACCACCACCAATAATACCAAAAACACCACTTCCACCACCACCACCAACATCACCAATACCAAAATCACCACTACCACCACCAACAATACCAAAAACAACACCACCAACACCACCACCACCACCAACACTAACACCACCACCACCAACAACAGCATTACCAAATACACCACCTGGCCTATCACTATCAGAGTTTTTTCATGCACAAAACTTGGCCCTAAGACCCCTGTCTATACAGGGATCTGACATCTTGAAAGCACTTGCTGGTCTTGTAAGAAGTTTGTTTTTAGAGTTAGAAGTTCGTTAGAGTTTAGAGTTGCCACCCCCCCCCAGCCCCCACCACCCCCCACACCTACTTCCCCCCACTACCTATTATTCCACCTATTTACCATGTAGCCAAAAAACCCCAATAATAATGAAAAGAGCTTAATGAATTTCTTGTAGGAATTTTGAAATATATACGTCAGCCGATTCAAAACTGTCCCGTTTATTATCTCCCTTTTTTTTTTCTTGTCACGGGATCCAGTACTCTTTGTTTGCTTGTCTGTCTGTCTCTGTCTGTCGGTCTGTCTCTCATGTTTCTCTCTCTCTCTCTCTCTCTGTCTCCCCTTTTTTCTTTCTTTCTTTTCTTTCTTTCTTTCTCCCTCTGTCTTGTTCTTCTTCTTGTTCTTGTTGTTGTTTTGTTGTTGTTGTTCTTGTTCTTCTTGTTCTTGTTCTGTTGTTGTTGTTGTTCTTCTTCTTTTTCTTCTACTTCTTCTTCTACTTCTTCTTCTTCTCCCTCCTATTTTGATTCTTCAATTTTCTTTAGTTCTAACACAACTCTAGCTGTGCTTTACATATGGTGCGCGCGCGCGTGTGTATGTGTGTGTGTTTGTGTGTGTATGTGTTTGTATGTGTGATAGAATGAAAGAGACAGACAGACCAGAAAGAGAGACAGACAGACAGAGACAGACAGACAGACACTCACACATACAGACAGCTACACCCAGACTACACAGACAGACAGACAGACAGGCGCACAACATACAACAACAACACAAGAGAGAAGGAGGTGGACAGGCAGGCACTTATGATATTGAAGTATTGATCAAGCTATTTTTCCTTTGCTTCATTGACTCCCTGTGTCGCTCTCCTCTCCCTCCCCTTCCGATCCCCTCCCCTCCCCCCTTCATAACAGCCTTCCCCCCCCCCCTCCACCTCCTTAACATACCCCCACCCTCTCCTTTGTCCCTTTTCTATTGTTTTCTATCCAGAATAGACTGAGAGGTTATGAACATCTGTGTTATTTTCTGAACCTTGATTTTTGGGTGTGTGTCTTTTTTTGGTCCGGGGTAATGGACTTTCACAGGGGAGGCCTTATCGTCGCTTTGCCATCCTCTGCCTTTCTCCTCCCTGCAGGGCAATCTTCCCTGGCAGATAATTAATAATAATGATGATGAAGGAACAAGAGAAGGAAGAAAGGAAGGAAGGAAGGAAGGGAAGAATAAAGGGGGAAAATGGAGTGTGTGTAACGGTTAAGACAGCTAGGAAGAGGAAATGTTGGTTCCTTTCCTTCTTGTTTAGTTCTTCAATGTCAAAGCCAAACTTTAATTTTTCAGATGGTACATTAAATAAGCAGTGCAGTTGCTTTTTTCTTCTTCTTCTTCATCAAGCCAAAGTTGATGTTCGTCATGTATCAGTTTTTAAATTCGGAGGAAAGTATTGTATGCGCGTGAAGTTGATCATTATCTAGCATCAATTGATGCAAGGTAATACAAACGTAGAAGCCGCGGAAAATAGTGTTATTTTGAGAACTATTAGCGGGTTTTTAAAAAAAATGAAATAATCCCCCACCAAATGTTGACTAGTATGTGTGCCAATGTTATACATTGTGTGTGTGTAATAATAATAATATATGGAATTTATATAGCGCTGAATCTTGTAAAAATCAAACAAATCGAAGTGTGTGTGTGTGTGTGTGTGGGGGGGGGGGGGGGGGGGGGGGTGGGGGTGGGGGGGGTCCCACTTCCACCCCTGCCTTTCCTTAATTTTAATATTCAAAGTCAATTGAAAATAGTAAAAGTAAAGTATGTTCTTTCGAGCCAGAAGGCCCATAGAGCCGGAGCTTATCCAGGTTTCTGTAGCATTAAGCGAACTGATGGTTTTTCACCACCCCTGTGACAGGACGCTAGTCTGTCGCCAGATACTTCCCCAGCAGAGCTGGTACCCACTTGTACACCTGGGTGGAGTGAGGAAAATAGGAGTAAAGTGTCTTTCCCAAGGACACAACACCGAGCCAGCGGGGATCGAACCCGCAACCTCTGGATCACGAGTTGACCGCCAAAACCTCTCGACCATGGTGCCTCCTAATTGAAAATAGTACCGATAACAAAAATCCACCAAAACCAACAAAACTAAGAAAAAAATATAATATAGCGCATATTAATAAGCCGTGATATACACACACAGTAGAAATTTCATATTCACATTCTCTTCTCTCTCACAGAAACTTTTCTCCTTCTTGTTCTTTTTTCTTGTTTTATTCTTACGAGAAAGACAGGCGAAGAAACAAAACAAGAGGGTTGAAATTGAAGTGTATGGAGGTAGAGAAATCAGTGAGTTGTAAACTACACGTCTCCTCCGGGATTCGTTCGATCAAGTAGCGATTTTATTGAGTGCGTGAGGGATAGTTTTGTTTTCTTTTCAAGAGGCGTTGGAGGCTATAATCGATAATGTAGACATGTACAACTGCCTCTTTATTATTTTTTAGGATTCTTTATTTTTTCTGTACGCGATTTTCTTGATGATCTGTTGCATCTAGCTAACGCAAAGCGAAGAGACAATGGAAATTGATGTAAGAAATGTTTGAAATGGGGGAGACGAAAGTAAAGTGGATGTTTTGAAGATAAAAACAAATTGTGGGTTGTTTATAAAAAATAACTGGGTTTGGATGTGTTGTTGTTGTTGTTGTTGTGTGAGTGTGTGTGTGAGTGTGTGGTGTGTGTGTAGTGTGTGTGTGTGTGTGTGTGTATGTGTGTGAGTGTGCGTGCGCGCGCGCGCGCGTGTGTGTGCGCGCGTGTTTGTATTAGTGTGTGTATTAGTTATCTTGGTTAATATTCAAAATTACCAGCAATATCTTATTAGCATCTCTCTCTCTCTCCCCCCTCCTTACTCCCTTTGTCTCTCCCTCCCTTCCCCTTTCCCCGCCCCCTCTACCTCAGGCCCACCCACCCTCCTTTCTTCATCTTATTCACAACCCCAACACACACACACACACTCACACACTCACACACTCACACACACACAACACAACACAACACACACACACACACACACACACACACCACACACACCACAACACAACAACACAACACACACACACACACACACACACACACACAACACAACAACACAACACACACACACACACACACCCTACCTCTAAGTCTGTCTTTCAATATTTTTTTTTTAAAAACAAGTTTCTCCCCACTCACTCTATCCACCATCTCAATAGTATCCCAACATAGGGTTTTTTTGGGGGGTATTGATATATATGTAATCGACATAGCAAAAGAAAAAAAACCCAGTATTTTTAAGGGGAGACAAGCTGAAGAGTTGTCTGTCAAACTCAGACCCCGCTAGGTGAAGACTGGCTAGGCTGGCTTTACAGACCAGACGTTGGCTTCCGGAATCTCTTTCGCTGAAATGACGGTTGTCCTCCTCTCTCTGCGATTCGAACTGAGCTTCCGATTTGGTTCTCAAAAGTGCCACCCATCTACCCCTCCCACCCCTCAACCCCCACCCCCCTCCTAGCTAAAAAAAAAAAAGAAAGAAAAGAAAATTTTGGAAGGAGGGAGGGAGGAGAAAGTGTGGTCTATAGAGGATGCTGGTGTTTTGCTGTACTGTTCTACTCCCACCCATTTTTTCCTGTCCCTGCCCTTGTGTCCTCTTGTCTTGCGTGATATTCTGTGTCCGGATGTTGGTGTCGTGTGTGTGTGATGTGTGTGTTGTGTGCGTGTGGTGTGTGTGTGTGTGTGTGTGTGTGTTAGAGTGTGTGTGTGTCGTGTGTGTGGTGGTGTGTGTGTGTGTGTGTGTGTGTGTGTGTGTGTTGGTGTGTTTGTAGACTACGGGTGAAAGCACCCGTCATAAAAGTTTTTTAACAAATAACTGAAAAAAGAGAGAAAAGGGGAAAAAGAGAAAAAAAGAGGAAAATTGAATTTTGAGTGTGTCAAATTTGGCCTAAATCTGAACGGAGTTTGGTGGGGGGGGGGGGGGGGGGGGGGGGGGGGGGGGGGGGGGGTGGGGGTTAGGGGGGGGGGGGTGTCCTTTTGAGTGGATCTGTAGGTATTAGTCTGGGTCTGGTCTGTTTTGGATGAGAGAATAATCTGAAATCCTGTGTGCAGTTGTATGTGTTTAAACCAGATGTAAGCATTTTACATTGAGAGCTGCCTGTGGAAATTTTTGTTTAAAAAGAACTTTTTTTTCATTTTGCGAATCATCAAAATGCATGCATCAGGGGAAACTACTGGAGCTGTACTGGCTGATGTATTTTCTACCTAAATTAATTTTCATGCATGGAAATTGCCTCTCGGACAGTGCAGCAAACTATATTACAGTGTTGCCATTGTTGGTGGTAGTGGTCTCACTACTGTCTTTATTTAATAAAGTTTTTATCTGATCCTAATTCTTCTTACGGGTAAGCAAATACGAGAGCTATCGAGAGAGAGAGAGAGAGAGAGAGAGAGAGAGAGAGAGAGAGAGAGAGAGAGAGAGAGAAGAGAGAGAAGACAATGACAATGAGAAATTCTTTTATTTCGAGGATAATGAATAAGCACTCTAAGCTTTTTTACATCTAGTCCAAGCCCGTAGGGATACATCTTGATAATAACCCAATACTCATACTCTCACACAGTAGAAACAAAGCGAAATAACACTTTCAAAAACAAAAACAAATACAAGAACCCCCCCCCCCCCCCAATGAAAACAAACAAAAGAAGAAAAAAACCTCTTCAACACCCCCCCCCCCCCCTCTCCCAAAAATAGGACCAAAAAACCGAAGAAAAGAGGAGGAAAGCAAACACAAAAAAACAAGAAAAAAACATAAACTTATAAAGTCATGAAAAAAACACATCTACACATTTCAAATTGGTACACATAGTTGTTACACGTAACAATAAGATATTGAAATAGGGCATTCATTAAAACTCAAGTACAACCGAAAAGTCCAATAAAATTTTGAAAACATAAAGTATGAATACGTCTTTCATCAGAATACACTATAACTATAAGCAAAACAATAAAAGGAGAGAGAGAGAGAGAGAAAGAGAGAGAGAGAGAGAGAGAGAGAGAGTATTTCAGAGATAGAGAGAGAGAGACGGGCGGACAGACAGGCAGACAGAAAGACATACAGACACAAATGCATACAGACAGACAGAGAAACAGACAAAGACAGACAAACACACAGACACTCAGAATTTTAACTCGGATCTTCCCTCAAGAACATTGGCACAGTCATGACAATAAAACAGGTACACTCATCAGCGACTCTCATCGATCCGTTGTTCCCAGTTCTCCTCCTTTATTGAAACAGAACCAAATCCCCTCCACAGACGATCGTCAAAGTTAAGAGCAGTTTATTATACCAGCACAACTGGCTTCTGATAATTGTAGGGTAGGGCTCCGACCAGGAAAGAACCAAATCACTTAGCGGTACTAGGGCTGATTTGCTAAACGACGCTTGCAGGTTTCACTATAGACCAGAGCGGTTTGTTGCTGAGCTGCCAATAAAGCCTCACTCCTTGAGTTCTTAAACCTTCTGGTTTCAGTCCCTAATTGCATCGCATCGATCTGGTGAAGTATGTCTAAGGTATTTCGGGGTTCTGTTTTGATCTTTGACTGCTACTAATTATGAGGTGACTTTTGTTAAGTGGAACCGTTTAGAATTGGAGATTCTCTATCAAAGTGTTGTCATAATGAACATTTTTTTAGTTACTGCATTTTTCTAAGTATGTGGGTGTGGTATGACTTTAGTATTTGGGTGTGTGTGTGTTTTGTTTTGCGGGGAGTAAAAACTGGCTTAATTTGTGATTGGGGGGGGGGGGGGATCTTTGAATAGTGGCAGAATGCTTTTGATTTGATTTAGTTATGATAATGTTTGCACTTTAGATGTCAAGCTTTTGTCTCAATGTGTTGCAGGTCTATATAATATATTATAACGGCGTTTGGGGTTAGCCCATCCAGCACGTTTCAGTTCCATGGGGGGATCAAGTTTGATTGAGAACTAATGGATGGGTGATGGTTTATTCACATGATAAATACACTTTGATCGAGAATGGCTTTGTGAAAGCTTTTACAATCACACATTCAACTCAGGCTGAATCATCAAAGTTTTTGCTTTCTGTCACTCCCACCCAACCCCACCCCACGAAAAGCAAAGATAAACAAAACACCCAACAAAGAAAGACGACAACAACCAAACCAAAACAAAACAAACAAAACAACAACTACAACAAAGTCAATCGATGTTTTTGCAAACCCGATCACCAAACACACACACACACACACACACACACACACACACACACACACACACACACACACACAACACACACCAACACACACTAATACACACACACACTCACAAAAGTTTCTAGAAATGTCCTTGCTCACTTTCTCTCATCCTCTCTTTCTCCCTCCTTTTTTCCCATCTACCTATCTCCTCTTCTCTCCTCTTCTCTTCTCTCCTCTTCTCTCACTCCTACTTCACCGGCATGGACGGACCCCACACTGACACAGAGACAGACTCAAGAGTCGTCTGCCAGGCTTCAGTCTGAGGACGACTTAGGACCCAGACGCTGACATCCGGAGTTGCCCAATGAAATGACAGTCCTTCACGCTGCGATTTGAATCACACTTCCGATTTTCCAACTTTCTTTTTTTTCACTTTTAAAAAAACAAAATTGAAATGCAGGCCATTCGGAATTCCCTGTCCTCCCTCTTCCTTCTATCTCCTCCTCTTCCTCCTCTCCTCCTCTATCTCCTCCTTCTTTTCCTCTCCTCGCCCTCCTCCTTCTCTTCCTCATCCTCATCGTCCTTCTCTTCCTCCTCTTCCTCTTCCTTATCATCCTCCACTTCCTCTTCCTCCTTCTCTTCCTCCTCCTCTTCCTCCTCCTCCTTACGCATACACACGGGAACTGGATGTAAAAAAATGCACATAAGCGCTTATTCCATTACCATCGATGTAAAAGAACAAATAATAAATAAATGAATAAAATAAATCCTTCTCCTCCTTTTCCTCCTTCTCTTCCTCCTCGTACTCCTTTTCCTCATTCTCTTCCTCCTCCTCCTCCTCCTCCTTCTCCTCCTGCTCCTCCTGCTCCTCCTCTCCCACTTCGTTCTGTCTGTGGCTGTCTACTTGTTTTGCAGAGATCGGAGAGGGATGTGGCGTCAGTTATGTTCGTGATGACCGTTGGAGGATGGAAAAAAAAAATTGTGGATGTTTGATGCGTTAGTACATTATATTATTGTTACCTAGCTTGGAGTAGGCCCTTGTGTGTCTAGGTTAACCAGAAACAGAAGTGTATGCATGTTTAATACAAAATAGTATCGCCTAATTTAAGGACAAAAAAGTAGCACGCACGCACGCACGCACACAACACAACACAACACAACACACACACACACGACACGTATTATATCAGCCAACCATACAAGTACTTATCAGACACACGCACAGGAAAAATCAGTTTTTCATTTTTTTCTTATGTTTTTCCATTTCATACCACTTTAATTCACGGCAGATTTCTCTGCGTGAAATTCGGGCTGCTCTCCCCGGGGAGAGCGCTTGGCCACAAGAGCAGCGCCACCCATTATTTTCACCTCGTTAATTAAAGTCCATAATGAGATTCGTGCGAAGGAGAAGGCACTAAAAAAGGAAAACTAAGATAAGTATGTATACGCGTGGGGTACTAAAATGAATAAACAGACTCGCTGTACGGGGTGTAGACACACACGCTCGACTAACACAAAGAGAGGAAATTAGTGGAGAGATGCTAAACCCAACCAAAACAAGAAGAAACCGCAACAAAGCACATACCACACATAACACAACATAACTATACACATACACACACACGTGGGGGGGGGGACGCATGACATACGCCGCATCACACGCAAGTACACATACATCACACACACACAAAACAGGCAACACACACGCATAAGACACAACACACACACCACACACACAAAACACAACACACACAAACACACACACAACACACACAAAAACAACCACACACACACACACAACACACACCATACCACACTCCAACTCACCAACCCTACACTCACAGACGTCTAATTTTCCAGCAGAAACATAATTGTCCCTTGATAAACCTCAAGCCCTCTCTGCAAACACCCCCACAAAAACAACAAAAAACAAAAAAAACAAAAAAAAAACAACCCCAAAACCCATACAAACCAACCAATGTTTTGTTTGTTTTTGTTTAATGTCCATTCACTACTTGGTGATAAGGACACACCCGCATTCAAACCAACTTCTCTCTCTCATGTATGTATATTTCTATTCTCAAACCAACCAATCCCAGATCGTATGTGCACTCTTTAGTGCAGACTTTCAAGAACACAATGCTTCAGCAGCTTCAGCTATGCAAGCCTAGCAAACGATACCTAACCCCCCACCACTCCTTCCCGTTCCCTTCGTGTCCGGTAGCTGCCAGAATGGGAATGTGAATGGTTCGGCCAATAAAACATTGATTAGAATTCAAACTCGCAAGGCAAAGGGTGGATGGATGGATGGATGGATGGGTGGGTGGGGTGTTAATGGCTTTGTATTGATTTGCATCGATCGGTCCTGTGTGTTGTGTGTGTTGTGTGTGTGTGTGTGTGTGTGTGTTTTGGGTTTTCTTGGTGTGTGGTGGGGGTGGTGGTGGGGACAAGCCATGTTTCCGCTTTGCTATGGCTACTACTGCTTCTATACATGGCCGAAGTGTATTATATGGTTGTAGTAGGGCTTTCGATTTGCCGTTTGTGCGTGTGAGGTTTGTCGGGATGATGGATGATGAAGTTAGTTTCTTTAAGCTGTTTGGCAGTAATATGGTTTTGAGTTAATATGGTGGTGGGGTAGGGGGGTAGTGTGCAGTGTGTTTGTGTGGGGGGGGGGGGGGGTCGTTAGTGTGTGTGTTGTGTGTGTATGTAGTGTAGAGAGAGAGAGAGAGAGAGAGAGAGAGAGAGAGAGAGAGAGAGAAGAGAGAGAGAGAGAGAGAGAGAGAGAGAGAACTCGAACTCGAACTCAAAGATTTATTCACAAAAACGCCATTGGCCCATGCATGAAGGGGGGTTGCCAAACTGCTTAGTATTTTAGTGAGAAAAATAAGTAACACAAAACCCCCCAAAATGTTATTGTATACCCACAACTACCACAATAAAAATCAGTTTAAAAAAATATGACTTAAGAAACCTTTATATCTCTATTCTAAAGGCTTTACACAAACATAAAGCAAGGCTGCGCACAATCTCAGGGTGACTAGATGAGAGAGAGAGAGAGAGAGAGAGAGAGAGAGAGAGAGAGAGAAGAGAGAGAGAGAGAGAGAGAGAGAGAGAGAATTTTGTGCGTTGGTGCCGATCCTATTTTTAGGGTCTTTTTGTTTTTATTGTTAGCTTACGTGTTCAAACTTAATACTCTGAAGGTTATCTAGAATATGCACGCTTGTTTCACTCATTCCTCATAGAATTTCTGTGAGACCGTAAGTAGATCCTGGGTAAGGTTTCATATAATAATATGTACAACTTTTCAAGAACATAAAAATGTACTGAACATCCATACTCCGTCTTTAGACTATTTTTCCCTCTTTGAAACAGAGAACCGGTTGATATGCTTAGAGATCGTCCTGGCTGAAACAGTCCCAACCGAACATGTTAAAACATAACAACATTATAACAGTCTAGGTTTTGCCACTTAGCTGACATTGATCAATAGTGGACAGAGCCTTTGACCTGGGTTAAACCACTCGCTTTCCCCAAGCTAAGGTTAAGCAGCATCGAGTGTGGTTACCAAGTGGATGGGTGACCGTTTGCGCGCCTTGGCTTCAGTACAGTCCCCCTCCCCCTCCCCCCAGTTCACCCAGCTGTAAATGGGTACCTGCCCTCTTTAGGGTCAGGGAAGGTAAAGCAGCGAGGGAGAGGAGATGGGCGCCGCCCTCAATATGCTGGCCCCTGGAGAGGTTGAGGTCTCTGACGCCTAGCTCCTGTACGTCCACATAGCTATGGGACACCTTTACCTTTTAAAAAGAAAAGATCTCAATCAGGAGATGAATTTGCATAGTGGGAACATCTGTCTGTCTATTGTAGGCCAGTGTAATGCTGTTTTCGTTTCAGATACTAAAGTAGTAAATAGTATTCCGCTGATATATCTATTGCTCTGTTAGGCCGCTTAAATGAACTTTTGCGCGTGCGTGATCATAATTTACATGTGCGTGTTGTGTGTGTGGGGTGTGCGCGCGCGCGCGCGCGCGTGTGTGTGTGTGAGTGAGTGTGTGCGTGTGTTATTATTCTTTTATTTCGAAGATACTGGAATAAGCACTGTGTGTTAGTTGATTTTATTTTACGTCTCTTCACAAGTTGTGATATTAGACGGTGTGTGTGTGTCATATATATATATATGTGTATATGTATATATATATATATGCGTGTGTGTGCGTGCGTGTGCGTGTATGAGTGAAACAGACGGACAAGTGGACAGACAAAACCCCCGATGCTTTGCCCACAAAACTCCCATTGTGCATTTGTTCAGCTGTGTTAAATTCAAGTTGCTTCCCCCCCCCCTCTCTCTCTCTCTCTCTTTCTCTCACTCTCTCTCTCTCTCCTCTCTCTCTCTCTCACTCTCTCTCTCATCTCTCTCTCTCTTTCTTTCTTTCTCTCACTCTCTCACACTCTCTCTCTCTCACTCTCTCTCTCTTTCTCTCACTCTCTCTCTCTCTCTCTTTCTCTCTCTCTCTCTCTCTCTCTCTCTCTCACTCTCTCTCTCTCACTCCTCTCTCTCTCTCTCTCTCTCTCTTTCTTTCTCTCTCTCTCTCTCTCTCTCTCTCTCTCTCTCTCTCTCTCTCTCTCTCTCTCTCTCTCTCTCTCTCTCTCTCCTTTATAACTCTGTTCTCATTACTCTGCCTTCTTGTTCTCTCTTCTTTGTTGGCTTTCTCACATTTTTTATTCTTTGTTCGGAGCTTGTTTGGGTTGACCTTTTCCTTCTTCGTTGCCTTTATGCTTCCTTTCTTCTCCCCAGTCCATCCATTCAATCACCAATTTTCCATCCTTCAGTTGTTAACTTGTTCTTCTTTCTTTTCTTCTTCTCTCTGTTTATTATCTCTGTCTCTCT
>CM054140.1:64654888-64657388 GCA_028751875.1 Rapana venosa | reverse complement strand
TGCGTATTTGAATCGGTGGTCGCGGAGTGATTCCTGAGTAGTATGAGTAAGACGGAGTGCGTATTCTGGGTAGTCGTCATACTGGGTGACATCATCACAGATAAATCGTCATCACACCAAGTGATGTCATCGCAAATGAATCACCTATACACTACGTGACATTATCCTGAATAAGTCGTCACGATACCAAATTATATATTATAAACACATTGTCACTACACAATGAAATCATCACTAATAAGTGATAAAGAATATCACAAATCAATTATCACACTAAGCGATAGCATTTTATATATTTTATTTTATTGTATATTCTATTCTTTTATTTCGAGGGTAATGGAATAAGCGCTCATGTGCTTTTTCCATCTAGTCCCCGTGCGTATGCAGTTTTGTAAATTTTGTCACCCGTTCCCACCGTCACACAATGGCCTTCTCTTCCGAAAAGCGGAACGGGTTCAGTATTTTAGCTTGTTAATATCTTACAATTTATTCTTTAAGGTTTGGGGTTTGTTTGGTGGCGGCAAGGTGGGTGGGGAGGGTGGGTGATACACTGTTGTGGGTGGTGTAGGGTTTGAAAACATGAAGCGTGGGGTTGTTTTTTTTAACGGATTAGCTCAGTGGACAAAAGATTCCGATTGCTTCCCCAATTAAAGAAGAAAGCGGTACCAAGTTGGAGGGTGACGTTTGCGTCGCTTAGCTTCTAAGTTCCAGGTAACTCCAGCTGTAAAAGGTACCTGTCCCTTTAGGGCACAGGGAAGGTAAAAGACACGAGGATAGGAGATGCACCCCTAATATGCTGGCCCTAGAGAAGTTGAGGTTCATGATCGCTCCCACTACGACCTTAAAGTAAGGGACACTCCATTTACCTACCATTACCTATTGTCTGGAAGAAAAATGAATTCCGAATTGTCACGCCCGTCTTGTACTTCAAAGGAAGAACACAGAAAAGGAAAAACAAAACTCGAGTGCCGAGGATTGGTACGATCAAGTCCATAACTAGGACAGGGAGTGGGGAACTAGATGAAGTCTATTTACATACACGTTGAAGAAATATTTCCAGATATGTTAATTCTTGATTCTGTAAGTATTTTTTGTTCTTTTTACGAGCTTCATTGTTTCAATGGCCAAAGCCCTTCATGTACCACACATCTTTCCACCACACTTGCCTACAACACGCACGCCGCAGCCGCACCACTGCACGCAGACCACGCACTTCACTGCACTCCGCCGGGCACGCACGACCTAGCATTGGTGAGTCTTAGCTTGAGGTGAAACGTGAAGGTTGGGCGTTTGTACGTCATGATTTCGTCTACGTTTTTCGGAGATTTTTTTTTTTTCTTTTACCTTCCTTTTGTGGTGTATGTTTGCTTCCTTCCTTCTTCTTGCTTCCTCTTCTTGCCTTGCTTCCTTCCTTCATTTCCTTTTTTCCTTCCTTCTCTCTCTTCTGTTTTCCTTATCTCTGTTTTTTCTCCTTCCTTCCTTCCTCCTTCCTCCCTTTGTTCTTATTTTTTGGTGTCAGATTTCTTACCCATTTTGCATACCGTATGTAATGTTCTTTTATTTCCTTCGTTCTTTCCTTCCTTTGTTTTTCTTTTTGGGTGTCAGATTTCTTACCCATTTTGCATACCGTAGAAAAATGTTCTTTCATTTCCTTCCTTCTTTCCTCTGTTCTTCTCTTTTTGGTGTCAGATTTCGTACCCATTCTGCATACCGTAGAAAACCGTTCTTTCATTCTCTAGTTCATGCATTTCCGTTTTTGCTCTTTTTGGCGGGTCATTCTTTCTTTCTTTCCTTCCTTCCTTCCTCCCTTCCTTCCTTCCTTTCTTCCTTCCTTCCTTCCTTCCTTCCTTCCTTCTCCTTTCAATCTCTCTGTTTTCCTTAATTCCTTCCTTCTTTCTTGTTTTTCATCTCCCTTTTATCTCTTTCTCCTTCTGCTCCCAGCCCCCCGTATTTATCTTTGTTTGGTTGTTTGTCTAATATAGATTCCATTTTGTCCCTAGGTTCCTTTCCTTTAATGTCCCCTCCACCCCACCCACCCCCACCTTTTAGCACAAGAACGTTGCACCAGTAAAACCTCTCATTAGGGAGTGACAAGCCCCTTTGGAGTGCTCTCTGGTTTGTCAATGCGCCGATGGCTTTATGTCCCGGACACTCGTTAGCCAGTTAACGCACAACTTCCCCGATTTCTCTTATGGACCTCTGAGCTCTTTGATTAGCGAGAGGGGGCCAAGGGGTGGTGGCCCTGCCTTTTAATGTCCTGGCCTGGCCTGCGTCTTTAACTGTCGACCAAATTGAAAACAAAACCTCGGTAGAAAAAAGAAAACAGCAGAAATAAAAGCTCACGTGCTTTGGTTTTGTTTGGTTTTGGGGGTTTGATTGTGAGTGTGTGTGTGTGTGTGTGTGTGTGTGTGTGTGTGTGTGTGTGTGTGTGTGTGTGTGTGTGTGAATTGTGCTGATTTTTTTAAGGTATTGGAAAAGGGACCGTGGTAGGGACATGTTG
>CM054140.1:64622388-64649888 GCA_028751875.1 Rapana venosa | reverse complement strand
ACGAAACGTTATCTCATGCCTTCTTCCCCGCTTCTGTCTCTCGTTTGATACTTCAGGACTTTGGGCGGGGAGTGGGGGGGAGGGGGAGGGGGGTGGGTCGAAGGAGGAGGGGACGGGGGAGCGATGGTGGAAGCGCAGGTTTTGCGGTTTTCCCTGCACAGCGTGTGATAAATTGGAAAGGGAGAACCAAGGTAGAAATCGATGGGGAAATACTGATACCACTGCTTTGCTTTTCTCAGTATAGTCTGAGGCCATGTCGAATAGGGGTGTGTGTGTGTGTGTGTGTGTGTTTGTGTGTGTGTGCGCGCGCGCGCGTGTGTGTGTGTACGGGGTGGGAGTCTTGAGCTCTATAAATTGCAGTAAAGAGTACAAAAACATATGAATAAACTGACGTATACTTATGCATGTATAGTTTGGGAAATTCACTTACGAAAAAGGGAAAAAAAGGGGAAAAGTAAAGTAGTTTACAATAAATTTATGCAAAGAAGGAAAAAGGAAGTTTTGCGATAATTTCGTAAAAGCATGGTATTTTGGAGGGAGGGGGAAGATTGAAAAACAAAAATAACACTTTTTAAATAAGTGGGAAACTTATTCCAGAATGTATGAATATCTAACCGGTTTAAAAGATGATTATTCTAAAAGAGAACGGCAGAAAAAGTCAGTTTCTTTTGTTAAGCTGAAAGCTGAAAATACCAGTTATGCTAGCTGTATTGTAAAAAGAAAGTAACAATAAAATAAAAAGGCAACAGAGAATACTTATTAAAGAGTTTTCGCAGCTTTGGAACTACGCAATGCATTGATAGTTTTGGAAACTTCTTGGTAGAAGAAGAAGGAGAAAGAGGAGGAGGAGGAGGAAGAGAAGAGGAGGAAGAAGAAGAAGAAGAAGAAGAGGCAGTGACGGGAATCTTAAACCATAGTATTTAGGGGGCAAAAAACTAAACATTCAATGTGAGCCCTGCATAAAACCCATCCTGGCTATCATTTCAAGTATATATCTGTAGCACCTTGATAGTATCAGTGGTTTTGTACAGAATTTGACGGCATGAACAATTTTGCTTACATGATCTTATTGTACGATGCAATGATTATGTTCGGTCAGTTGTATTTTCACAAACTTTCTTCCAAACCTTGACCAACTCCTCACCATTACGTAGAACTGGACCAGACAAATGTCTCATCCTAATGAGCCATTCCAACTTGTACAACAAAAAGAAACGACAACGTCCAAACAAACCAATGAAAGAAACAAACATAATTATCAGCCCTACTTCACAACTAATCAAAGAGGTAGAATTTGAAGTAAAAATGCGAAAGTGCTATAAGGGCATTTTGTCAGGGAAAGGTCCTATACCTGTCAATATTTTCGAAGGACTTAAAAAATGTGAATATGTTTTAAGGGTTTTCTTCGGGAAAAGGTTCTTTACCCATCTACTTTTACGAAGGATTAGAAAAAAAAAATCAAAACAATGTGAAAGCGTTTTAAGGGTGTTCTTCGGGGAAAGGTTCTGTGCCCGCATATTTTTCAGTATTAACAGGCATTGCATCACTGACTAGCTTAAAAAAACAGTCCGGTTTTACGCTAGAGAATATGCTCAAGATCCAAGTTGTTTAGACATTGTCAAAAAAAACAACCACCCATCCGGTAAATCATGAAATATATTACATTTAAGACTTGGTTGACATGTTATCCAGCCTCAAACAAAACAGTCAGCAATTCAAGAGCAAACCCATCCATCCATCGTGCTGGCTTTAATCTGTAAGCAATATATGGAGCCGCCAGGTTCTTATTTGAAAAAAAAAGGAAGAAACAAGCACAAACCCTGGAGTAGGATATTATTATTTATTCAACAGCCACTCAATCTTACCAGCGATTGATCAACTAACTCTCTCTTACTTTCTCTGTCTCTCTGTATCTGTCTCTCTTATTGATCATCCCCCTCTCTTTGTTCATATCTCTCTCTGCCTCTCTGTCTGTCTGGCTCTCTGTCTGTCTCTCTCCCTCCCTCCTTGCCCCCCTCTCTCCCACAACCCTCTTCTCTCTGTTTTTTCTGTCTGTCTGTCTGTCTGTCTGTCTCTCTCTCTCTCTCTCTCTCTCTCTCTCTCTGTCTCTCTCTCTATGTCTTTCTCTCTCCTCCCTCCCTCTCTTTTTTTCTGCTTCTCGATCTGCCTGTCTGTCTCTCTGTTTCTGTCCCTGTCTCTGTCTGTCTGTCTGCCTGTCTGTCTGTCTGTCTGTCTGTCTCTCTCTCTCTCTCTCTCTCTCTCTCTCTCTCTCTCTCTCTCTCTCTCTCTCCTCTCTCTCTCTTTCTATCAGAGAAATGGATGACAAGAGCATAAAGAAAACACACAAGGATCACGACCGTGCAGACACACTGCACAATCTGCAAGAAGCAAGTCTGAACTAACACCCAAGCCTGCTAGCTGGCCAACTACGTGTCTCCCTAGCTCGGTTTCAGAACATATAACATACTACATACGTGTAGTCCTACACATTGAAACGAAGACAGATCCAGGGAGAATAAAATTAAATGTCCGCAGAGCGCGCGCGGTCCATGGGTTTTTTGGGGGAGTTGTAGGTTTTGCGTGTCAATGTGTTGTTTTAAAGGCCTTGCCTTCTGTTGACAAAAGACTTACACAAAGCTGTGGCACGTGTCACGTATCTGGTTGATTGCGACCCGCCTGGCAACAAGACTTGACTTGACTTGACTTGAACTGTTTGGTTTAGCTAACAGCTTGTGCATAACTATGATTTTTGTTGTTGTGGTTAGAATTGGATTTTTATGCCGTTCAATACTGAAGTTAAGGATTTTATCTCATGTATTAATTTCTTTATACCATTTTAAAGTCACGGGCGATTTATCTGCGTGAAATTCGGGCTGCTCTCTCCGGGCGTCGCCACAAGAGCAGCGCCACCCATTATTTTAGTTTCTGTTCCAGTCTCCAGCTGTGTTTGTTTCCCGTACTCATATCGAGTATATCTTCGAAAACGGTTACCTCAATTAATTTGGCGAAAAACGGTCGAATAAGGAAACGCTCTCACCGTTGGTGAACCTGGGAGCTCTCTAGCCGAGGAACGAGAAGAAAATAATGGCATTAAGACAAACTGCATTAGATGCAGTCGAGTCACAAAGATGAAACACTAAGAAATCATTTTCGCTATCTAATAAAAACAGAAAGAAATGATATCAGGTTCAATCAGGTCACAAAGGCAAAACACTAATAAAATATTATTCTTAAAAAACCAACTAAAGATATATATATATATATATATATATATATATATATATATATATATATATATATATATATATATATATATATATATATCAGAAGCATCCCTGCTTGTTTTGTGGGTCTACTAAGTTAGACTGGGGCTAGACTCCCTGTGGACCTCCAACTGTGACGATGCAAAACGACAAATCTGGGAATATCTGCTTAATGCTTGTTTAAATAAGGAGTATTCATTGATAAGCATGGAGCAAGCATTACATGATGAACGTAATCGGCATAGCAACACCAATTCTGGGAATATCTGGGGGAAGAGAGACTGGGATGAGCGGCGCGGGGACACAACAGGGCATACAGGCTTGGCACAGATGATGAAGAACCAACAACAACAACAGCATCAAAGTTAGACTGGAGCAATCTTTTGGGGTTTTTTAACTGAAGATGGAGGAGGTATATTAACCCACATCACCGCAGCAACCCCTTTTTCGCCGGTGGAAATATGTTTGCTTTTGTCTTTAAATAACTGACATTTTTATGGATTTAATGAACACCTGGCGCCCAATAATTGCCAGCAGCTGAGTGATGCTTTGAGTGTAACCTGGTGATTAAAGATGACGGCAAAAAAAGTAAATAAAAAGAGATGTTGAAGAATTAGGGGAGGGGGCATGCAAAGCGAATTGCGGAACTTTGGGAAATTGTTATTTTTGCTTTTTTACGAGCGAGCGTTTGAAGGTCATTGCATGGGAAAAGTTTCTGATGCATTTCTGATGGATCATGACAAATAAAAAGTCACTGAAATCGTGTGAGGGAAATAGCTGATTTTTGTTATGTCAACGTGGTCTTGTTTTAGTGTTGATAAGCGGATTCTTTTTTTTTTTCATCCATAGAAAATCTTGTCACTGATCAGTATCACAAGAGAAATGATAACAATCATAATGTTGTTTTTTAATGTGAAGTTTTGGGTTTGTTTGTATACACACGTACACACACACACACACACACACACACACACACACACACACACACACACACCCTTTCTTCTATGGTCAGACGTATGGGATAGTCGCAAACTAAGGCTTATAACGGTCACAAACTCTTTCAGCCACAACCCCAACCAAAAAAAGTCTTTTAAACAAAGGGCTTCCACATGCACGTGCACTAAAAAATACATCTTCCACAAACGTTGTCCCCAATACAGTTCCCACCCTTCTCCACTAATTTCTCAAAAGTTGCAACCTAGGCAGGTACCAAACTACTCAACTCGACTATGATTCAAAAGCAAAGAAAATCCTAGAACAAAAACAACGGTTAGGTCGTCGTTGAATTCTGCGACCTCGTTGCATTTGTCTTCTAGTTTTATAGCGCAATCTAGGTCGGCACTAGCTTACTCAACTAGATATCATTCGCAAGAAAAGAAAAGCTTAAAATAAAACTAATGGTGAGGTTGTTGGCAAGGTTTGAATTCAGCGTACTTATCGGCTTTGTCCTGTAGCTTTATCGTATCTTTGAACTCTTTCGGCTTTTAACTGGGCTTTGTTTTGCACCGCTGATGAGGCAGTTACTGACTGGTGTGGGGAACTTATCCATTGGGAGTTCCCCCGACCTCAGATCTTAAACTCTTCTGAAGAGGTTGATGCCGACGTGTTAAGTGTGAAACATGAAAGTCTACAATCAAACGGGAAGCTGTCGTGGAGTTTTAGGTGTTGACGCTGATAAAAGGGGAACTATATATTTTTTGGGTTGTTGCTGGTTTTTTGAATGTGTGCTCTGTGATCGTGCGTGTGTGTGTGCGCGCGCACGCACACACGCACGCACGCACGTATACACACACTTCACACCCACACACACACACACGGTTTTTCTTTTTTTTCAAAAGAATACATTCAGTTATTAATTATTCCAAAAACATAAGTGGCATGAAGTAGTTACTTTTTGTGTGACATTAATCGCAAAAGTTTTACTTATACTTTCGACCCCACATAAAAGTCTATGAGTAGAGAGGAAGGATGTGGTGATTAATAGTGAAGGATGTGGTGATTAATAGTAACAACTGCCAGCACTTTGTCTTTTTGCGTTTCACTTTCAACTCCCTAAAGAAACCAGGGAAAAAAACCTCAGTTCACAGCACGTGAAGGTTCGATCGACACATAAAAGCAAACCAATAACCCGATAAGGTTCAAAGACAGAAGAGGGACACACACACACACACACACACACACACACACACACACACACACACACACACACACACTACACACACACACACACACACACACAAACACCACACACACACACACACACACACACACACTATAAAAAGAAACAGGCAAGCTTAACAAGAGCTGGCGAGTGAAATGGTTCACGTCAGCAGGTCTGTAATCAAGGAAACGGTTTGGAGGTCCTCAAAGGAGAAAGCTGTAATTTTCCTCACAACTTTTTCTTTCTTTCTTTCTCTCTCTCTTTCTTTCTTTCTTCTTCTTCTTCTTCTTCTTCTTCTTCGTCGTCGTCGTAGTCGTCGTCTTCATCTTCTACTTCTTCTTCTTCTGTCTGTCTTTCTTTCGTCGTCTTCTGTCTTTCTGTCTTTCTGTCTTTCTTTCTTTCTTCTTCTTCTTCTTCTTTTCATCATCATCATCATCTTCTTTTTCTTCTTCTTCTTCTTCTCCCTCCTCTTTCTTCTTCTTGTTCTTCTTCTTGTTCTTGTTCTTCTTGTTCTTGTTCTTCTTGTTCTTCTTCTTCTTGTTCTTCTTCTTTTTGTTCTTCTTCTTTCTTCTTTTCTTCTTCTTTCTTGTTCTTCTTTTTTTCTTCTTCTTGTTCTTGTTCTTGTTCTTGTTCCTCTTCTTCTTCTTCTTCTGCTTCTTCTTCTTTCTATCTCTCTTTGTTTTTCCTTCTGGGTTTCTGTTATTCGTTGCCTGTTTGCTGTCATCTGAGTGGCATATTCATGTCAGTCATTTTTCGAGAATTTTGTTTTAGTTGGTAAGTCTGGCCATTTTTTCGTTTGGTTGTTTTTGTTTTTTCGGGATAGAAAACTGTTTTATTGAAGGTTTCCTCAATCGAAAACTTGCCTTCCTCTGTCACATTCCCGATGAAAATTCACAGAGCTCCCGAATGATGGCGGGAGGATTTGAAATGGGAATAGCAAACAAGCGGAGAAGCTGTAAAGATTAATTGTTTTGCTCAGCATTGAAAGTAAAAAGAATGTTTTGTGGCTTTTGGCGCAGACACACAGCTCAAAGATATCCTTAAAGGTTACTAGCTTGGGACTGTTACGGGAGGCAGTGTTCCTGTTATCATCTATTCCGTTCTCAACATTTAGGTATTAAGGGGTATCTTCGGAAATTCCAAATTCAGATTTTGTGAAGAATGTTATTCAGTTGTGTTGTATTTTTATAATGTTTAAAGCCTTTGCGTGATTGCAGCTTCTGAAATCCAGTTTATAAATATCATTAATTTTTTTAGTACATATACGTAAAAGACAAGTTTTTATATTAACAAAATGCCAGGTTAAGATATTTACGTGATAAATTGTTGAAGGTTCAGTGGTTCTGCCTGAATTATCATTTTCTTAAACAGATTTCTTCTGTTGATGCCTTATTGTAAACAAATCAGAAATTTTCACAACAAAGCAATTACGGTGAAAACTGTCCTGTAAGCCCTGTGGAATATTCATCAAAATATACTGGTATAAAACAATTCTTTAAAATATCTTCATTCCTGATGCACAAATTGAAACGTATTTCACGATTTTGTTCCTTGCCAAATTTGTGCAAGACTTGGCAGAATTTCAATTTTTCAATTAAACTACTTTTTTTTTTTTTTACAAAAGTTATTTTCAGCTTTGCAAGAATTTCAGCATTTTGATAAAATTCGTTTTTTGTTTTTTTTTCCAGTTTTCCTCAGTCTTTTTTTTGCCATAAATTAGAGACAATCTGAAGTTCAGCAGTGCTAAACAACCTGCCAACGACGTTCTTTTTGAACTTTTGACAAGAGCAGATTGCCTGCCTGCACAGGGAAAGAAAGAAAAAAAACCCAGAAAACAATCTGCCAGAGCCTTTCTTCCCGAAAACCCAGACGTCTCCATTCACAACAAGAACGATTTCGCAAGCAGCTCATGCATATATATCAGCAAATGAAAGAGAGAAAAAAAAAAGCCAGCACAGCCTTTTGACACGGACCAAAAAAAAATGATAGATTGACTCTCAACCATCTCGAATCCTCTCGACTCTCGGCCATTTCAAATCCCCCTTTCCCCCGCAACACCAAGAACTGGAATAGAAACCGGCAAGTAGGCAGGACCCTACAGTCAGTAAACTTGAATAGAAGACCTGGATGCTAGCTAGGAAGGGTGTGTGTGTGTGGTAGGGGGGGGGGGGGGGGGCTGGAGGGGGGCGATGACGGAGTCAATAGTCCAATCGTTCGGCCAAGACTTGCCACAGTTCTAGCAGACTAGTTCTCGACAGGGGGGATGGTAACTTCCTAACTTGTGATGGTTTCTGTGTGAGGCTGTTACTAGGCCAAGACCTACCTACCTTACACTACACTACACTACACTACCTTACACTACACTACGCTACACTACACTTACACGATCACAACTAACACTACACTCACTACACTACATCCTACCTACACTACCGACATACACTACTTACACACCACACACCAAAACTAGCACTACACGAAACTACACCTACAGACCTAACTCTTAACACTACATACACCACTACCTACGCTACATAAGCACTACTGACGTACACTGACACTACGCTACTACCTACACTATCACTACTACACTACCTAATCTTACGGCCACACTTGCACACAGTACAGACACTACACATATTAACACTACACTTGACATACACTGAGCTTAACTACACTACCTACACTACACTACACTACCTTACAACTACACTACACTACACTACCTTACACTATACTACACTATACTACACTACCTTAAACTACACTACCTCACTACACTACACTGACACTACCTATACACTACACTACACATACACTACCTTACACCACACTACATACACTACACTTCCACACTACACTACACTACCTTACACACACTACACTACCTTACACTACACTACACTACACTACACTAACTACCTTACACTACGACTACACTACATACCTACATACACTACACTACATCACTACTTACACTACACTACGCTACGCTACACTACACTACACTACACTACATACACTACGCTTACGCTTACACTAACTACACTACACTACACTTCCTACCTACCCTTTACCTACCCTACACTACCTACCTACACTACACTACACTACACTACCTTACACTACACTACACTACACTACACTACTACTACACTACCTTACACTACATACACTACACACACTACATACACTACACCTTACACAACTACACTACACTTACACTACACTACACTCCCAACTACCTTACACTACACTACACTACACTACACTACACTACACTACACTACACTACTACCTACACTACACTACACTACACTACACTACCTTACCACTACACTACCTACTACACTACCTTACCACATACACTACCTTACACTACACTACACTACACTACAAACACTACCTTACACACTACACTATACTACACTACCTTACACACACGTACACTACACTACACCTACCTACGCACCACCACCACCTACACCACACTACACTACCTACACACACTACACTACTACTTACACTACACTATACACTACTACCTTACACTACACTACACTACACTACCTTACACTAACTACCTACACTACACAGACACACTACACTACACTACACTACACACTACACTACACCTACACACTACACTACACTACACGCACAACTACACTACACTACAACTACACTACAGTACCTTACACTACACTACACGAAACTACACTACACTACACTACACTACACTACACTACATACCTACACTACACTACACGAAACTACACTACACTACACTACACTACAGTACCTTACACTACACTACACGAAACTACACTACACTACACTACACTACAGTACCTTACACTACACTACACTACACTACACTCCCTACACTACACTACGCTACACCTTACCACGACACGACACTACACACTACCCTACCCTTACACTACACTACCGAACTACACTACTAACTACACTAACTACCTTACACTACACTACACTACACTACACTACACTACACTCAACTACCTACACCTACCCTACCTACACACACTACACTACACTACACTACACTACACTCTACACTACCTACACTACACTACACTACTACCTACCCTACACTACACTACACATACACTACACTACACACTACACACTTACACTACTACCTATCCACTACACTACACTACACTACACTACCTTACACTCAACACTACACTACACTACTACTTACACTACACTACACTACACTACTACACTACACTTACACTACACTACACTACACTACACTACACTACCTAACTACTACACTACACTACACTACACTACCTTACACTACCTTACACTACACTACACTACACTATACTACACTACACTACGCTACGCTACGCTGCACTTACACTACTCTACACTACACTACACTACACTACACTTGCACTACGCTACACTACACTACACTACCCTACACTACACTACACCACACACACTACACTACATTACACTGCACCACACTACACTACACTACACTACACTACACTACACTACGCTACACTACACTACACTACACTTACACTACCACTACACTACATTACACTACACTTGCACTACACTACACTACACAACACTACACTACACTACACTTCACTACCCTACCCTACCTACCCTACCTACCCTACACTACACTGCACTACACTACACTACACTACCCTACCCTACCCTACACCACACTACACTACACTACACTACACTACACTCACTACCCTACCCTACCCTACACTACACTACACTACACTACACTACACTACACTACACTACACTACACTACACTACACTACACTACACTACACTACACTACACTACACTACACTACACTACCCTACACTACACTACACTACACGAAACTACAGGCTGTAGTTTGTCCTGCTGATGACAAAATTACAGACTGCTGAGAGTGAGACCATGGACTAGGTTTCTTGGATTTTTTGTCTTTTTTTCTAAAAAGACAGGTCTCTCTTTTTTTAATGTGATGGGTATTGAACAGGATATGTTCTAGCTTGTGGTGGGTTAACTTGGAGAGATGTGGAGGGAGAGAGAGAGAGAGAGAGAGAGAGAGAGAGAAGAGAGAGAGAGAGAGAGAGTGTTGTTGGAAGGTTTGACAAGTTTGAGTGATGTGAACAACTTTGGCATCTATAACAGCATCAGCAACAACAACAAGCAAACACACAGACACAGACAGAGAGCGATACAGAGACTGGAGGTAGTGAGGGAGAGAGAACGATAATGACAAAATGATTTCTTGTTCAGACGCCATGGATAAGCATGAAGAAATTAGTATACATACATACAGACAGACAGACAGACAGACAGACATGCATACATACATACATACATAAATATATAAATAAAGAGAGTATTCGTTATTTTACCGTTTATACTTAGGGTTTTTCCCCCTCTTTTTCTCTCTACACCAATGTTTGTAAAATCGAAACATCTCTCTGTCTCCACAGAATACACATCAATTGATGTGATGTGTGAGAGTTTTATGGGGACATTTCAGAATGCAGGGTGGAGGACAAAGCAGTTTCTTTTTATATTTGATGTTTTATAGTCATAGATTGCTCCTTAGAGAAAAATAATGTTTTGTGTCAGTATAGTTTGATCGATAACAGTTGTTATTGAATAATTTGTACGGAATGCAAAAATGCTGGATTTCCATTCTCTAATTTGAATACAAAGATTTTTTCTGATTAGTCCCAAAGAAAAAAAATCACAATTTATTCTTTTTTTGTGGTTAACAAGACACTTGAAAAGAAAGAAAGATTAAGAAGGAATGTTGCATAGTGTAATTTGACTGGGTGATTAAATTTTCAGCTGTTACCGGAATTCCAACGGGAAAGCAAAATGTTATGTTCGAGTTCCATTTTTAACTTGGTAGATTTTTTATATTAAGTATTGGATAGGACAGATTATACGTATTAGCGAAAGAGAATGTCTTAGACTGATTAGTGGTTGGTTTAGTTTGGTTAAAGGACTTTACAGTCAGTCCTAACCTAACAGTGACAACGACAGCAGTAGCAACAACAGCAACAATCACACTACCACAACCACCACCACCACCATTACCACCACCACCACCATCACCACCACCACAACCACCACCACCACCACCACCAACAACAACAACAACAACAATCTCAACAAAATGAATCATCTAGATCTTGTGAATTAAACGCAGTAAGCTCCTTTTTTACAGCAGAAGATTGATAGCAGTTCTTGATAATAACGATTTTAGCCGTTTTATTCATAGATGTTTCTTTGTTTGTTTTTAGTATTTGCAAATAACTATAATTAACAAAAAAAACTGAGTCTTCTTACCTTAGATCTTTTTCAAGTGGGAAGCAAAGTGGTTGGAACAGGACTTGAAGCTTTAGAAGCGGGGACATTCCTTTTGCCACCACAAGGAAATAGAAATTGATGAAGGAGACATAGTGTGAAAACAAAAAAACCCAAACAAAATAATAATGATTAATTGAAAACTGTTGCGTATGTGGTTCAGCCAGATTAAAAATTCAACCAGGCCACTCAACAGAAAGAGAAGAACTCCATGAAAGCGCTATACGATTCAATAAAAAGTAGTCATTTATTCGGCATCATGTTCATTTATTCGCCATCGTGTAATTCATAAAGTATCTGCCGAAGCTTGTGACCAACTCTTCGAAGCATACATGTATGTACATCTCAAGTTGACGGAAACAGGGACCTGTGTAAAATTGGTGATCAAAACATGAGTAGCCATAACCATTACCAGCATTTTTCTCTGTCACATGAATCTTTTACTTTTCAATTTTTCCTTTCCTTTCGGCACATATTTTGGAAAAAAAACAAGCCATTCGACTAGGTCACTAGAATTTTACTATCAACAAAGGTCAGTAGAACCTTCTCTATGGACTAAGGTCAGCAGAACCTTCTGTATGGACTCAGGTCAATAGAACCTTCTCTATAGACTTAGGTCAGTAGAACCTTCTGTATGGACTAAGGTCAGCAGAACCTTCTCTATAGACTTAGGTCAACAAAACCTTCTAGTTCTGTATGTGTTTTTATAGTGTTTTCGGGATGCTTCTAAAATACATTCAACTTAGATAAATCAGTCAACAACAAAACCTCTCAATGACCCTTATAGTGTTGTTCACCGTGATTTTAAAAGTTACAGTTCGCTTCGATCAGAACCTTGTCAATAGGTCTTACACTTACTGACCTAGTTACAGTGTAATCATGGCATTTGTTAAATACAATTGGCTTCGATTAGAACCTTGTCAATAGGCCACACATTTATTGACCTACTGACAGTGTATTCATGGCATTAAAAAAAAAATTTGAACTAGATCAGGACCTTGTCGTGTATTCATGGTAACTTTGAAATACATTTCGACTTTGCCCAGACCTAAACCAGCATCTTCTTAATAATTTGTCTTGCAGTACTGTTTACGGTGCTGAGTGGCAGACATAGCAGTCTTGACATTATTTTACCTGTTCGTTCTATAGCAATGGTATCAGTCGACATAATCATGATACTGTTCGTTTCCTGTATTTGTTTGTTTTTTAAAAAAACAACAACTGAAAATTAACTCCAGATACTCCAGAAAACTGACGCCAGATACGCCAGGTACACCAGAAAAATCACACCAGACACACCAGAACACTGACGCCAGACACACCAGCTGGTCCATAACTTGTTGTGCAGTGTGTACAAGGCGTGAAGAAACGGCGATCGAACGCGGAAGAGGAAAAGCAGGGCTGTTTGAAAAGAGGAGGAAAGGAAAAACGTTAGCGTCAAAAAGCACATGTGTTTAGCGTTGAAAGCGCCTTGACTCAAAGGAACGGGTTGGAATGGATGGGCAGGGGAGGAACGTGTTTCGTTGTTTATCGACACTATGTTTTGTGGTTGTTTGTTTGTTTTATAATTTCTCTTTCTGTAGTTTTGGGTTGAAGTGTCTTTGAGCATTTGAACTGGAAAATTCCTTTTTGATACCCTAAAAAAAAAAAATCTTGAAAAGATGTTTCTACACAGAATTTAAAAAAAGGTGGGAAGCACTTGTCAGATTTTTTTTATATCATTTGATGTCAGAGTAGCACAAACAGCACAGGCAGGGGGACGGTCTGCTTTTGTTTTGTTTTCTTGTTTGTTTGGGGTGTTTTGGTTTTTTAAATATAGTGTTACCACAACCGCCGAACACTTTCAGCCATGCAGGTTTCTTTCATTCAGTCGATTGTTGAATATATCATCTTTTAGTTTAGTCTTTTTAGTGATCGACTATGAATCTCTGACTAGGAGGCTAGGCTTGACCCGCACAGTCCTTATGTGCTGCAGCCCTGGGGGCTGGTTGGTTTTGGGAGAACATCTCCAACGCTGACTGTCCTTTATGCCCACTTGGCCGAGAGAGTGGTGGGCAAAACATCTCCACTATAATCAAATTTCTGCCCAATTTCTCAAACAGTACCTGCCTCCTCTGCTGTTTTAAAGGTCTTCGTCGAACACGACTGACAAACATGACATTATGTAATGTTTGACATTAATCTTCATCAGCAGGCTAATCATATATTAATTATTGCCATCTAGGTCATCAGTTACATGTACTTGATCCATGTAGGGAACCGTTAGTCTATACATGTGTCAGCGCTCTGCTGTCCTTCTAAATGCCTGGTTACCGCACAATAGTAACAATACTCGTTCCCATGTCAAAAACCTCACAACGTTACAAATCAAAACACATGACTTTTCCCCGAGTTTCTCAGAGCTACACCAGGCTATGCTCTTATCAATCCTGCAGGACTAGGTCTATCCTCAGAAGTCGGAGTATCGCAACCATTATAGCAAGATACATTAAAAACGATCTTACACGCAAAACTTTTCATCGAGCGTTTACAAGTTTGCTGTCTCGGTAGATTGTGGTTTTTTTAATTTCCTCCAGGTAGAACAGTTGAAACAGTGTGCATCTTTTGGGTGACCCAAAGTACGCTCAGATGGGCAATAACAACAACAGCAACAACATCAGTAGCAGCAGAAGCAACAACAATAACAACAACAACGACAATACTGCATAGTATAACAGAAGAAGAGGCGCTCTCTTTACCAGCTTACTCGTCGGTCTTGGGCAGTCATGTTCTTCTGATGTGTCTGAAATAATTTTCCCTGAAGTCAGAATGCAGCTACCCAAATGATGGAAGGGGCGGAGTTGAGAGGTGAGGACGGCCACATACACAAAACTCTCACACACAACTAGTGCACATTGAAACGCTAACCGAGGAACTGAGCAGCAACTGTTTCAAACTTATCCAAACAAACGAAAAGAAAGGAAAAGGTGGAGGAGAACAAAACTAATTATGATTCATTGAAAAACAACAGGCTACACCTGGGTCACTCGAGCTCCCTGCACAGGTATTTTGCTGAAAGGTAGTATATACTACAGGCCCTTCAGTTTGTAAAGGATCGTGAACCCGTTTCCTACGTCTCCCAGTTCCTCTACTAGAGATGTCCAGACTCCAGTGACCTTGAGGACAATCATTCAGAACGTGTCACCACAGAAATGGATAAAGACCCAGCAGTAGTTTTCACCACAATCTCTTCTGCAAGCTTCGCGAATCGTCAATGGAATCGTAAACGCAACCAATAAAAGTGATACCGTGTTTTTCCTATTCCTGTGGTTGTTATAATTATTAGTTTGCAGGGGGAAAAACCAAACACACACAGTGACCCACACGCATGCACTCGCGCGCGCATACTCTCTCTCTCTCTCTCTCTCTCTCTCTCTCTTCTCTCTCTCCTCCTCTCTCTCTCTCTCTCTCTCCCTTCACACACACACACACAAACACACACACGTTCCAATTTCCGGAAGATTAGGCTATTGTGTGCCGGTAGGAACTTATAGCAAAATTTACAAAACTGCATACACACATGACTGGATGTAAAAAAAAAAAAAAGAGCACATTAGTGCTTATCCCATTATCCTCGAAATAAAAGAATACAATTTTAAAAAGAATAAAATGCACACACTTACGCACAACGCACGCGCGCGCGCACACACACACACACATACACACACCTACACACACACCACCACCACCACCACACCACCCCACAACAACAACAACAACAACAACAACAACAACAAGAAAACGAAACAAAACTTAAAAAACTAAAGAAATCACAGTCACCTGTAGTTCTCATAGCTAAAAAACCCAAACAACCTACTTGCTAGTTTACAGTATTGCTTTTACAAATAAAACAACTCATTGCCACTATCTGTCTATGTACGTAGCTATCAGCTATGACTTGATTCACCCGATCAGCTAATCATTTCAACTCCAGTGAATCGACGTGTCTGTTGTTGGATCTAAAACTGCATTTTTACACCCTTTCACCAGGTGAAAGCTTTCATCATAATCAGCACACTATACTAAAAATAAAATCTTGGTGGAAATTAACTGGCTAACTAGGAGGAAGAAAAAATCGAAAGATTAATTTCCGATGCGAACACTCCTTTAATAACGATGAAAAAAACCAAGACACGAAAAACTACCTAAACAAAAAAACCAGTCGTTGTCTCCTTTCGCTGCTGATGCGGAACGAAAGTATGATGCAATAGCGAGATTGATCAGTTAGGGGACACTTCAGTTAAGCTGGGCCAATTAACCCTTTCCCTTCACACTGACATTAACTTAATGAAGACAAGCTGGCAATATGTTTTTCCTTTTTGTTGGTTTTGGTTTTGTTTCAGAGCCCAGTTTGCATCGTTGCATAATTTATCAAAATTGTTCATTATTCTGCTTGGAACTTCTGAAAATTGCAGTGGGTTTTTTTTTTAAAGTAGAAGAAATACTAACACGTATATTCTGTAAAGGAGGGAGAGAGAAAAATAAAAGAAGATTGGTTTCATTGCAGCAAGTTTAGCAGTGAGAATTCGGGGTTAATGCAGGCTCAGACACAAAAAAGAGAAACTTGAAACTAAGCAATAACTACCATCGCCAGTATGAAGTCTTATCGTGGAAAAAAAAAAGAAACTCCATTTTCAACAGTTTTGTAAAGCACGTAAGGACAAGGGCGAAACGCTCTTCAAAAGAAGTTTTTTTTTGGATAAAACATTAATGTTTGTAAAAGTGTCGTACCGCACACGCACGCGCGCACGTACGCACACACGCAAGCACATACACACAGACACCCCCCCCCCCCCCCCGAACCCAACACACACATCACAATCCACAAACTCGTACACACACACACCACAACCAACAACACACAACACACACACACACACACACACACACACACACACACACACACACACACACACACACACACACACACACACGGACGCACACACACACACACACACACATACACCCACCCCAACAACCCCCAATCTCTACCCATCCACCTACCTTCCCCTCTCCTCTCCTCCCCCCCCCCCTCCCCCCCCCCCCCCACACACACACACACACGCACAACGCACAAACACCTTGGTAAAAAGCTCAGTTCAGTGGGGGCATTCATTCAGTCAGTCAGTCAGTCATTGAGTGTATTATGAGACGTGATGATACTGATGATTTACATGCATTATTCGGATAATGAAACACCGATCTGTTTTTGAGCTGAAAGAAGAGGAACAGAAATAATAATGATAGTAATAATAATGATTATGCTCCTGGCAGTTATGATAGATGAGATAGAATTAAAGGGGCGTGGGTGGGAGTGGAGAAGAGGGAGAGAGAGAGAGCGAGAGAGAAGAGAGAGAGAGAGAGAGAGAGAGAGAGAGAGAGAGAGAGAGAGAGAGAGAGAGAGAGAGCATAGTATGTTTGTGAAATAAACATATCAAACACAAAAGGAGAGAGGGAAAGAGAGAGAGAGGGGGATGGATGGAGAGAGAGAGAGAGAGGGACAGAGAGAGAGAGAGAAAGGCAGGCAGGCAGGCAAGAGAAAGGGAGGAGGAGGGGGAAGGTAATGAGACAGACGGACAGACAGACAGAGGGGAGAGACAGACAGAAAGACAGAGGAGAAAGAGAGATGGACGGACGGACAGACAGACAGAGGAGAAAGGGAGACAGACAGACAGAGGAGAAAGAGAGACAGACAGACAGAGGAGAAAGACAGACAGACAGACAGACAGACAGGGGAAGGAACAATTTGCTGATGTTGTCACAGTTAGTATTTGAGCAGCGCTTGACACTTTGGCTGAAACATCTGTCACGATTGTGGTGGTGGTGGTGCTCTGTGTGTGTGTGTGTGTGTGTGTGTGTAGTGTGATGTCCAGGTTCACATTCAGAATGTTGTTATCACAAACGTCATGTCGATTTATTTGACACAACAAAAGACATATATTGATGCTGTGTTTGTGTTGTGTGTGTGTGTGTGTGTGTGTGTGTGTGTGTGTGTGTGTGTGTGTGTGTGTTTGTATGTGTGTGTGGTGGGGATGTGATTTGAGATTCAAAATATGTCATTGCCTTACTAATGTCATGTCGACTTGTTTGACAAAAACTTTGATACAACATAGATACACAACAGCAAAAAGAAAAAGAAAGCGAGCTTGGGAGAGAGAGAGAGAGAGGAGAGAGAGAGAGAGAGAGAGAGGGGGGGGGGGGGGGAGGGAAAGGGAGTGACTGACAGACAGACACAGTCTGACAGACAGACAGACGGACACAGCGACAGACAGAACTCCAACTCGAATATTTTACTGAGGGTAATTAGATAAAGCCTGAGGCTTCTTTATACCAGACCCTCATGGAGAGAGAGAGAGAGAGAGAGAGAGAAGAGAGAGAGAGAGAGAGAGAGAGAGAGAGAGAGAGAGAGAGAGAGAGAGAGAGAAGTAAAATAAAATATGGAAAAAAATCAATGAATTAATACAAAAATCAAGTTAATGTGAAATAGTAAAGACAGACAGGGAGAGGCAGAGAGTGTTACTCTCTTCGGACAGGATATTTTACATTTATTTTTTACTCTAATCTATTCTTTTCTTTCGAGAAAAAAAATGAACTTAGCATTCATGCGGTTAAATAGCGTGCAGTGCATTTCGGAGGGGTGTGGGGTTGGGGGTGGGGGGGTGTACGGGGATGAAATATGAGCGTGTTGTATGCTAAAGCCCCGGCGCAGGGTTTGCAAGGAAGAAAGAGAAATTGATTGCTGTTATCGATTTTTCGGTTTCCTCTACCACTGGGTTTGATGGAGCCCGAGAGAGAGAAAGTGTTCTGCTTCACGTAACTTTCAGCCTCATCCCTACCACCTCCCCACCCCCTCTTATACACCACACACACACACACCACCACCACCACACCTACACACACACAAACACCACACACATACACACACACACAAACACAGACACCACACACATACCACAATCACACACACACCACACACACAAACACACACACACCACACACACACACACACACACACACACACACACACACCACCACGCACGCACGCACGCACGCACGCACGCACGCACGCACGCACGCACGCACAGACACCACACACACAAAACACCACACACACACAACACAAACACACCACACACACACACAAACACACAACACACACACACTCACACACAACCCACAAACACACACCACACAACACAACACCACCACACAAAACACACACACACACCACACACACCACACACCACAAACACACACACACACCACACACACAACACACACACATCACACACACACAACACAACACACACACACACACACAACACACACAAACACAACACAACTCCACAACCACACACACACACAACCAATACACACACCAACAACACACACAACACCACACACACACACAACACACACAACACAACACACAAACCACACACAACACACACCAACACACACACAACACACAACACACACACCATACACACACAACACACACAACACAACACACACACACTCACACACAACACACAACAACACACACACAACACCACATCACACACACCACACACAACCACTCACACACACACAACACACAACAACACACACACACACTCACACAACACACTACACACAAAACCACCAACCACACACACCACACACAACAACCACACACACAACACACACACACACACCTACACACACACAATTCACACACAGACAACACACACAAACACAACACAAAAACACACGACACAACAAGACCGACACACCAGACAGACGACAGTCAGTCACGCAGCAACACTGTGTGTGGGATGCGAGATCGAGTGGATTGGGGAGGAGACAGAGGGTGGGGTTGAGAGGGAGAGAGGTGAGAGAGAGATGAGTGAAGATGGAGAGATGAGATGAGAGGAGAGAGAGAGTCAGTCAGACAGACAGACAGGGAGAGACAGAGACAGAAATACAGGGATTTTGGGTGGGACAGAGGGTGGGGGTTGGGGTTGTTATCAAGTTTGTGTGTGTGTGTGTGTGTTGTGTGTGTGTGTGTGTGTGTGTGTGCGTGTGTGTGTGTGTGTGAATTCAACATTTATTCACTTGTTAGTGATGATGATTGCAATAATGATGAAGAAAACGATGTGTATGTGTGTGTGTGTGGTGTGACAGAGAGAGACTAAGCGAGAGAGAGAGAGAGAGAGAGAGAGAGAGAGAGAGAGAACAATGCGGCAAAGTGATGCAACAGCTGTGCCAGGGCCAGCAGCAAGCTTCAATAGTTTCGCTTCGGCTTTTTCCTTTAAATAGACCGACATTTCCAGCACTCCAAGACACCCTACATCTCTGTAAAAATCTTTCTCTCCTAAACCACCTGTAACCTTGTCGTTTTGATCACACGACATCCTCCACAGTAAAACTAATGCCCATATTTGGACTTTGTACGTAAACTTTTCTTTTTTTCAAACGCCTTTACAAAACATTATTTCCTGTCTTGCGTGTAGTAGAGAAAAAATGGCAACTGTGTGTGTGTGTGAGATACATACAACTAGGATTATTTCTGGAATCTCATCGACAACAAATTCCCGGGTTTTAAAACAAGATTGTCTCTTGACACAAACTAAGTCAAGCCTTGTTCGCGATCGCGCGCGCCTCGGAACTGACGTTTTCATTGCGTCATAGTTTGAAGTTCGATCTGGAGCGTTCGCTGCTTGTCACGAGACAGGAGAAGAAGAAGAATGAAGAAGCGGAATAAAAGAGAAGAAAGAGAAAAGAAGAAAAACGCAAACCAAAAAATCCTGGCTCCGCGACAGTGTCATGGCAGTATCGGAAATAGAACTGTGTAGTCAACGATCTCTCTCTCTCTCTCTCTCTCTCTCTGGGCAACTGTTGCTGTTATTGTCTTGTCAGTGTTGACGAAGTACCACCATTCACTCCCGCACCCACCCTCCCCTACACACACACACACACACACACTTGCATCTCTCTCTCTCTGTGACTCTTTAAGAGCAGGAAGGAAGAATGGGAAAGAAAGAGCCAGGGAGAAAGGTTGACAGTCTGAAACCTGTTATTGATATCAGCGCATCATGGAAAAGTCCCTTGCACGAGTAAGCTAGGCAAAGCTAGGCTAGGCTAGGCTCAGGCTTAGGCGTATAGCTTAGCTATCCAGTAATAAATGACGAAACAAACGTGCGACGTTCTTTTTTAGCCCGGGGATCCAATCAGAGCAAGGCTGACGTAGGTAGTAGGTAAGGTCTGGATCTATGCCTTTCTTTGCATGCAGGAACGTCAGAATGTCAAGGAAAATGCACGCGCGCACACACACACACACGCGCGCGCGCACAGAGCTCCTCCGGAGAGTCGAAGTTATCGTCACGCCTGTGCGAATGCTTTGTAGAACTGGAGGAAGAGAGCGTGGGGGAGATACTAGGAGACAAGAGTTCTGAGATTGAAAATGTTCGTACTCGTGGAGTTGAGAAGATGAAATAATGTGGAGGTTTTTAGACCAGAGAATGTGTGATACTGGATTGGATAGATGTGGAGGTTTTTAGACTAGAGAATATGTAATACTGGATTGGATAAATGTGGAGGTGTTTAGACCAGAAAATGTGCGGTATTGGATTGGATAAGTGTGGAGGTATTTAGACCAGAAAATGTGCGGTACTGGATTGGATAAGTGTGGAGGTATTTAGACCAGAAAATGCGCGGTATTGGATTGGATAAGTGTGGAGGTTTTTAGACCAGAAAAGGAGTGGTATTGGATTGGATAAGTGTGGAGGTTTTTAGACCAGAAAATGTGCGGTATTGGATTGGATAACTGGCGGTGGTGCTGCTGCGGCATTAGCAGTGGTGTGTTGGCTGTTATGCGCATCACGTGCCAGCCGACCTTAAGGTGACAAGTGGTGAGGATGAGTGACCGCAACACTTATTGATCTGTCTCCTGTACACTTGCTCTCAGTCCTGGAGTGACTGCATGCTCCGGTTGTGTGTATGTGTGTGGTGGATACGTTTATATGTGTGTGAAACTATGGATTTTTTGGGGAGATAGATTGTTGTCCTGTCTGAGAGATAGCAGTTGTAGGGTTGTGTGATACTGTTCTGCAAGAAGGGGGGTTGTTATTTGTAGTTATTTTGTTCTCATGTGCACTTGTTTTCATCCATGGAACAGACCGCTCCAGTTTTGGGTGGATATGTTGGTTGAAACCATGACTGCTGCAAAACGTTTTGTTTTGTCATCTGAAAGAATCAGTTTTAGGTTCGTGTGATACAATCTCTTTTTATTTTTGCAAGAGATTGTTAATCACTTAATTATCTTTGCTCTCCTGTAACCTGTTTTCATTTATTGAAAGACAGGCCCCAGTCTTGTGTGGGTATGTTTTGTGAAACTGTGACTCCCGCGAAACGTTTTGTTTCGTCATCTGAACAAATCAGTTTCAGCTTTGTGTGGTATTGATCTTCCTGCGAGAGGAAGATTGTTAATCGTAATTCTTTCTCCGTACTCTCCTGTACACTGTGTTCAGTCGTGGAAAGACGGCTCTTGTTTTGTGTGGATACGTTGTGTGAAACTGTGATCCCACGAAAACATTGTTTCTATCTGAAATAGTAGGTTTTAGGTTTGTGGGAATCTGGTTTGTGGGAATCTGATCATCTATCTGCAACTAGTTCAAGAGGGAAATTGATCATCACTTTGTTGGTCACCTGTGATTTATCTGACAGACTTTGGAAAGTTGAGTCCGGGGAATTTGTTCTGAATATGTCAAACTGTATTCTCTTGTGCAGAAGGAAAAGGGGGTTGTTTTCTTTTGATCAGGTTTTGTCTTAGATGTGCTAAAATACCTCCCCAAAAATCTGGCTGTTAGAAGGAGTAATTGGTCATGACAAGTACCAAAAAAAAAATCAATGTCATGAAAATGTCACTCAGGAGAAACGGAGGACGGTAATACAGTATTGATTTCACTGCAACTGCTGTCATCATCACTGGGCTTGCCTGTCCTGGCTATATAGCCCTAGCTACATGCATAAGCGTGATTAGGAGAGAGGGAGAGAAGCGGGCAGTATTGATACTTTAAAAGCCTTGTTGTCATTTAGAAGCAAAGAAAGCTGGATTGATAGGGTTGCCTTGTACACATTTTGCCTGAGTCCTTTTCGTGATTAACTCATTCTTGCGGGTCATATCTATCAACCCCTCTCCAGAACTTTTACCGGCATCAACAACATTGTTAGCTCAATATTCGTGTTCAGGTGATAAAATTCTTAAACGTTTGAATAAAGAAATGTTGGGAGCTGTCAGACACAACCTTGGTGTAGGACTCAACACCTTAACAGCTATGGTAAAAAGTTTTACGCTTGTGAGAATACAGATTTAGTTTCTTGCGCAACTTGACAATATCTGAACTCGCGGTTGGCGCTAGCACAGGAAATCGTCAAAGAACTGTCAGTGGTACAGCATTGAACGCGCTCCGTGTGTGTGTGTGTGTGTGTGGATTTGTGCGGGGTACAAGTACGTCACAGGGCGCTAATATCTGTCTTGACGTGCTTCGCCGTGCTAGCTAGCAGTGGGGGTTCGTTTGAAACTAGAAGAAGAAGGAGAAGCTGCAAGCCATAGTATTGGCATTTCCACCGCGGGTGGCACTAGCCTCCCTCTCTCTCCCTCTCTCTCTCTCGCGCTCTCTCTCTCTCTGTGACTGAGCGCTGTGCACTGCTTGCTGTCAGCGCGGGAAAGAGGTCGAAGACACACGTTAGCTTTTTTTTCTTCTTTCACTTGTGTCTCTTCCCCATGGAGATGGCGATAAACACAACAACATGGAGTAGCAGCAGCAGCAGCAGCAGCAGTTACAAGCCTTCTTCTTCTTCTTCTCTTCTTACCTGCAGAGTCAAAGCAAACTCTTGTCTTTTAGCGGAGTGAATAGGGTGGCGAGGGTACTTCGTACTTCCCTTCCTTCCTTCTCCTCCTTCCTCATCCTACTCCTCCTCTTCCTCTACCTCTACCCTCCTCTTTAGCGGAGTGAATAGGGTGGCTAGGATACCTCGTACTTCCCCTCCTCCTTCTCCTACTCCTCCTTCCTCCTTCCTCCTCCTCTTCCTCTACCTCTACCCTCCTCTCTGGTCTACCCTTCTACCCCCGAATCACGGGGTAGCGCTATGCGGATGTTGCACAAGCCGGGAGAAGGTGGGCGCAGCAGCTCAACTCAACTCAGCGCAGTGCAGTGCCGGCAACCAGGCAGGCAGAGAGGGAAGGAGGGAGACAAAATTGACGGAACGCTTACCATCTGTTAAGGCTTGGCATTGTCCACAAGCCTTCCTCCCCACCACCCACCCCACCCTTCTCTACCCTCCCCTCCACCCTCTCTCTCTTTCTCTTCTCTCCTCCTGACGGCTCGGCACTACTATATATCGACCCTGTCTTCATTTTCTCGTCTCTCTCTTCCCTCTCCTCCTCTACTGGAAGAAGCCAGTGCCGCTTTAAAGCCTAGCTTGGCACTTGCTTGCTTGCTTGCATGGTGTGGTGTGGTGTGGTGTTAGTGTGGCGAGCCCAAGTCTCACGTGCTTAGTCAGTGTGCTCTACACCCCCCCCCCCCCCCCACCCACACCTCCCACCATGGCTTCACACTCGGCCACTTTGCCTTCGAGAAGGACCATTCCCACCCCCACCCCCACCCCTACAACAACCAGCCCTCGCGGCGTCACAGTCAGGGTACCCGCCACCACCACCACCACCACCACCGCCGCTGCCGCCGCTGCTGCTGCAGTGAGGAGTGACGAGTACCCCATCCTGGATGCCACCCTCTTGCTACGACCCAATCAGGGCCCTCGCTTCCCGACAGGAGGGGGGGTACACAAACACCCGGCTCCTCCTCCTCCTCCTCCTCCTCCTCCTCCTCCCGAACCCCGCACTCTTCTTAGCGCGCTACGGGCTGACCAGACGGCCCAGCTCCTCCAGCTCCCACAGCCAAGGGTCCGAGTCGGGTGGGTGCCGCTACCCGTCCTGCCCGCCCACCCCGGGTCCCAAACCCGTCCTCATCCCGACCATACAGATCTCCATGGATCCCTCCGCGACCAGTCCCGCTCTGTCTGGTCATCGCCACCCTCCTCCTCCTCCTCCTCCTCTTCATCATCATCAGCATCATCTTCAACAGCAACAACAACGTTCTAGCGGATTTCATCATCCTCATCGTAAAGACTCGCCCGGTTACAGTAAGGATTGTGCCGTGTACCCCAAGAGAGACCCCGTGAGCGGGAAAGACGTTGTGGGTGGTTCGGGTAAAGAGGGTGGATATACTACTACTACTACTGCTACTTCTGCTGCTGCTACCCCGGGTGGTGGTGGTGGTGGTTCGGGTACCCGGGATGGTCAGCACCAGGCGGGTGGCAGGGGGTCGCACGCGGGGGAGCAGCAACGTCTGCTGGGGTACCGGAACTCCCCCACCTCGTGTTGCACCAAGCACGGGAGCTTTTCGGATGCTGGTGGAGGTGGGCGGGCGTCGTCTGAGAATGTGAGTGTTTTCGTTGAGAGTGTGTGTGTGGTGGGGTGTGGGGGGGTGGTGGTGGTGTTGTTTGGGTTGAAGTATGTGTGTGTGTGGTTGGGGGTGGGGGGGGGGGGGTGGGTGTTGGGTGGGGAGAGTGTGTGTGTTTGGTGGGTGGGTGAGGGGGGGAGTGGGGAGGTGGTGGTGTGTGTGTGTGGGTTGGGGAGGTGGGTGGGGGTGGGGGTTCTTTGTTTGGTGTGTGTGTGTGTGTGTGTGTGTGTATGTGTGTGTGTGTTCGTGGGGTGTGTGTGTGTGTATGTTCGTGGTGTGTGTGTGTGTGGTGTATTGTTCGTGGTGTGTGTGTGTATGTTCGTGGTGTTGTGTGTTATGTGTGTGTGTGTGTGTGTGTGTCTGTGCGTGTGTGTGTGTTCGTGGGGTGTGTGTGTATGTTCGTGGTGTGTGTGTGTGTATGTTCGTGGTGTGTGTGTGTGTATGTTCGTGGTGTGTGTGTGTGTGTGTGTGGTGTGTGTGTGTGTGTGTGTGTATGTTGTGGTGTGTGTTGTGTGTGTGTGTGTTGTGTGTGGTGTATTCGTGTGTGTGTGTGTGTGTGTGTGTGTGTGTGTGTGTGTGTGGGTTGTTGTGTGTTCGTTGGTGTGTGTTATATTCGTGTGTGTGTGTGTGTGTGTGTATTTTCGGGTGTGTTGTTGTGTGTGTTTCGTGTGTGTGTTGTTCGTGGTGTGTGTGTTGTGTTGTATGTTCGTGGAGTGTGTGTATATTATGTTCGTAGTGTGTGTGTGTGGTGTGTGTGTGTGTGTGTGTGTGCTCGCGCGCGCGGGTTTTTGTCGGATCGATTAATGTTGCTAGAGTTTTGTTTCTGTCTGTGTGTTCGTCTCTTGAAAAAATATGTGTTGAGAGCGAGTTATTCTTGTTTATGTTCCAGGTTTGTCTGTACATGTGTTTGTCTGTCGCTTGTTTCTTTGTCATTCTGTCTCTGTTTCTGTCTCAGTGTCTTCATGTCTTCTCTGTGTTTCTTTCTCTGTCTCTCGGGGCGGCTTCTCTTTCTCAGTCTCTGTCCGCTCTCTTGTATCCGTCTATCAATTTCTACAGTCTGTTTGTCTCTTGTCTGACAGTGGTATGTGTCCGTGTGTATGTTGTGTGTGTTGTCTGTGTGTTGTGTGTGCGTGTGTGTGAGTGTGACTGTGTGTGTTGTGTGAGTGTGAGTGTCTGTGTGTGAGTGTCTGTGTGTGTCTGTGTGTCTCACGTTCATGACTAGACTGACTCCCTGTGTGATTCATAATGTTTACAATGTGTCACAGAGAGAGGGAGAGAGAAGGGGGGGGGGGGGGGGGGAGGAAGGGAGGGAAAGAAGGAAGGACAGAAAGAGAGAGAGATGGACAGAGAGATAGACGAATGGATAGAGAAAGAGAGGACATAGAGAGAGATGGAGAGAGAGAGACGGATGGATAGAGAGGGAGAAAGAGAGAGAGAGAGAGAGAGAGAGAGAGAGAGAGAGAGAGAGAGAGAAGAGAGAGACACGCACACACGCACACACACTCACACACACACACACACACACACCACACACACACACACACACACACACACACACACACACACACACAGTGATGGGGAAGAGAGAGGCGGTTCATTGAATTAACAGGCTTCCAATGCGCAGCTGCAGTAGAATGGATACTTGTTGCGCAGCATGTGTGTGTGTGTGTGTGTTTGTGTGTTTTTGTGTGTGTTTGTGTGTGTGTGTGCGTGTGTGTGTGTGTCTGTGTGTCTCTGTGTGTGTGTATGTGTGTCTGTGTGTGTGTCTGTGTATGTGTCTGTGTGTGTGTGTGTCTGTGTGTGTGTCTGTGTGTTTGTGTGTGTGTGTATGTGTGTGTTTGTGTGTGTGAGTGTGTGTGTGTTTGTGTGTGTATGTGTGTTTGTGTGTGTATGTGTGTTTGTGTGTGTGAGTGTGTGTGTGTTTGTGTGTGTGTGTTTGTGTGTGTGTATGTGTGTTTGTGTGTGTGAGTGTGTGTGTGTGTGTGTTTGTGTGTGTGTTTTGTGTGTGTGTGTGTGTTTGTTTGAGTGTGTCTGTGGTGCTCGCGTGCACACGCACACGAGCGTACGCCTGCGTGCTTCTATTTGAAAGTGATATCATGATCAAAGTAGTACATACAGTCTTCTACTAAGAGAAGGACTTCA
>CM054140.1:64609888-64617388 GCA_028751875.1 Rapana venosa | reverse complement strand
ATATCATGTTCCTGATTTATTGTTGATCTGTGATGTTGGCCCAGATTAGAGGATACCGGATGTTGCAAGGAAGTTTGTGGCGGACGCCGCCATATTTATTATTATTATTATTATTATTATTATTATTATTATTATTATTACTAGCATCATCATCATCATCGGCGTCGTTATTATTATTATTATTATTATTGCTGTTGTTGTTAATATTAATATTATTATTATTATCATTATTATTGCTGTTGTTGTGGTTAATATTAATAATATTATTATTAGATATGACGAAAGAGAGAGAGAGAGAGTGAAAGAGAGAGAGAGAGAGAAAGAAGGGGGGGGGGGGAAGGAGAGAGAGAGTATGATGACAAGGACTAGGCCTATTCCCAGGGGTGAGAGGGAGAAATACTGACAGAGAGAAAGATAGATATTTATTTTATTATTTATTCTTTTATATCGAGGATCATGAAATAAGCACTTATGTGCTTTTTTACATCCAGTCCCCGTATGTATGTGGGCTTGTAAATTCTGTCATCTGTTCCCACCGGCAAACAATGGCCTACTCTTACGAAAAGCGGAACGGGATTTAACGTGTGCGCAAGATGCTCTGCGTGTGTTCGCACACGGATCCTCGGTTTATAGTCTCATCCGAAGGACTTTTGGGGAGAGTGGAGTCTGCACTGGTGTTAACTCCAGGGGAAAATATCGCCCTTGAACGGGAATCGAACTCGGGTCGTCAGATTGCGAACGCAATGTTCTGACCACTAGGCTATCTCATCTCCCAATAGATAGATAGATAGTAGATGGAGAGAGAGGAGAGGAGAGGAGAGAGAGAAGAGAGAGAGAGAGAGAGAGAGAGAGAGAGAGAGAGAACTCAGAACTCAGAAATTTAATGTATCTCGGCCTTAGGCCATAATACAGTTCTGAGAAAGAGAGAGAGAGGAGAGAGAGAGAGAGAGAGAAGAGAGAGAGAGAGAGAGAGGAGAGAGAGAGAGAGAGAGAGAGAGAGAGAGAGAGAGAGAGGGACAGAGCGTGTGTTGCCTGTCTGCAGTGTATCATTGTATGTATGTATGTAGGTAGATGTATGTATGTATGTAGGTAGGTAGGTAGGTATGTATGTAGGTAGGTAGGCAGGTATGTATGTAGGTAGGTATGTATGTATGTATGTATGCATGGACAGATATGTCAGTGTGTCCGCGTTTTTGGATTTGAACAGGACGACATGATTCATTATCCACGGGACCAAGAGGCACGGATACCTGTCGCGGGCATTGCTGGTGGTGATGGTGGTGGTGGTGGTGGTGATGAAGGTGGTGGTTTTGGAGGAGGAGGAGGAGGCCACTCTTTTGGGTATTCCGGGACTGTGAGTTTAATTTTTCAAGGGTTTTTTCCCCTTATGATTTTATTTTCATTTTGTTTGTTTTGTGATTTTTTTTGGTTTTGTTTATTGCATGATTTTTTTTTCGATTTTTGTTTCTTTTTTTTTTTGGTTTGTTTTGTTGAGGGTTTTTTTTTCCAAGGTTATGTTCCTGATGTTATTTCTCATTTGGATTTGTTTTGTGCTGTTTTTCAATTTGAGTTGATTTTAGGTTTGTTTGTTTTTTTAAACAATTTTTCTCAGTTTATGTTCTGTACTTGTTTTTTTTTTTTTTTTTACTTAACTTATTATTCTTTATTTTATTTAAAGTGTGTGTGTGCTTAAAGCCGAAGTCTTTCATTTTTCTCCTTAAATAACATGTCTTTGCTACCCAAACACACCCCTCCATTCCCTCATAACCAACAGAGAGAGAGAGAGAGAGAGAGGAGAGAGAGAGAGAGAGAGAGAGAGAGAGAGAGAGAGAGGAGAGAGAGAGAGAGAGAGAGAGAGAGAGAGAGAGGGCGCTCAGACAGACAGACAGACAGATAAGCAGGCAAACGGAACTATTTCTTGATATGGTTTATTTCTGTGCCTTCTTTTTATGTGATGCTATCTTGTGACCTCTGAGAGAGTGTGGTGAATGTTTATCATTTACGAAACGAAGAGTGTAGTCTGTGTGTGTATGTGTATGTCTGTGTGGTGTGTGTGGTGTGTGTGTGTGTGTGTGTGTGTGTGTGTGTGTGCGGGCGTGTGTGTGTGTTGCAGCGCATCATAAATTTGTAATTTTATGTTAAAGTTATCTTTTACTACAGAAAAGAAGCTCTTTAGAGCTCTCCCTGTCTGTCTGTCTGTCTGTCTGTCTTCTCTTCTCCCTCTTCTCTCTCTCTCTCTCTCTCTCTCTCTCTCTCTCTCTCTCCTCTCCCTCTCTCACTCTCTATATCTCTCTCTTTCTCTCTTGATCGTGACTTTTCCCCTTATTCTTTATTATTTATTTCATGTTATTCTTTTATATCGAGGATAATGGATAGTTCTTTCATTCATTAATTCCTTTTTTCGCTCTTTACTATCATTCAGTATCACAGGAGTCGTTTCGATGCAAATTCCTTGTCTTGGCTAAAAAACAAAAACACCCACACATTCATAATAGTACGAAGAAGAAGAAGAGTAATAATAATAACGGTAACGATGACGATGATGATGATAATAATAATAATAACAATAACATCCACAATAATGTTATTGATGATGATTATAATAATGATATTAGTAAATGATAATGATGATAATATCAGAAATGTAAAAACCCAAACCAAACCATAGCAAAAACAAAACACCATGTAACAATGCGTCTTGTAAGTGCTTCAGTCTTCAGTCCTCCTGTTTGGTGATGATTTAAGCATCAAGGGCAGCGCTTGGGGAAATTGCCTAGTGGGTCTATCTATCTATCTAATCATCTATCTATTATCTATCTATTATCTATTATCTGTCTGACGTTGCTGTGTCTTCTTCTATCTATCTATCTATCTTCTTCTGTTTATCTATCTAGTTATGTATCTATCTATCTGTCTATCTATCTATCTATCTATTATCAATCTATCATAATCATCTATCTATCTATCTATCATGTCTATTTATCTATCTGTCTATCTATGATATCTATCTATCTTCCTATCTTCTGATGATTTATCTGATTATTATTCTATCTATTACATATCTATCTCATCTCTTATCTATCTTGTCTATCTATCTATCTATCTGTCTATTATCTATTCTATCTTCTGTCTGAATCTATCTATCTATCTATCTATCTATCTATCTATCTATCTATCTATTATCTATCTATCTGTCTATCTATCTATCTACTTCTGATGCTATCTATCTTCTATCTATCTATCTATCTATATCTATCTATCTATCATCTATCGTAGTGTACGTGGCATTGGCTACTCTTCTTCTGTATTGCTTCTTATCCATTTTCTATTAACGGCACTATGCCTTCTCTGTGTGTTTTGAAATGTGAGAAAAGAGGAGGGGTGGAGATGGAGAGAGAGAGAGAGAGACTATGTCTTTTATCTTTAGTAGTCGTTATACCTTTTCCTAACTTCAAATATGCAACCTATCTTCTTCTTTTCTTGTTTTTCTAAAAGTAGGAAGAAGAGAGAGAGAGAGAGGAGAGAAGGGAGAGAGGAGAGAGAGAGAGAGAGGAGAGAGAGAGTCGAAATGAAAATGTACTTCATGAAAACGTAAAAGATAAGACAGAGAGAGAGAGGAAGGGGGCGGGTAGGAAGAGAGAGAGAGGGGGAGAGAGAGAGAGAGAGAGAGAGAGAGAGAGAGAGAGAGAGAGAGAGAGAGAGAGAGAGAGAGAGAGAGAGTATAAAGAAAACAAACGAAAATGTATTTCATGAAAACCCGTAAAAGACTGAACAGAGAGAGAGAGAGAGAGAGAGGGGGGAGGAGAGAGAGGGGGGGAGGAGAGGAGAGGAGAGAGAGAGAGGAGGAGAGAGAGGAGGAGGAAGAGAGAGAGAGTCTAAAGAAAACTAAACGAAAATGTATTTCGTGAAAACTGTAAAAGACTTGAGTACAGAGAGAGGAGAGAGAGAGAGAGAGGAGAGGAGAGAGAGAGAGAAAAGAAGGGTGAGAAGATGAGTAGAGAGAGAGAGAGAGAGAGAGAAGAGAGAGGAGAAGAAGAGGGGTGGAGAGGGAGAGAGTGAGAGGCAGACAGACAGACAGACAGACAGAGACAAGACAGACAGACAGACAGACAGAGGGAAGGACGGAAAAGAGAGAGCAGTTTGTTGTTGCAATCAAACGAGACGTCATACTGAGTTTTTCTTGTGTTTAGTTTCCATCACAGCATAGTTTTAATTTCCGCCGTGTGCGTGAATGCGTGAATGATTTGTTTCGGAGTAGTGGAAATGATAATAATAATAATAATAATAATCATTATCACACAGAGAGAAAAAAAAGATAGTTTCCGACGTAGATTAAAGGCTCGGTATGTTGCTTGTTTTTCGTTAAAGAAGGATGGAAAATTCATTATACAGGTTTTTTGGAAGAAAATATACATATGTTGTATATATAAACCTTCGTTTCTGTTTTGGTATAACGTAAATAAGATTATGTTATATCTTACGTGTGTGCATGCGCACATACACGCATACATACACGCACGCACGCGCGTGCACACTCACACACTCACACTCACTCACACACACACACACACTCTCACACACCTCGGAAGGGGAAAGGATTGGAGGTTAGGGGGGGGAGGGAGGAAGCAGAAGAGAGAGAGAGAGTCAGACAGACAGGCAGGCAGGCAGGCAGGCAGACAGGCAGACAGAAAAACAAAGGCATATACGTGAGAGAGAAAGAGAGAGAGTGTGTCAGAGACAGACAGGTACAGACAGACAACACAGACAGACGCACAGACACAAACAGACACGCAGACAGAGGCATATATAAGTGCGAGGCAAGCATCTCTAGAGGTACCTGTATACCCCACGCAGGTAGTTAGCAGTACAGTACGCTCGCGGGTACCCATCCAGAACTGGCTCGTTAAGAAGACTCTTCAGTGACGTGACGTGACGTTAGCTGCCCACGTGGGTTGGCAGTAGCTTGTGCCATACTTTTCTTGTTTGGCTGGCTGGTTGGTTGGTAGGTTTGACTTTTTGTTTTGTTGTTGTTAGGTTTTTTTCCTGGGGGGTTGGTAGAGGGGGGGGGAGGGGGGGGTTCTTGTTTTGCTGCTACTAAGAAAGTGTTCCATACTTTTTTTTATAAAAAACGAGAGAGGGAAAGAGAGAGAAGTGTTGTAAGAAGGAGGGAGAGAGAGAGAGGGAGGGCGGGAGGGAGATAATGATAACGAATTTTTTATTTTCTGTGGGTAATGGAATAAGCACAAGATTTAAAAAAAAAAATCCAGTCCTCGGGGAGGAGGGAGGGAGAGAAGGAAGGACAGAGAGAGAGAGAGAGAGAGAGAGAGAGAGAGAGAGTGAGTGTGAGAGAGAGAGACAACTTTGGAGACCAATAACTAGTCTTTTTTGTTGTATGTGTTGTTACGTAGATTGAGTAGGCGGTGCCAATTTTTATTATTATTATTATTATTATTATTATTATTGCTGTTGTTGTTGTTGTTGTTATTATTATTATTATTTTCTCTCTTTTCTAGTATCAAGAAAAAAATGTACTACACTCACAAGAACGCGACACGACAGAACACACAGCATGATGATTGCAAGAGAAAACAAAAAAGTTGCTGAACAATTTAACTTAAGATTGAGGATCACATCACACACACAACACACACACACACACACACACACACACACACACACACAACACACACACACACACACACACACAGAGAGAGATAGGAGAGAGAGAGAGAGAGAGATGAGAGAGAGAGATGAGAGAGAGAGAGAGAGAGAGAGAGAGATATGGTGCGAAGGGTTAAGTGATGATACAAGTTGATAAGAAGGGCATGTACTCGCACACACACGCGCGCGCACACACACACCCTGCACACACATACTCTCTCCCCCCCCCCTCCCCACACACTCACGTACATACACACAGACAGACAGGCTGGTCTAATATCACCTTGAATGAACAGACGTTAAATTAAATTAAAGAAAGAAAGACAGACACACACACACACACCACAACACACACACACACACACACACACACACACACACACAGACATACTAACAACATTATCAGTCTCCCTAAGCATCTTTTTTTTATTATTTGTTTGGCTTACTGCTTACCAGTCTAAGAAACGTAGAGCTCTGTATGCAAGATTAGAAGAGAGAAACTTGTTAGATTTTGTTTTTGTTGATTATTATTATTTTAGCTGCTGGTTGTATGTTGTGTGGGAATGGGCAGCACAGCGCAGTGTGTGCTTTGTATTGATGAGGATGCTGATGAGGGTGTAATGAACTGGCCACCTTAGCAGCAGCAGCAGCAGCAGCCTGCCTCATTGGGGCCTGGATGCTTGGGACATGTGTGTATGTTAGTCTGCTTGTAGTGTTCAGCATCTGTAACTTGGGTGTGTTTGTGTGCGTTTCTTGATTCGCGCGCGCGCGCGTGCGGTGTGTGTGTTTGTGTGTGTGTGTGTGTGTGTGTGTTTGTGTGGTGAGGTGGGATGTGAGTGATTGAGTGTGTGTGTGTGTGGGGATGTGGGTAGGTGGGGGGTGATGAGTATGTGTACGGTGGTGTTGTGTGTGGTGTGGTGTGGTGAGGAGAGAAAATGTGTGTGTATGTGTGTGAGAGAGGGAGATACTGTATACTGTATGAGCGCTTTGATTTGTTGCTTTATAAGATTCAGCGCTATATAAATTCCATACATTATTATAATTATTTTTTATTATTATTTATTATGTCTCTGTATACCACGTGTGTGTATGTGGTTGTGTGTTGTGAGAGAGAGAGAGTGTGTGTGTGTGTTGAGAGAGAGAGAGTGTGAGAGAGAGAGAGAGAATGTGTGTGAATGTGTGAGAGAGTGAGAGACTATATGTGTATCTGTATACCACGTGTGTGTATGTGTTTTTGAGTGTGAGCGCACCTGTATGCATTCACACACACACACGCACACATATGTCCGTTTTGGGCAAGATATTTTCGTGGCCAAATTCAAGCAATCCTATGTGTTTTCAGAAAGGACCAAAAAAAATATAGCAGTTCAAGGCTATCCTTGACATAGTCAATCAAGTTCTCCTGCTTATTGCATCTTTCTGTCGTTTCAGCATAGCACAACAGACTAGAAATGGAAAAATACAGTGTGAACCTGAGAAACTGAAACCACTGCGAAGAAAACCACTAGACGAAAAAAGACATCTCTAGTCATAGTCTCAAAATCCTTAACGGCACTTATTTCTAGGTACAGCACTTATTTCTGAGTACAACACTTATTTCTAGGTACAGCACTTGTTTCTAGGTACAGCACTTATTTCTAGGTACAGCACAGCACTTATTTCTAGGTACAGCACTTATTTCTCAGTACAACACTTATTTCTAAGGACCGCACTTATTTCTAGGTACAAGTACTTATTTCTAGGCACAGCACTTATTTCTAGGTAAAACACTTATTCCTAGGTACAGAACTTATTTCTAAGTACAGCACTTATTTCTAAGTACAGCACTTATTTCTAGGC
>CM054140.1:64597388-64599888 GCA_028751875.1 Rapana venosa | reverse complement strand
TTTGTGTTTAAAGCTGGGTTAGAAGTATCAGGAAAGTAATGTACAGTGATTTTTTTTTTATGAAAGGTGAAAGTAAGAGAAAGGGAGTGAAAGTGCTATGTGAAAAAAAACAACCACCTGTGTTTTCTATTGTGGTAAAAAGCAAAAATTCCCGCGATGCGTTTGACGCTGTGTTGTTTATGCACCACCTATGGTTTAATCAAATAAATGTTTGGGATATTTCTTCTGTCTTTGGTTCGCCGTATCACACAGATATATAGAGATATAAATATATTTTTTATATATATAAATATATATATATATATATATATATATATATATATACATGGTAACAACAGAAGGCAGAGGGACAGCTGAGAAATGACACATACCAATTGTTCGATTTAAGTATTTGTTTTGAGTACTTTTTTTCCCATTATCTTTTTCCATCATTTATATCAGCAGACTGGGCATTCTTGACAGATTGTGATTACACACACACACACACACACACACACACACACACACACACACACACACACACACACACACACACATCCATCGGATGAGACTATAAACCGAGGCCCCGTGTTCGAACGCATGCAGAACATCTTGCGCACTCGTTAAGTCATGTTCCGCTTTTCGGAAAAGTAGGCCATTGTGTGCCGGTGGAAACCGATGACAAAATTTACAAAACCGCATACACACGGGGACTGGATGTAAAAAAATCACATGAGTGCTTATTGCATTATCCTCGATATAAAAGAATAAATAATAAACATGCACTCACCACTCACTACTCTCTCTCTCTCTCTCTCTCTCTCTCTCTCTCTCTCTCTCTCCCCTCTCTCTCTCTCTCTCTGTCTCTCTCTCTGTATATTTGTCAATGAACATGGATAGACATCTTAAACATATGACAAAATTTAGATTTGGAGTGTCTAAATTGTTTGTGCACAATCTTCGCTATAGACAACACTGTGTTACAGATCTTCTTTGTCCATTATGTAAGGGGTCTGTCGATAACGAAGTTCATTTTCTATTATGTTGTCCTATGTTAAATGATCTTAGAACTCAGTTGATACCGCAAAAATATGTGAGCTGTCCTTCCATGTTTAGACTTTGTATACTTATGTCATCTACTAACGAACGCATTAATAAGTGACTAGCAATTTATTTGTATAAAGCTTTTAAAATTATGAATACTATCTGTACTTGAGGTATTATTCTTCTGTTCATATATGTTGCTTATGCAACATGTTTTGGAATGTTGATTATATACACACACCCCCTTCATGATGGGCCAAGGCCTATAATGACTAAAACTTTCGCATTCGCATTCTCTCTCTCTCTCTTTGTGTTTGAGACAGACAGACAGACAGACAAACACAGAGACATTGACTTGGCTGACGAAAGCTATCTAGCTAGCGTGGCGGAATAGGACCAGTGCTTTTCATTCATTCATTCCTTCATTCATTAAAGAAACATGCGGACATCTGATGTACTTTGCTTCCGCGACTCTGACTGACTCTGTCTACAACAATGATTTCCCCAGAGCTTGCACGCCTTCAGCCTCCAGTTCTGATTCTGATCTATCTACTGTCAGCAGAAACTTGTCTCGATGAAACTCTGGGATTCATCCGACAAATGTACGATAACATTCAACAGGAAAGAAAACTCAAAAAGGAAACTTTGAAAGATCTCACAGTGTATTGGAGTCACGATACCATCGTTGTTCTGTGTATTGGTGGTGTATGTGTTGTCCATTCATCAAATTGTTTGACAAAGCGATTGTGTAGCAATTCTCTCCCAGGCCGAAGTCGGACGCGCTGGGCCTGACTTGTCAGGCGCTTAACGGCAGCGCGACGTATTTTTCGTTTATGTGACAGACGTCAATAGTTTGCTGTCTGAGAAGAAGGAGGAGGAGGAGGAGGAGAAGAAGAAGAAGAAGAAGAAGAAGAAAAGAAGAAGAAGAAGAAGAGGAGGAGGAGGATGAGAAAGAAGAAGAAGACGAGGAGGAGGAGGAAGAAGAAGAAGAGAAGATGATGATGGAAGAAGAAGAAGAGAGAGAAGAAGAAGAAGAGAAGGAGGAAGATGAAGAGAAAAAAAAGAATGCGAAGAACAACAACAAGAATAGGAGGAGGAAGAAAAGAAGAGGAGGAGGAGGAGGGAGGAAAGAAGGAAGGAAGAAGAAGGAGGAGGAAGAAGAAGAAACTGTGAAGTTCAACAGTGAAAATAGATAAACTGTTGCAAAAGTGTTCACAGTTTTGAATATTGAATTGAAGACGATATCCCCAGTGTGTGTGTGTGTGTGTGTGTGTGTGTGTGTGTGTGTGTGTGTTGTCTTTTGTTTGCTATCTTTTCTTTTCTTTTGTTTTTTTAACTTCTAGTTTCCTTAAAAACAATTTTCGTACGAGTATGTTTGTTGTTGGTTTTTGTTGTTATTGTTTCTCACTTTGCGTAATTTTTCTTTTCTATTTTAGATCAGGTTTTAGTGAGTTTTTTTCTCTCTATTTTTGTGCAC
>CM054140.1:64587388-64589888 GCA_028751875.1 Rapana venosa | reverse complement strand
CATTCCTTCGCGGGAAAGAGATTTTCCCTCCAATATGTCCAAGACGAGACTCCGTCCCGTCCCACTCTTTCAAGGAGAAGTTGCAAGGGTTTGGAAGACTGCTTGCGAGGGTAGATCTATGTGAATTTATAAAGTTTGGGGAGACTTGGTTATGAGGGTGTATATTAGCTCTTCATCTGTACAGACTTTCGCCCTATACATCAACCACATAACCAAAAGACTTCGTGGTGCCTGAAGTACAAACAGAACAAGTTTTCTGTCTGTCTGTCTGTCTTTCTGTCTGTCTGTCTGTCTCTCTCTCTCTCTCTCTCTCTCTCTCTCTCTCTCTCTCTCCCTCTCTCTACTCCCTCTCGCTCTCTCTCTCTCTCCATCTCTCTCTCTCTCTCCTCTCTCTCTCTCTCTTCTCTCTCTCTCTCTCTCTCTCTCTCTCTCTCTCTCTCTCACCTCTACAACTTTTTTCGCCCATACTCTCTCACTCGCTTCATGTCCTCTCTCCACGTCTTTCTCCCTCTCTCTCTCTCTCTCTCTCTCTCTCTCTCTCTCTCTCTCTCTTCTCTTCTCTCTTCTCTACTCTCTCTCTCTCTCTCTCTCTCTCTCTCTCCTCTCTCTCTCTCTCTCTCTCTCTCCTCTCTCTCTCTCTCTCTCTCCTCTCTTCTCTCTCTCTCTCTCTTCCTCTCTCTCTCTCCTTTCTCTCTTCTCTCTCTCTCTCGCTCGCTCTCTCTCTCTCTCTCTTCTCTCTCTCTCCCCTCTCTCTCTTCTCTCCTCTCTCTTCCCTTTCTCTCTCTCTCTCTCTCTCTCCTCCTCTCTTCTCTTCTCGCCTCTCTCTTCCCAAACTCATCTCTCTGCTAACACACAACATCCTTCCTTCTTTCCTTCTCTCTCTCTCTCTCTCTCTCCCTCTCCTCTCTCTCTCTCTCTCTCTCTCTCTCTCCTCTCCCTCTCTCTCTCTCTCCCCCCCCCCTTTGGTGCAAACAAAACTTTCTGCTGCTGTACTGGCTTCTTCTAGAAAGAAGCAAGGCAATCTTGTGACATCTAGCTCATCACCATCAATCCTCGCTTGTTTTGCACACCTGTGGTGGCATTCATATTCCATCAGCTGCTGGCCAAAGCTGGCCTATAGCCTAGGCCCTATAGTCTTCGTTGCCGTTACTCGGGGTTGGTGATGGCCTGGCCTGGCCTGGTGTGTCCGGTGTTGTGTGTGTTGTACTGGCTAGGCTGGCCTAGTGGCTCCTGCGCCTTGGCTCCTATCTGAAATGAAACTTCCAGTTTCTTTTTCAGTGTTACATCTCGGTATTGCTTGCGAGGTTCATATAGTATTTTCTCATAGAGTGCGAGTCGGGGGAAACGTTTTGTGATTTTCACGATTTTTTTTAACAGTATGAAAAACATGCATAGTGTACTTTTTTTTGGAGTTTTTTTGGGGGGGGGGGATTAGGACATAGAGCACTCACCAGATGGTCAGAAATTTGAATCGTCCTCAAATAAGGATTGCTCTGCTCCCTTCCGTGTTGAACCACGCTTGCATCTATACGGTGGTCTAGAGGTAACGCGCCATGTCTGGAAAGCTGAAAAGTCCCGGGTCTGAATGTTTGCCGGCGTGTCCCCGTTTGGACCGGAAATTTTTCCCCATCCATAGACCTGAGTGTGGTGTGGGCGTAGTCTTTCGGGTGAGGCGATAAACCGGGTCCGTGGTGTCCGTAATTAATAGGGTAGAAACAAAGCCACGGCAACAAGAGTTGTCCCTGGCAAAATTCTTAGGAAAAAGAAAGCCTCGTTAGGGAAACAAATACAGCTGCAGAATAACTAAGAAAAAAAAAAAAAAAAGGTTGAAAGGGTGGCGCACGCTAAGTGGCGACGTTTCCCGCTCTCCCTGGGGAGTACCCGAATTTACGGAGAGAATGCTGTGACTTTAAAGTGTTGAATAAATTCTTGAGCGTTTTTTGTTTGTTGTTTACAGATTCAGCGGTATATAAATTCATACATTATTATCATTATTAGTAAGGAAAGCTAGCAGAACGATAAAGGATGAGGGTCATGTTCTGCGTTTGACCACGCCCAAAAGCATACATATTACGGGAAGGGAAACTAGCAGACGAAAAGGACGAGGGGTACAATGTTTTGCTGAAATTAAAATTTAAAAATAAATAAAATTCAAACCTACCAAATTTGTGCAAAATCACATGAGTTTTGAGTCAGAGGCTAGTCTTTCACAAAAAAGTGGTTTTTATTTCTGTGGATGCCTTAGTACGTGCGGTATGAATATAAGAGTTATACGAAAAAAAGCAGATGGAAAAGTACGAATTTTTGATACTGGTGTGTAGCCAACATAACCAGCAGGCTTGGATTTTGTGTTTCTTTCTTTCCTGTCTTTTGAAATGATGATTTTAGTTTCTTGGTCTGGTAGGCGAAGGAGATGATCAAACCCAAGCCATATGTATGTGCAGTAGTTGGGTGTGTTTTTTTCTTGTCCTTAAGTATGGAAGAACTTGTAGTGTCAAAA
>CM054140.1:64567388-64582388 GCA_028751875.1 Rapana venosa | reverse complement strand
CTCTTAATATATATATATATATATATATATATATATATTTATATATATATATATATAATATATTTATATAAATAATATATATATATATGTGTGTGTGTGTGTGTTTATATTTTTTTATTCTTTGATATCGAGGATAATGGAATAAGCACTTATGTGCTTTTTTACATCCAGTCCCCGTGTGTATGCGGTTTTGTAAATTTTGTCATCTGTTCCCACCGGCACACAATGGCCTACTCTTATATATTGTATACTATATTTTATTTTATATTTTATTATATTATATTATTATATTATAATTATGTGTCTGTGTATGGTGTGTGTGTGTGTGTGTGTCTGTGTGTGTGTGCATGTGTATGTATCATAACTCACAGGGGGAGAAACAAACTTGACAAAGGGAAACAGAGAAGAATACGCCAGTCAAAGAGAGAAGAGATGAAGAAAGACAGAGGGTAAACTCTGACAAAGTAAAGCACCAAGAAACAAACCAAGGTGAAAAGAAGGGGCAAGAGAGAAAGATCATTTTGTAGGCGTGCTTCCCTGTGTGTATATGTATGTGTATGTGTGTGTGTGTGTGTGTGTGTGTGTGTGTGTGTGTGTGTGTGTGTGTGTGTGTGTGTGTGTGTGTGTGTGTGCACTTGCAAGAAAGACAGAAAATGCTCGTTTGTTTTGGAGTATCAATACAAGAGAAACACATGCAGAGACAGACAGACAGACAGATAGAGACGCATGATGTGCCTCTCACAGTTGCTGTTTTTTAAGACAGTGTAGCTTAACATTAACTTGTACTAGTAATAAGGCAATTTATTAAAAAAAAAACACACAAAAATGATATTTGTATCAGTAATAAGACATTACAGTAAAAACCAACGACAAAAATTCCCAATTTGTAATAGTAATAAAACATTTCACAAAAAGCAAACGTCTAAAATACCAACTACATTTGTTCCAGCAATAAGAAGTTATAGTGAAAGCAAGGCCCCAAACCCCCATTATATTTGTTCCAGCAATATGACATTGTGTCCAAAACAAGCAACAACGAAAACCCGCCAAAAATCCCCAATTATATTTGAACTAGTTATAAAATACTGCGTTGGAAAGAAATGCAACACCCCCCCCCCCTCCCCCAATGACATTTAATTTATTATAGGAATAAGAGAAAAAGACATTACATGAAAAACAAACGCCAAAACAAAAGCCCGGTCCTATAAATGTACTGATAATAAAACAGACATTATTAACAAGCAAGCAAGCAAGCAAGCAAGCAAGCGCACACACACACACACACACAACACACAACCACAAAAACACACACACACACACACACATTACATTAAAAATCAAACAACCTCAAAACATCATGTTGTATGTAGCCAGAAAGCGTTCTATTTCAGTTTCGTGGTAACCTACCTCCCTCCCACTACCCCCCACTCCCCCCCCCCCCCCCCCCCAACCGAACCGTATGTAAAATTTTAATCAAAGATGGCGATAATGTGATGGAAGGAAGAAAATAAGGAGAAGAAAAAAAAGAAAGAAATAGAAACCCAGCGCTGTTTAGATGATCAAAGAATTCTTTAGAGAATGTTAACATAACTTTTTTTTAAAAAGATAAGAAAAGAAAACCGTTTCAGGTTGCCATTTTCATGCCTACTTCTCCTCCCTTCTGTCTCTCTGTCTGTCTGTCTGTCTCTCTGTCTCTGTCTCTGTCTCTCTCTCTCTCTCTCTCTCTCTCTCTCTCTTTCTTTCTTTCTCTAACCCTCCCCCTCTCTCTCTCTCTCTCTGTATTTGTCTCTGTCTGTCTAAGTCTCTCTCTCTCTCTCTCTCTCTCTCTCTCTCTCTCTCTCTCTCTTTGTCTTTCTCTGTATTTTTGTCTGTTTTTGTTTCTGTCTCTCAATCTGTTTGTCTCTCTCGCTCTGTGTTTTTGTCGTGGGTTGCTCTCGCTCTGTTTGTCTGTTTGCTTCTGTCTGTCTGCCTGCCTGCCTGCCTGCTCCCTGTCTGTCTGTCTGCCTGTCTGTCTGCTCTCTTTCTCTCTCTTCTCTCTCTCCTCCTCTCTCTCTCTCTCTCTCTTTTCTCTCTCTCTCTCTCTCTCTCTCTCTCGCTGTGTCTGTGCTTAGAACTCTCTTCTCTCTCTCTCTCTCTCTCTCTCTCTCTTCTCCTCTCTCTCTCTCTCCTCTCTCTCTCCTCCTCTCTCTCTCTCTCTCCTCTCCTCTCCCTCTTCTCTCCCCCCTCCTTCTCTGTCTGTCTGTCTCTTCTCTCTCTCTGTTCTCTCTCTCTGCCTCGCTGTGCCTGTGCTTAGAAACAAACACACACACACACACACACACACACACACACACACATACACACACACACACACACACACACACATACACACACACACACACACACACACACACACAACACACACAAAACAACACACACACACACACACACACACACACACACACACACACACACCACACACACACACACACACACACACGTCTAAAATCACTAAATGTGAATAGACGTTAAACTGAAGATCATACACACACTCTCACTCTCTCTTTCTTCTATCTGCGCGCGCGAGTGTACGTGCGTGCGTATGTCTGTGTGTCTGTGCGCTTTCCTAAGATCCGTTTGTATCGTTATAGAGGAGAAGAGGAGAAAAGGGAAAGAACAACAGAAAGAACAACAGAAAGAAGCAAGCCCTGTAACATTAACTTTTTGTTGAGAATCACACGCTCACATTTCTAGAGCACTTTGCTTTGATAGAATACTTTTTTGTATAAATTTGTCTTCGTTTTTGTTTTTTTATTTCTCTGTTCTTTCTCATTATCTTCGGTTTTTGTTTTGTTTTGTTTTTCCTGGTATGAAAATGACACGGATCTTGTTCCACTCGCTTGATTAGATTGTCTGTGTCTTTGTTGTTATATGTGTGTGTGTCCAGTTTATAAATGCGATTGCCTTGTTGCTCTTTGAGCTCAGTTGTTGGTGTCAAGATTTGTTCTGTATCAACTAACAGAGAGAGAGAGAGAGAGAGAGAGAGAGAGAGAATGTGTGTGTGCGCGCGCACGCGTGCGTGTGTGCGCGCGTGCGTGCGTGCATGACTGTGTGTGTGTCTCTCTCTCCCTTTCTCTTTCTCAGTTTGTGTATGTATGTGGTGTGTGTGGTGTGTGTGTGTGTGTGTGTGTGTGTGTGTGTGTGTGTGTGTGTGTGTCCATGCGTGTTTGTGTGTGTGTGTGGAATTTGTTCTTTTCGTACAAATGATTTCAATTTAGAGCAAACTTATAATTAAGAGTTAAGTGGCACAAAACCCTGAATATTAAAAAAAAAAGATGAACTATAATATTTCTGCTACAAGCAGTATTGAAAGTGTATATGCAAATCATACAGCCTACACGTTACAGTAGATAATATGGTTTCTGGAAATTCTCTATGCTTGGATCAGGGTCACATGCTTGTTAAATTTTGATTGTGTGTTCGTGTATGTGTGTGAGAGAGGGAGGGAGGGAGGGAGGAGAGAGAGAGAGAGAGAGGAGAGAGAGATACAGTTAAAAGTGTAATTTTGTGGATGCAAATTGCATATGTTACAGCTTACCCTTAATTTTATGAAATCCTCCAAGGCCGGATAGGTTTCAGATAGTAATGAAATCTTGAATCGTGTGTGTGTGTGTGTATGTGTGCGCGCGTGTTTGTGTGCTAATGTGTGTGTTATTGTGTGTGTATATATGTGTATAAGTGTTTATGTGTGTGTGCGCGTTCGTGTGTGTGTGTGTGTGTGTGATCAATGAAATCTTGAATGCTGTATGTGCACGTGCGCGAGCTCGCTAAACACATACACACCAGCATACATGTGCATGTATGCGCAATAAATATATACATGTATATAATGTACTTTTGGATGTAGGCGTATGCCACATGTACTTGGATACAGTCCATCAGCTAAACACAGCGAGAAAGTGAACGGTGTTTTGGCATGGCAAGACTCATAAACAGACAGACAGATGGCCTGTTTGCTGTCATCACGTGGTTGCTGATAGCAGCAGCAGTGGAATAGACTATCGCTCCTGTACCAGGGCTTTGGAATCAGAGTGTTCTGCGAAAGGGTTGGAGTGTGTTGTGTGTGCGTGTGTGTGTGTGTGTGTGTGTGTGTGTGTGAGTGTGGTGTGTGTGTGTGTGTGTGTGTGTGTGTGTGTGAGTGCGTGCGTGTGTGTGTGTAGGTGTGTATGCGTGCGTGCGTGCGTGCGTGCGTGCGTGCGTGCGTGCGTGTGTGTGTGTGTGTGTGTGTGTGTGTGTGTGTTGTGTGTGTTTGATGTTGTTAAACCGTTGTTGTTTAGGGAAAGCGATTTACGGATTGTGTGTGTGTGTGCGCGTGGTGTGCGTGTTGTGTGTGTGTGTGTGTGTGTGTGTGTGTGTGTGTTGATGTTGTGAAACCGTTGTTGTTTAGGGAAAGCGATTTACGAATTGTGTTGTGTGGGGGGGGGGGGGGGGGGGGGGGGGGAGCTGTGTGTGTGTGCGTGCGCGCCTGTGTGCGTATGTGAGGAGGGGTTATTTGGAGGAGGATGTTGGTGGGGGGGGGGGGGGGGTGCATTGCGTTTGTGTGTGCATACCTCTTATTTTGTTTTATTTATTCTATTTTTATTTTACTTATTCTTTTATATCGAGGATAATGGATTAGGCAATCATGTGCTTTTTTACATCCAGTCCCCGTGTGTATGCGTATCTGTATATATGTGTGTGTGGTAGGATGGGTGGGTGGGGGTGGGGTATGTCTGTGAGAAAGGGAGGTGTCGGGACGGGGTTGTTGTGTGTGGGGTAGGGGGAAGTGCATGCGTGTTTGTGTGTGCATACCTGTGTGTGTGTGTGTGTTGTCTATGTATATGTGTGTGTGTTTGTTTAACTGGGCCTAGGAACAATCTCTGTTGCGTAGGTGGGGTATCCTCATATCTCTTTCTTTTTCTTTTTATGTTATCAATTATTTTTAAAAAAAAGAGAGATCTCTGTGATGCAACCTCCCTCCCCCCCCCCCCACCCCACCGCCCTGCCCCACCCTCTCTCCCCCCTCCCTCTCTCTCCACCTCCCCTTCTCCCTTTTTCATCAACAGAACGTGGAGATGATTTAGGAGAAGGGATTGCGGCAGCATAGATACATGCATGCATGCATGCGCACGTGCTAGCGTGTGTGTGTGTGGTGTTTGTGAGTGTGTGTTTGTGTGTGTGTGTATGTATGTGTGTGTGTATGTGTATGTCTGTGTGTGTCTCTGTTTGTGTGTGTCTGTGTGTGTGAGTGTGTGTGTTTTTGTGTGTGTGTAAATGTCTGTGTGTGTATGTGTGTGTGTGTGTTTAGTGCAACAGCATCAAAGGCATCGGTACTTTGCCTGGGGAAAGAGACAATACAGACCAAGGGAAATAACCAGGTTTTCCTGCCTTGCCTGTGGGGCTGGGGCGTTCAGTCGAACTTGGATTGGGGGAAGAGATCGATCGATACCTGTGCACGTGCAACCCTCTGTCTCTCTTCTCTGTCTCTGTCTGTCTGTCTCCCTCTGTCGCTCTCTCTCTGTGTCGCTCTCTCTCTGTGTCTCTCTTCTCTGTCTCTGTCTCCCTCTGTCTCTCTTCTCTGTCTCTGTCTGTCTGTCTGTCTGTCTCTCTCTCTCTTCTCTCTCTCTCTCTCTCTCTCTCCCTCTCTCTAGCTCTCTCTCTCTCTCCCTCTCTCTAGCTCTCTCTCTCTCTCTCTCTCTCTCTCTCTCTCTCTCTCTCTCTCTCTCTCTCTCTCTCTCTCTCTCTCTCTCTCTTTCTCTTTCTTTCTTTGTGTTTGTAGGTGTGAGCGTGACTGGCTCACTCGCTCTCCCTTTCTCTCCTCCCCCCCCCCCTCTCTCTCTCTCTCTGTCTTACTGTCTGTCTTTGTCCCTGTCTGTCCGTGTGTGTTTCTGTGTGTGTGTGTGTGTGTGAGCGAGCGTGAGCGTGACTGGCTCGCTCGCTCTCCCCTCCCCTCTCTTTCTCCCTCTACCTCCCCCCCCTCTCTCTCTCTCTCTCTCTCAGAGCTCTCGACCCAAGCCCCCCACTCCCCCGTTCGTGCATGCATGTCAGTCAGTCAGTCAGTCAGTCTGGTGTGGGCGTTTGGTCGTGGTTGTTGGTTTTCCTGTGTTAAACTTTAAACGAAAACGAAAAGAGGAACCAGCTTAATTGACGTACTTGGTGGGCAAAAACGGTCTCAAACACACACACACACATACACACACACGCGCGCACGCACGCACGCACGCACACACACACACACAAATCTCACCATTTGGTAAAATCTGGAAACGCTAGCCGATGAACAACAAAAAAAAAGAAATGTACTATATGTAAAATGTGTTAGTCAACATCTGACGCAATACCAACACAAATACTTACCCCCAAAAAACCCACAACTCAGAGACATATTTATAGAGATGATTCAGTTCAGATTATTCAGGACTCTTATCCCCCCCCCCCCCCCCCCCCCCCCCCCCCATTAAACATTTCTAACCTCCCCTTAAAAAAGATGGGCGCCGCCCTCAATATGCTGGCCCCTTAGAGAAGTTGAGGTCTCGGACGCCTCGCTCCCCTACGACCTTATAGGTTATGGGACACACTTACCTGTTTTCTTTTACCTCCCCTTCCCCTTTTTGTTTTTACCTCCCCTTCCCCCTTTCCTTTCAGTACACTACAACAAGTGTCTAAGCAAATATGGAACATTCATCCCGCGGGAGGAGAGAGAGAGAGAGAGAGAGAGAGAGAGAGAGAGAGAAAATTTTATTTTTTTTATTTATTTTATCTTATTCTTTTATTTCGAGGATAATGGAGAGAGAGAGAGAGAGAGAGAGAGAGGAGGAGAAGAAGAGAGAGAGAGAGAGAGAGAGAGATTTTTTATGTTATTCTTTTATTTCGAGGATAATGGAGAGAGAGAGAGAACACTATAGAACACCCCCCAGAAAAACAAACAAACAAACAACATTAATACAACAATAACAACGATAACGGCGATAACAAAACCTGGACAACAATTAGTATCGATCGCAACAAAGAGGATGATCATAGCGTTACAGCCGTGAGCAAATACTATCGCTGCACACACACACACACACACACGCACGCACGCACGCACGCACACAAACACACACCCGACACACACGCACATACACACACACACCACACACACACACACACACACACACACACACACACACACACACACCACCACACACACCACCACACACACACACACACACACACACACACACACACACACACACACACACCACCATAATTCCTCAGTGTGCCACCGTGCCTGTCAATGCATTATTCATTCATCCAGGATGTTTGCCGGCGTTCTCTATATCTAGATCGTGCAGGGCCCACACTACTACAAACAGCTTAGTCTTTAGTGATCGGCTATGACTCTCTGACTAGGAGGCTTGACTCGCACAGTCCTTATGTGCTGCAGCCCTGGGGGCTGGTTGGCCTTTGGAGGAGAACATCTCCAACGCTGACTGTCTTATGCCCACTTGGCCGAGAGAGTGGGATGTACTGCGGGCAAGGCATCTCCACTATTATCAAATTTCTGCCCAGTTTCCAAAACAGCAGCTGCCTCCTCTGCTGTTTTGGAGGTCATCGTCGGACACGACGGACAAACATACACACAACCACGATTAGTTGAGCGGAGCCGACAGTGTCGGAATTTGCCGAAGCGTAAAAAGTTTGTGTTTGGCACAAATCGTTGCCGAAGCTGTGCTTGCCTCTGATGGCTGGGATCGCGTTGCAGTGACAAAGGCTTAGAGTCTTCTGTTGTTGCTGTTGCTGTTGTTGTTTTTGCTGCTGTTATTATTAAGTTGCATTGTCGGATTTGTTGCTTGTACGCTGGGTTGGTTTTTTTGTGTTTTTTCTTGTGTGTGTGTTGTAAGTTGTTTTTTAGGTCTGTTGCTGCCTTTTTAGTTGTCGAAGTGTTGATAAATCTGTTTATATTTGTCTGGTTTTTGTCTGTGTTTCTGTCTCTGTCTGTCTGTCGGTCTGTCTGTCTCTCTGTCTGTCTCTCCGTCGCTGCCTTTAGTTGTCGAAGTGTTGATAAATCTGTTTGTATTTGTCTGGGTTCTTTTTCTGATTTTGTCTGTGTCTCTTTGTGTCTGTTTCTGTCTCTGCCTGTCGGTTTGTCTGTCTCTCTGTCGTCAGTTTCCTTTCAGAGTAACAGAATGTCACAGGATTTGGTTGTAACTGATTTTGGTTCTTTTTTTAAAAACCTGCTTGACATGTGTGCTTGCTTTAATCTAAAACTGCTTAATGGTTGTCCAGACCTGGATGATTCAGGCAACTTTACTAAATTGTCTGTCTTGATTTCTCTGTCTCTCTCTCTCTCTCTCTCTCTCTCTCTCTCTCTCTCTCTCTCTCCCTCCCTCCCTCCCTCTCTCTCTGCTTTCTTCGAACCGTGACCTCTGGCTCCCTCCAAACTCTGACCTAAGCAACCTCAGTACAGTGACCTCTGCTCCCTCCAAGCAGTGACCTGTGCTCCCTTCAGTCTGTGACCTATTCTCCCTCCGAACTTTGACCTCTTCTCCCTCCGAAAGGTCTGTGACCTATGACGGTACCCTCCGAACTTTGACCCCTCTGTTTTTTTTGGTTTTTTTTTGAGTGGTGAATGGTATATGGCATTATCTCCCCGTCATTGTACCTAGACTATAACATCCGTCATGACGGCTGTCCCTTGACAGGGGAGGGAGGGAGAGAGAGAGGGGACAGGGGGGGGGGGGGGGGGGTAGACTTGGGGGCGGGGAGGGGGAGGAGAGGGGGGGGGGGGTCCGTCAGGAGTTGACTTCATCGGTTGTGACATCGGTGATGGATCTGTCTGATCAAAAATCTTCGTTCACAATGCCTTCCGTGTGTGTGTGTGTGTGTGGTGTTGTGTGGGGACTGTGTCTGTGAGAGAGAGAGAGAGGGAGAGAGAGAGAGAAACCAACAAAATGACCTCTGAAATAAATTTGCTTTGGAGATTTCAGGAAGGAAACCAAGGTAGTATACAATGTTGGACCTCCCCCCAAAAACTATCTTTTACTTTGACGTGTGATATATGTGTGCGCGCGTGTGTGTGTTTGTGTGTGTGTGTGCGTGCGTGCGCGTGCGTGTGTGTGTGTGTGTGTGTGTTTGCTTGTGTCTCTCTCTCTCTCTCTCTCAGTCAGTCAGTCAGTGGTAGTTAAAAAGAAAATTAATAGCCCTCCTGATAGTATACAAACGTGCCAGGATGGTGGCACAAGACTTTTTTTGGAGAAAAGTTGGGTCATGGGAAAGCCCTCCCCACCCTCCACCCCAAATCCTTTCTTTTATCTTCTTCACCATCCCTTCCACTTGCCTTACCCACCCACCCATTTACACCCCTCCCCTCTCCCCTCCCCAAGAAAAAAACAACAACAGTTTTGGGACCTGTTTATCTTAGAACGGTGTGTTACGTCATCCGTTAGTCTTCAGACAGTATCATCCATTATAATAGTTTTCTCGGGAGGGGAGGGTTTGGGGGGGTGGGGGTGGTGAGGGGGGGAGGAGGAAAGGAAGGAGGAGGGATGAGAGAAGACTCAAGTCCACTAGGGGAAGGGTGGGGAGGGGGGGGGGGGGTGTCATTTTCATCTTTATTGTGGTTTTGAGAAAGAATAGTGACGGATCTGTTTCGGCTATTCACATTGGTGTGCCATCTTACTGCTTTGGGGTTTTTTGTTGTTGTTTTTTGTGGAGGGAGGGGGGGGGGGGGGGTCCATTGTTTGTCTCTGTGGTTTCTGTTTTCTCTGTCTGTCTGTCTCTTCTCTGTCTCTCTGTCTCCGTCTCTGCGTGTATGTGTGTGTGTCTCTCTGTCTCTCTCTCTTGTAATTGGGAAGATTTGAATCTGAGACCACTGCTAAGCTGGTATTTGCTCAGGCTTGTGTTATTTTCTCAGCGAGACAGGCCGCTCTCCGCCTCTTTCTCTGTCTTTCTGTCTGTCTGTCTGTCTCTCTCTCTCTCTCTTCTCTTCTCTCTCTCTCTGTCTGTCTGTCTGTCTGTCTGTCTGTCTGTCTCTCTCTCTCTCTCTCTCTCTCTCTCTCTCTCTCTCTCTCTCTCTCTCTCTCTCCTCTCTCTTAACTCCTGAGGAGTGGTTGGGGCACTGCACTGCACTGAATGTTTCAGGCCGTGTCTCTTGGGCAAGTTGAACCTGGCGGAGCCACCCATCCCTCTCCAGGTACATAGTGTAATGCTGGGTATATAATTATGTGAATATTATTTCTGTAACGCACGGAATACAGTTTGTGTCTGATTACTCTTTAAACTAACCGTTTCATCCATCCAGCTTTAAGTATCGGCATATTATAATGATGGCAAGATTGGATGTTGTAGGCGAGGGAAAAAGTTCCGTGCAGGGAGAAAAAAGTACCATTTTCGGTTTTTTTCATTTTTTTTGTCAGTGGTCGTGGGGAGAGGAGAGGGTGTGGGGAGAGTGGAAGAGGGGCGCAACCCTTTTTTTCCCCTCCTTTTTTCTTTTCTTTTTTTTTTAAATCTCCAGGACCTGTGGCCTGTGGTTCTGGAATGGTGACTGGCATCATCATCCGTTAGTCTGCAAGATACTAGCTAGCATCCATCATGGCCTACTGAGCTTGGAAGGAAAGAAAAGGAAGACTGGCGAGTATCACATTAGAGTGGATCTGATGAGGGGGTTTTTAGAGTAGAGAGGAGGAGGAGAGGGGGGGGGGGCGGGGGGGGGTGGGCATGGTTGATGGGCACATGGTAGCAGGTTTCTTTCTTGCTTCTGCAGCGTTGATGATCTGTCTGTCTGTCTGTCTGTCTTCTGTGAAGACGTTTCTTTTTCCGTAGCGGCGCGTGGTTGCTCTGTACTTGTATAGTGTGGGGTTTTTTGGATGGTATAGATCTTTGGTTTGACTGTTGGTCTGTGTCTTGTGGATCAGTCTGTCTCTGCTCTTTCTTCTGTCTTGACTGTCTGTCTGTCTGTTGTCTGTCTGTCTCTCTTCTCTCTCTCTCTCTCTCTCTCTCTCTCTCTCTCTCTCTCTCTCTCTCTCTCTCTCTCTCTCTCTCTCCTAACTCCCTGAGGAGTGGTTGGGGCACTGCACTGCACTGAATGTTTCAGGCCGTGTCTCTTGGGCAAGTGGAACCTGGTGGATCCATCCACCCCTCTCCAGGTACAGAGTGTAATGCTGGGTATATAATTATGTGATTATTATTTCTGTAACGCACGGAATACAGTTTGTGTCTGATTACTCTTTAAACTAACTGTTCCATCCAACCAGCTTTAAGTATCGGCAGATTATAATGATGGCAAGATTGGATGTTGTAGGCGAGGGAAGGAGATCCGTGCAGTTATAAAATTTTAATAATACCATTGGGAGGGGGAGGGGGTCTTTTTTCTTTCTTTTTTTTTGCTCAGTGGTCGTGGAGAGAGGAGAGGGTGTGGTAAGAGCGGAAAAGGGGCGCAATCCTATTTTTCCTTCCTTCCTTCTTTTATTTTTATTTTTTAAATCTCCAGGACCCTGTGGCCTGTGGTTCTGGAATGGTGACTGGCATCATCATCCGTTAGTCTGCAAGATACTAGCTAGCATCCATCATGGCCTACTGAGCTCCAGGGAAGAGAGAGAGAGAGAGAGAGAGAGAGAGAGAGAGAGAGAGAGGAGAGAGAGAGAGAGAGAGAGAGAGAGAGCGGAAGAGGGGAGGGGGGGGCGGTGGGAGGAGGGGGGGCTGGGTTGAGGGGGGCACATGGGGACTAGCAGGAGTTCTCTTCATTGCTTCTGGCAGCGTTGATAGATCTGTCTGTCTGCCTGTCTGTCTGCTGTGAAGACGTTTCTTTTTCCGTAGGGCGCGGCGCTGGTTGTCTCTGTACTTGTACTAGTGTGGGTTTTGGGGGAGGGTATATATCTCTGTGTTTGACTGTCTGTCTGTGTCTGTGTGGATCTGTCTGTCTTCTGTCTTTCTGTCTCTGACTGTCTGTCTGTCTGTGTGTGTCTCTCTCTCTCTCTCTCTCTCTCTTCTCTCTCTCTCTCTCTCTCTCTCTCTCTCTCTCTCTCTCTCTCTCTTGTGCCCCTTCCCGATCCCTTCCCCTCCCGGTGTGTGTGTGTGTGTGCGCGCACGCACACATGGATATAACTCACTCCCGTGCATAGTGTAAGCTACACTGTAAGGTTGCAATGAAATCCTCATTTTCCTAGGGGGGTTAGGTAAAGTGAGAGACAGATCTATCTATCACACGCGGCAACAAGAGAGTTATCCCTGACAGATTTGCAATAGAAATAAGCCACTCTCAAAGCGCCCAAAACAAAAATGATACATATATAGACAGTAAACTAAAATAGAAGGGGTGGCGCTGCTCTTGTGGCGACACACGCTGTCCGGGAATAGAGGGGGGAAGCAGCCTGATTTCCACGAAAAGAAATCTGCTGTGACTTAAAGTGGTATACACCAAGATAGAAAAGAGTAGGATAGATTAGAGTAGAATGTAATAGAATAGAAGAGAATATAGTAGAGTAGTGTAGAATACAATAGAGTAGAATAGAGTAGAGAAGAATAGAATAGAGTAGAGTAGAATACAATACAGTACACTACAATACAACACAATACAATACATTACAGTATACTTTTGGATGAATATCAGTGCATCGAGTATGACCAGCATCAAATATGAGTAGTGTCTTTTTCTTCTTGCTTGGTCCAGTGGCATGGTAAAAAAAATATTTAAAAAGCACAATGTTCAACAATAATTTCGCTATTTTTGTCGGTCTGTCGGGAGTGTGACAAATGATCCACGGGTTTTTTGGGGGGCAGAGCCTTAGGGGAATTCAGCCAAAACAAAACCCAGACCCTACACTTTGTGATGTATGGCTTCTTTATTTAGACGAAAATTGTAGCATGGAAGGCAGAGGCGGTTGGGGGCAGAACCAGATTTGGCCGACTATTTGTACCGTAGTCAATATTGTGGGTTAACTATCCAAAGAAGAGGGGAGATGGTAAACGGTCTGTTATTTGCATGCAGTGGCGAGCATCACGTCTTCTCCTTAATATCTGTTACTCCTTCCAAACTTACCCTCCATTTGAGACACCCACCCAACCCCACCCTCCCCTTTTTTCTTTCTTTTTTTTCTATCGGGAATGCGTTTGTCTTAGTCCTGATAGTTCTAAGTTAGGAATACAGTTTGCGGTCAGTCAAAACTGACTACCACAGTAATGGTAGAGAAAAAACCAACAATTTCTGAAGAAAGATGGGAGTAGATATTAACCACCTTGCAATCACACTGCCGCCTGTTTTCTTGCCAGATGTAGCTATACAATCCCTGTTGCAGCACCAGGATGGGGCATCTCACTCAGTTAGGCTTTGCTACTAGGGCAAGATATTGTTTTTTGGTAGAGGACATAGAAAGCAATGTCCTGAGTATCTTAAATCAGAAACGATGCGGCATAGTCAACACCAGTGAAGTTCCACCCAACAGTAGTGCATGCAGGGCCGTTCTGGCTGATGGCCTGACAGTGGCTTGACACGCTTCTCTGATGCTGCCTTGTGATAGATTCTAGTTTCCACGCCCTGTATTCCAACCTCATCTTCACAACATTTGTTATGCAGGTGCAGGTTTGTTGTGTCGTAAGTTCTCGACGTAACAAGTGTGTATTCATATTCATACCACTTTAAGTCACGGCAGATTTCTTTGCATGAAATTCGGGATGCTCTACCCGGGGAGAGCTCGTCGCCACAAGAGCAGCGCCGTCCTTTTTTTTCTTGTCCTATCTGCAACTGTACTCGTTTCCCTATCAGAGTGGCTTTCTTCTACAGAATTTTGCCAGGGACTAGTCTCTTGTTGCCGTGAGTTCTTTTACGTGCACTAAAAAATTATGTGTAACATACAGAACTTCGCTTTATTTTTTTCATCCGAAAGACTAGCACCCAGACCACCACTCATGGACTAATTGATGGGGGAAAAGTTTCGGGCCCAAACGGGGAGCAAACCACCGCACACTTCCAACCCGGACTTTTCGTTTTCTAAGCAGGCGCGTTATCTCTAGACCACCAATCCATTTATTTATTTTCATGTATTCTTTTATATTGAGGACAAATGGAATAAGCACTCATGTGCTTTTTTTTTGTTACACCCAGTCTCCGAGAGTATGCGGTTTTGTATATTTTGTCATCTGTTCCCACCCACCAACACACAATGGCCTACTCTTTCGAAAAGCGGAACATGTGAAGATGGAAGGTTGGAATGAGGGGGGTCGTGGTTACAAGACATCAACAACAAGGCATCGTCAGAGAAGATGATGAGAGACAGCAAGGGATTTAACAAAAAAAAGACACAAAATACGACAGCAGCAACAACGAAAAAGGATGTGGGGGGAGGGTTGTCTCTGGAATATCTCTGTGATCTCCCTGTTGTCTCTCCTGACTGAGAGGAGTCGTCCATCACACAAGTCCCTGGTGTTGCCTTCCTGGCCTTGTCCTTTCTTGGTTTTTTTCGTTTTCTCTCTGCCCCTTTATTCGTTTGGGAGGCAGTTGGGGGATGTGACCTGCACATTTAAGGTATGGGGGGGGGGGGGGGGGGGGGGGGGGGGGATAATGTGTGTGGGCTTTTTTGGGTCTGCTGTTTCTTCATGGGCTGTGATCGTGTTGTTGTTTTTTTGCATGCCCTGCGTTGTGCTAAATCGTGCATTTGTGTGTGATTATTTTTTCTTCTTTTTGTGTCTTTCTCTCTTTTTGTGGCAGTGTGGGGATATGAGCTGACTGTCCATCAATCATAGGTTGGTGTGTGTGTGTGTGTGTGTGTGTGTGTGTGTGTGTGTGTGTGTGTGTGTGTGTGTGTGTTTGGAGGAGAGGGGGGGTGTTGTTCTTGTTGTTATCCTGTGTTGTTCTGAATTTTGGGGGTTTATGTTGTTGTTTCTCTGCAAACAAGTGTCGGATCTTGTTATTGTGTGGTAAGTGGGTATGGCAAAAAGGTGATGGTGTAGAGTGGGCTGTGTGTGTGTGAGGGGGTGTTGTGGTGTGTGTGTGTGTTTGTGTGT
>CM054140.1:64544888-64564888 GCA_028751875.1 Rapana venosa | reverse complement strand
TGTATGCATACGGATCAGAGTCGAGACATAGATCTACTTCAGTCGCCCCCGACCACGTTCATTTTCTTCTGTACCCTCTCCCTGCCCATACACATTCGTCTTCAACCCGCCTGGCCCATTGGAATTAGGAGCACAGGATTGTCCATCATCACCGAGTGCGTTGTTGTGGTAGTTGGCCAAAGTCATCAATGAAGAAGAAAGCACAGTCTTTGCCAGCGGTCATGAGGATCTGGTGGTCTGTGATTTAGGCCCAAGTCTTCGTTGAAGAAGAAAGGTCAGTTTTGGGACAGAGGATCTGGTGGTCTATGGTTATTGCTCTGCCCACTTCGTTTTGATGACACTGATCTGTGGCCCTGGTTTCTCTCTTTGTCTCTCCCTGCTGCATCGTTTTTCTGAGGAATCTGGTGCATGGGCTCTCTGTCACAAACCTTCGCTTGTTCCTTGCCCGTTGCTGCCTCTTTGCTGTTATCATTCCTCCACTGTTCTCTTTACTACTTACAACAAAGAGAGATATCCTGTAAGGTTGCAGACTTTTTAGGAAGGTAAGGGTGACGGTGTTCCCATAACCTATGCGGTCATTGGGTAGCGAGGTGTCAGAGACTTCAGCTTCTCTCGGGGCCAGCATACTGAGGGCAGCACCCATCTTCTCTCCCTCGCTGCTTTACCTTCCCTTGTCCCTAAAGAGGGCAGGTACCCATTTACAGCTGGGTGAACTGGTGTGTGTGTGTGTGTGGGGGGGGGGGGGGGGGGGGGTAACGTTACTGTACTGAAGCCAAAGGTGAAAATGGTCACCCATCCACTTTAACTATTATTCTCAAAGTTTTAAGCCGAAATATTCTATGGTCCAAGTTAGGCTGACCTTTTTGGAAGCCATTCGTTGGTCTACTAGCAAGGAAGTAAAATATATGAATATCAAACCAACATGCACTGCGACCACCACATCTGCTCAAAAACAGTGGAGTATTTGTGCCAGAACGATAAATACAGCTCACGGAGAAATTGATAGGAGCTTACTGAAAGTTTTTTTTTTAAACTCTCGCAGCCGATGCCAGTCACAGATGGAAATCGCGGCTAACTTTCGATCTCCATTAACTAAAAGTCCACAAATCGACCCCTGTCTCTCCCTCGGTGACTCCTGGCTCCCTGGCCATTTATCTTGTTCCCTTCCTCCCTCCTCCCTCCCTGACGGCTGGCCCTGTCTGTATCTCAGTCCTGACAGTCTAATCTCCTTGCGCGACCGGGAGCAGCTTTGTGCCGGGCCAAAACTCATCGATAAAAAGGGGTAGGGGAGGGAGGCAATTTTTTTGAAGAGAAGTGTTAATAATCTCCTAGTCTACGGGTTATCGACCCTGGGCCAATTCCTGCTCTGACTTTGGGGGCCATCGCTGGCATCTGTCTTCCTCCTGTTGCATCTGGGTGTGGACTGGGAAAAATTGGCTGGTCCCTCTCAGGCTTTCATCATGCCTTGGCCTTTTGTCCCCCTTCTGCTCTTTTTTTTTCTTCTTCTTGTTTGGTTTTGGTTGTTGAGGAGTGCGTATTGTGGCTAGTGGAACAGATGATACAGTTTGGGCTGTTTGCTGCCTTGCTTTTGTACTTTGGCGGAATCTTAGGTATGGGAACTTTTTATCCGTAGTGATAGTGACAGTGTTGGCTAGTTGTAATCTTTTAGAGTTAGAATTTTGTCAGATGAAAACAAAATCTGTGGTGTTTTGTTATAATTTTGTTGAATGGTTCTTTTGCATCCAGTGACTGGAATAAGTTTGAACTTGTTTTTTGTTGTTGTTGTAAATACTCTTCTGTAAAAAGTTGGGGATGTGTTTCGTAATCTGCGCGCGCTTGGATGTGTGTTTGCATGTGCGTCTTGATGTTTCCAGCGTTTTGTAATGGTTTAAGCCTCACAGCTTGAAAGTGAACACAACAGACTTCATTCTCATGCTTTGTGAACTTTAAAATACTGGAAACTAAAAGAATTGAATAGAAAAAAGTACAAATACTTTCATACCTAAAAAAAAAAGACTTTCGAGTATGGTTAGTGTCTCGTGATAATCAGAAAATGAACAGAAAATGATTATCTAAAAAAAACCAGACAGATTTTCAAATAACGTTATTGCCTGTGATAATCAGAAAAGGAGAGACAGAAAGTCAATTTTCAAGGAAGAGAAATGGGCAGTGACCTAGCTCTTAACCAAGTTGTTCATAGCCAGTAGCCAAGATCAAAACTAGACCGTTGTCCACTTACCGGTTCCATGGCTTTCGTTATTTTTCGTAACGTAGTTCTAGGCGGGGAAAGATGAAGAAGAGTGGGCCATTTTGATCATGATGGCAGGTCATTTGGAGCAGAGCGGCGGCAAAGATTGGTGCTAGGTAGAATGGATCTGCATAAGTTAAAAAGGTCAGCGTCTAGACATCTATCCATCTATCCATCACCCCTGGCCCTCCCTCTCTCTCTGTCTGTCTGTCTGTCTGTCTGTCTGTCTTGTCTTGTCTCTCTCTTCTCTATCTTCTCCCCTCCCCCCTCTCTCTCTCTCTCTCTCTCTCTGTCTCTCTGTGTTCTGTGTCTTCGTCTCTCTGTCTCTATCTTTGTCTCCTCCCTGCTTCTCTCTCTCTTGTCTCTCTGTCGTCTGTGTCTCTCTCTGTCTCTATCTTTGTCTCTCTTCTCTGTCTCTCTCTTTCTCTCTCTCTCTCTCTCTCTCTCTTCTCTCCTCTCTCCTCTCTCTCTCTCTCTTCCTCTCTCTCTCTTCTTCTGTCCTCTTTCTCCTCCTCCTCTCTCTCCTCTCTTCTCGTCCTGCATTTGTCATCTCTCTCTCTCTCTCTCTCTCTCTCTCTCTCTCTCTCTCTCTCTCTCTCTCTCTCTCTCTCTCCTCCATTTACAGTTTTGAAAGGATGGGAATGTAGTAAGAGTGGGGGGGGGGGGGGGGGCAAGGAGAGGTACTAGGGAGGGACAGTCTCATGTCCTCATTCTGACCAGAAGCAGCTTTAGCTAGTAGCAGACCAAACTCATCGATTTTCCCTTTCCTTGGCTAACAGCTCTCAGGTTAACCAATAGTGAGATTTTGCGTATGCGACCGTTTTTTTTGCCCCCCCCCCCCCCCCCCCCCCCCCCCCCCCCCCCCCCCCCCCCCTGAAGGTAGGTTTGCATTCCGATTTCGGGGATGTATGCCGGGTACGTTCGTGTTTCTGTAAACCCACCAACCCTAACATGAATATACAGGGGATCTTTAACGTGCATATTTGATTTTCTGCATACATGTGTGTATGTACACTATACATACACGAAGGGAATTTAGGCAATGGCAGGGAGTTTAACTTGAAATTGATTGGGGAGATGGTAAACAAAACAAAATCCCCCAAACCCTTAATTCACCAGTTGCCGCCGCCGAGATTCGAACCCACGATTTCATGGGTCCAATGGGAATTTAGAAGTCGAATAGTTTTAACCACTTGGCTGTAACGTCTCCCGTCGAACTGCATCGATGATTTAAAGGGGAAAGGCACTTTTTTTTTTTTTTTTGGAGGAGAGACCTGGATAATCTGGCGAACTGCAGCCATCGACAATTGCCAAATTGACCTCGATCCCACAGGACCTGGCTATTATTCCCCTGGCTTGCAGTTTGTTTCCATGTTGTAAACTGTTTTCTGGTTTTTGTTGTGGTTTTTTTTTTAATTGCAGAGATTAAGATTCAGCGCTATATAAATTCCATATATTATTATTATTATTATTATTATTTTGTTTCCCAATGTGATCTCTCTCTCTCTCTCTCTCTCTCCTCTCTCTCTCTCTCTCTCTCTCTCTCCTCTCTCTCTCTCCCTCTCGCTCTCGCTCTCGCTCTCGCTCTCTTTGTTTTGTTGATAGTCCCTAATCAGGGCAAGGGCCGGATGTAAAAAAAAAAGTAAGTATATGAATGTTACTCTGTAACCCTTGGAAAATAAGGATCATTCATTCATTCATTCATTCATTCATTCATTCATTCATTCATTCATTCTTCTCTCTCTCTCTCTCTCTCTCTCTCTCTCTCTCTCTCTCTCTCTCTCTCTCTCTCTCTCTCTCTCTCTCTCTCTCTCTCTCTCTCTCTCACACACACACACACACACACACACACACACACACACACACACACACACACACCTTTTTGTGCTTTCTGCTTCTTCAGTCTTTTTTCAGTTCTGGTTCTGTTTGTTTTCCAAGTGTGTAGAATGTTGCCTGCTGTGTGCGAGTGAAGGAGGTTGTTTTACGTGTATACGCCTTGCTGTTTGTCATGCGATTTCTTTTTTTGTTAATCTCATGGCATTTTTCTAAGGTGGGATTTGGGAATGATTTTTGTGCTATAGTACTGTAGGTAGGGGTGCTGGGGGGGGGGGGGGTTAGTTTGAGGGAGGAGGGGTTGAATCTAAGATTCCTTATTGCAAACAGGAATTTAAAAAAAGGGGAAAAAAATAATTCACATCTAAACCTGGTTCAACTTAAACCGCAGGCATTTATGCAACGCTAAAAAATCATTTTCAGAATCTGTACCTGCTTAAAGCGGCAATTTAAACAAGAAAAAAATCCCCCAAATCCCAAACAAAACACTAAAAGGGAAAGAAGAAGAAGAAAAAACCAAAACCGCCTACACCTGAAAATCCTTCGCTAGCTAACAAAATCAGAGTGGAAAAAATCCTCAGGGGGAGCTGGTGGTGTGATGCTTGGCGTGTGTTAATGAAATCAGCGTGAGAGTGGAGAGAGAGGGGGGGGCAGGGAAGGGGGGGGGGAGAGGGTACCCAGAGGGAGGGAGAGAGAGAGAGAGAGAGAGAGAGAGAGTGGGTTATGGGCCTTGCCCTCTTACGGTTGTAGCTAGCGTGACGTTGTCACGGGATTGCGTGTCGTCATCAATATTGGATGATGTGGGCCTCTGGAGCATATAACCCTGTAGAACTTCGGGTTTTTTGTTTCTGGTTTGTTGTTGTTGTTGTTGTTTTGTTGTTGTTGTGTTGTTGTTGGTTTTTTGGGGGGTGGAGGTGGGGTTGTTGTTTTGGGTTTTTATTAATGTTCCTTTTCGTGTGCTGTGTTTCGAAGTAGGGTATTGATGTGTTGTGATGTGCGTTGGGAGGTGTGTGTCGGTTGTGTGTGTGTGTGTGTGCGTGTATGTGTGTGTGTGTGCGCGCGCGCGCGCGTGTGTGATAACCAGTGTGGGTAACCAGTGTCAATATCCCATTTATTATTACAAAAACACCCAATAAACTTGGTGTTCATGATTTAGCTAGTTGTGTCAATTTTGCCTCATTAATACACAAATTGTGAAAATGACTAACTAGTAGTTATATCTATATTATTACATCAAGACTGTCAGCTTCTACTTTTTAGAATGTTAAAAACACATGACAGTTTTTCTCTTCACTGTCGTCATTCTTCCTATAACATTATGTAAAAGCTATTGAATTCCTTTTAGGTGTTGTTGTTCATGCATTATTTTGCATAACGTATCCTTAAGTGCCAAAAACAACACGAAAACCTCTTTTGATTACATCATTATGGTCGATAATGTCATTCGAATTCGACAATTCCGTGAGGAGATTTTCGTAGAGAGCAGAACTGTCTACTACTATATATTGCCAGTAGCGGTGCTAGCTGAAATGCAATATTGCGATTCCTTCCCACTCAGGTGTAAAATGGAATACCTTTCATGTCCAGGTGCATTTGGAAGATTAAAAACTCCATCCAACCAGCCAGAGACACGCGCGCAATCTCCAATTTTCCAAATTGCGGTGTTGCTGAGTTTGGGGGGGTTTGGGTTTGGGTTTTTTTCCCATTTTCATAATTGTGATGTTCGGGTACCATCGAGAAATACTTGCTTCTAGGACTTGAACTTGTTTCAATTTACCGTTCACTTTCTTCTCTTTTTTTTTCCTTCTTTTTTTCCATTATTTTCTTTTTTGTGAAGTTCGGTTACCATCGAGAAATACTTGCCTGTAGAGCCTGAACTAGTTTCAATGTATCGTTCACTTTTTTTCGTTTTCTTTTTTTTTCCATTTTCATAATTGTAAAGTTTCCTGTCGAATCTGAACTCGTTTTGTTTTTTGCCATTTACTTTTTCCTCTTTTCCCCCCATTTTCCTAATTATGAAGATCGATAGAAACAAGAAATACTGTCCTGTGTTACATGAAGTCATTTCATTTTACCATTCAGTTTTTCCTCTTTTTTTTTCGTTTTTCTTTTTTCATTTTTATAATTGTAAATTCCGGTACCAATTAACAAATGCATCCCTGTAGAACCTGAACACATTTCATTTTGCCATTGACTTTTTTTGGTTTTTGTTTTCGTTTTCATAATTGTGAAGTTTGGTACCATAAAAAAATACTTGCCTGTATGAACTTGTTCATCTTTGTAACTATAAAGTTCAGTGCCATCAAGAAATACTTGCCTGCAGTAGAACCTGAACTCGCTTTATTTTGCCATTCACTTTTTTCTTTTTCTTTTTTTTCTTCATTTTCATAACTGCTAAGTTCAGCACTATCAACAAATACATCTCAACAAATAACTCATTTCATTTTGCCATTGACTTTTTTCTTTTTTCATTTCATAATTGTTAAGTTCGGTACCATCAACAAAAACATCCCAACAAATAACTCATTTCATTTTGCCATTCACTTTTTTTCGTTTTTCCATTCTCATAATTATAAACTTCGTTGCCATCAAAAAAATACCTGAACTCGTTTCATCTTTCCGTTCACTTTATTTATTCATCTATTATTTTGTGTGTATGGCATGCACAAGCAATTCCATTAATTTTGTTCTAGCCCTCGTTACAGAACCGCTAAAGGTGGGGGGGGGGGGGGGGGGGGGAGGTGGCCTTTCCACGAGTGGTGGCGGTGGTTTTACCGTATCGATTTTTCCCTGCTGATCCCGGGTAAGAGACAAAGCCAAAGCGAACAGGTTCAGTTAAAAAAAGCTTGGCTGAAGCTGTGCACGACAACGCTTTCCGTGTGGAACCCACCCACCCACCTTTCCTCCGTCATCAGAGCAAAGAGTGGGCGCTGCTTAGCCTACCAGCACTCTCTCTCTCTCTCTCTTGCTCTCTTCTCCTGTACTGGGTGCATCATCTACGGGAGTGGATTTCTCTGTCGCCAGTGTTTTCTCCTACTGTGTCGTTTGTCGCTGTTTTCTCGACAAAACAAACTACTACAGCGGCTTTTTTGTTGAAGGATCTTCGTTCGTTCCTGATGCGTGCGGGTTGGTTTTGGTTAGTGTTTTGGTTAGATGAGGTTAGGTGTTGCTGAGAGAGAGAGAGTAGGGATGGTGATAGTTGGATGATGTGGTGTTGGTGATGGTGGTGGTATGTCAATCTGTTGACGAAATCGATAGTTTGTGTATTATTATCAGTTTTTTCTTTTTTTAACTGCCGTGTGTGTGTGTTGGCTGTCTCAAGTGGTAAGCAGGTGTGTCGTGAACTGAAGCGTCTTTAAACTTAAAATCCTGTCGCAAAAAAGAGACACCAGCTTCTATACAATTTCAAGTGTCTGTGTTTCTAAGTCAAAATGTGATTTCAAGAAAAGGAGAGAGAAAAAAAAATCGGCTGTTTTTCAAATGTCTTTGTTTCTAGGTAAAAATGTGATTTCAAAAGAAAAGGAGAAAAAAACCTAAGCTATTTTTCAAGTGTCTGTGTTTCTAATTAAAACATGATTTCAAAAATAGGAGGGAGAAAAAGCAGGTTACTTTTCAAAGTGTCTGTGTTTCTAAATTTGAAACGTGATTAGTTACATATTAATGTTAGAATTCAAGAATTGTTTGCGACGCTGGTTGTATAATCATGAGCTAACACACTTCGCGAACAGATCTTGTCTGATAGTGCACTTGACGATAAACAAAGAAATGAGAGAGAGAGAGGCACGCTAGAGAGAGAGAGAGAGAGAGAGGGGGACGTGAGAGAGAGAGGAGAGAGAGAGAGAGAGGAGGACGAGAGGAGAGAGAGAGAGAGAGAGAGAATTTCTCTACAAGACACTAGAAAATCCGATGACAAAAGGTGCGACAAAAGTCAATCAGTTGTTAAAAACAAAGAAGTGGAGAGAAAGACAAAGAGACAAAGACAGACAGACAGAGACAGAGAGAGGCAGGCTTTTAAACGCGTCCTTGGAAAATCGTTACCAAGACGGTTAATTGTGCGCGCGCGTGTGTGTGTGGGAAGAGCCTGGCACCAAGTCTAATGAACGGCTTTGCTTCAAGAGACGACAGTGGCTTTGTACAGCATCAGCGCTCACCATCCGTTCTTCCCAGTTTTGAGCGTGAATGATACAGGAAATTCCGCGTTGGCATCCGTAACCTTCCCGTTGACACGTGAAATAATTATAAGAGCAGCTGAACTGCCTTGTTTTGTTGCAATCTGTTGAAATTTAACTGAGCATTAGCAACTTGACTGTCTAAAAGTTAGATTGGCAGTACCAAACTCATAGTTGACAGTACTAAACCGTTAGGTTGACAGTACCAAACCGATAGGCTGGACATTACTAAACCGAAAGGTTGACAGTACTAAACTGATAGGTTGAGAGCACTAAACCGATAGGTTGACAGTATCAAACGGATAGGTTGGCAGTATCAAACCGATAGGTTGACAGTACCAAACCGATAGGTTGGCAGTACTAAACCGATAGGTTGACATTACTAAACCGATAGGTTGACATTACTGAACCGATAGGTTGACAGTACCAAACCGATAGGTTGACAGTACTAAACCGATAGGTTGGCAGTACTAAACCGATAGGTTGACAGTACCAAACTCATAGTTGACAGTACTAAACCGATAGGTTGACAGTACCAAACCGATAGGTTGGCAGTATCAAACCGATAGGTTGACAGTACCAAACCGATAGGTTGACATAACTAAACCGATAGGTTGACAGTACCAAACCGATAGGTTGACAGTACCAAACCGATAGGTTGACAGCACTAAACCGATAGGTTGACAGTATCAAACCGATAGGTTGACAGTACCAAACGGATAGGTTGGCAGTATCGAACCGATAGATTGACAGTACCAAACGGATAGGTTGGCAGTATCAAACCAATAGATTGACAGTACCAAACCGATAGGTTGACAGTACCAAACCGATAGGTTGACATTACTAAACCGATAGGTTGACAGTACTAAACCGATAGGTTGACAGTACTAAACCGATAGGTTGACATTATTAAACCGATAGGATAGGTTGACAGTACTAAACCGATAGGTTGACATTATTAAACCGATAGGTTGACATTACTAAACCGATATTCTGTGCTGTAGTTTAGTTTTGAAGACTGCTTATGTTCTGCAGTGATAAAATCTTGCAAACCTGGACAGATTCGTTAGTAAACTGGCCATAAAACGTGAGGGGTAGGTGGGTAGTAAATTAAAGTAAAATAGATGTGAGAAGTCAGTTACGAGATAGCCAGCGTTGAACAGGAATTAAAACACATGCGCGAGAGCGCGTACTCCCGCGCGCATGCGCACACACACACACACGCACGTACGCACGCACGCTCGCGCGCGCGCACATACACACACATACATACACACACAAAACACAAAATTATACCCACTTATAGAAACAAACAACATGAAATGCAAATAATAACTTGCTACGAAACATGTTCAAAAACGAATCCACAAACACTTCCCTCCCCCTCCCCCCTCACACCACACCCCCCCCCCACACACACACACAACACACTCACACACACACACTCACACACTCCCCTTCCCACCCCTCCAACCCAACCTCCACCCAGCCACCCACCTACACACACACCCCGAACAAATCAACGACCAAAGTAAAGTATGTCAAAAAATCTTTCATTAATAAATAAGGTTTTGCGTTTCCTTGGCCTTGGACTCGACTAGCTAGGCAATAAGATTTTGGAGGCCCCGTGGTGCCTTCGTGTTGGGTAACACACTCTCCACTCTGGCGCCAACTCGATACCTAATAATATTGGACAGAAAGAAGGATGGAAGGAAGGAAGGAGGGAGGGAGGAAGAAAGGAAGGAGGGAGGGAAGGGAGCCAAGCTACCACTGCCCACAGGCGTGGAAAAGTGTCAAGTTGCCAGTAGGCCCTACTTTTTTCTTTTTTGTTGTTGTTGCAATGATTAGGGGTACAGTTGTCTCCATGCCCCTTCTATATTTGATGTTGCAGAGAGAGGGAGGAGAGAGAGAGAGAGCTGAGAGTGGTGGGGGAGAGGAGGGAGGAGGAGGAGGAGAGAGGGTGGGGGAGAAGAGGAGACAGAGAGAGAGAGACAAGGGGGAGACAGACTGACAAGAGAGAAGACGAAATAGAAAGAGAGAGGGAGAGAGAAGACAGGGAGAGAGACAGAAAGTCAGGGAGGTACAGAGAGAGAGATCAGAGGCAGTATTTTTTTATGTTCTTTTATTTAGAAAGAGTGTGTGTGTGAGAGAGAGAGAGACACACACAGAGAGAAAGAGAGGGAGGGAGGAAAGGGGGACTGACAGAGAGACAGACAGAGAGACAGAGAGAGGTTGTCTCCCAGTACTCAGAGCCTCTCCATTTGCAATATTGCAATGCCTTCACTCCCTTGGTACGTAAGGTTGTCCTTACGGGAGAAAAATCGAAAAAAGAGAGAGTTTTTTTCTTTTTGTTTTTCTTTCTTTCTTGCCCCTCCAGCAACCCAATACCAAATTTGCAACTTGTTGCCTGTCCGAAAAAGTGACTAGTAGCATAGTGCAGTGTGTTTGGGGCGAAACAGGAGAGAGAGCAAGAGTTTGTATTAAAGAAGCAGCGAGGATTTCGAAGAAGCAAGTTGAGATGTAAAGATTTGTGGAATGCCAATTTTGTCTTCGTTTCTCGTTGTTTTCTTCCGTGCCGTCTCCTTCAGTTTGTTTGTCTATGGAAAGTTTTGCGCATCAGAAGGAGACAAAGTAGGGGAGGGAGAGGGAGGAAAGAGGTGGGGGGGGGGGTGTTAAAAAGTGAAAGAAGTTGGTGGGGTAGAGTAATGCAGAAAGTTGAATGTCTGAAAGAATCACAGATTTGATTGGAGTGAAATGTGTCAGGGATTGGTTTACACTCGCATACGAACGCGTGCATGCATGCGCGCGCGCGCACAAACACACACACACTAACACTCACAAACACACACACTCACAACACAAACACATACACACACATACAAACTCAAAAACACACATACACTTCTTGTTCTACAATAGTATGTTCATTTTATTGGAAAAATTCCAACACACACAAATAACACACATATGAACACAACTTACACACACACAACTCTACACACACATACACACATACACTACATACACAAACATACACAACACACACACTTCTTGTTCCACAACAGTAGGTTAGATTTATGAGAAAAAATCCCCCTCCACCAATCACACGAACACACACACACACACAACACACACACAACACACACACACGAACACACACACAACACACAAGCACACATACAACACATCTCAATCATCTCTTAACACACAATACATCACCACACATTCCACATCACACTCACAACAAAAGACAACAATAGCGCTGACGTTTACGAGACGACATAGCCATTTTTCTAGATTTTTTTTAAGGACATATTATTTCCCGTTGTTCCAGTTTCGCAAAAAGATTAGCAGTATAGCGCTCATAAATGCCATTTTTTTATATTATATTTAAAAGATGAATCTGGCAAAGAAACTAGCGTAGAGACGGGGGCCCGATAATTGCAGAATGCTGGAATCAATACAACAGCACTGGATGCATCCCGGGATATGCATGCCATTTACCTACCGTCTGATGAGCATACCAGGGATACTTATATAGATCCGCTTTCGCCAAATTTGTCCCAGGGCAACAACACCAAAAAAAGTGTACAATAGGATAGCGTACGGTCTAGGTACTGAAATATCGAACGCGATTTTGACCTAGTCTCTTACAGCTTGTATGCGAGAGTTTTCTTCCTTGAAGAAACAGGTAGGTATAGATGGATTTTTGCCTGTGTCCGTTGTTACGCTGTTCTAGCGCGTCCGGGGATACGGGTAGGATGTTGTTGGGAATTCGGCGTTGTTAAGTTGATGCTTTAGCAGTAAAGGGGAAAGAAGAAAAAACAGATTTCAAAGTTTTTGTAGATATTGCTTGGAAAGTAAAATGGATTCGTGTTCTGTGTTCAGCAATAAGAAAGTAGTTCGGATGTGAAATTGTAATAGGTCAATAACCAGTCCTAAGATTTTTTTTTAATTTCTGGGGTGTGTGAATAGATGGTGTATTACTTGGGAAACTAAAACAAATTCGTATTCATGTTCTTTATTCAGCAGTAAGAAAGTATTTTGGGTCTGTAATTGTGGTAGGTCAAACAATCAGTTCTGAGATTGTGTGTGTGTGTGTGTGTGTGTGTGTGTGTGTGTGTAGTGTGTGTGTGTGTGTGTAGTGTGTATGTGTGTGTGTGTGTGTGTGTGTGTGTGTGTGTGTAGTGTGTGTGTGTGTGTGTAGTGTGTATGTGTGTGTGTGGTGTGTGAATGGATGATCTCCTGACGCCCGTGTTCGTTTGGATTTTTCTTGAAAAAGTTTTGCGGGAGTTCATGCTTTTCAATTCACCCCCTAACTTTGTTTGTCAGTAACATAAAATGTGTTGTGCATATATAGTATGTGCAAGTCAAAAAGACACACAGTGTAAGGTCACATATTAAATTCCTGAAAGTTTTATGGGGAAAGAGAACTAAACGATTTACTTCACGAATAAAAGGAACAGAAATATGCATCATTAATCATAAAGGATTTTCCTTTGTATTAAAACCAACATTTCCCCCATCGGGATGCTAGAGGGGGGCCTGTCAATGCTAGGAATTCCCTCTTTTCTATCCCTCTCTTTTTCAGCCTTGCTTCCTTTTCTTTCTATCACCTCCTTCTTGTCTATTTTCTGCCTTCTTAATCCATTCTCATGCTTTTATTTTCTCATCCAGATAGACTTAAAGTATAACAATAATTCTCCACCATTCCGAAACCCGATGCGCTGGAACGTGACTTGTCAAGCGCTTAACACCAGCGCGACGCAATTTTCGCTCATAATGATGATAATAATAATAATAATAGTGATAATAATCAATGGAATTTATATAGCGCTCTATCTTACACAGACAAATCAAAGCGCTTGCACTCAACTCATTCTTACACAGTCATGCAACCAATAGCAAGTAATAGTTCTAACAAGTCCAAATGCACACACACACACACACACACACACACACACACACCACACACACACACACACACACACACACACACACACTCACACACACACATGACACAAAACAACAATGAGTAAGCTGTCTTGAGTTTTCGAGGAGAAGGAGGAGAACAAGAAGGAGGAGGGGAAGGAGAACAAGAAGAAGAAGGAGGAAGAAGAAGAAGAAGAAGAAGAAAGAGGAGGAGTAGCACGAGAAGAAGAAGAGGAGGAAGAAGAAGAAAAAGAAGAAGAAGAAGAAACAGAAGAAGACCAAAATAAATGGCAAACACAGAAATGAATAGAACGGTTAATTCCAGGCCGAAAATGCATGCAGACACCAGGTTGGGTCTGTGTCGGTTGGTGGGCCCATCTTCATCGTGCAGATGAGTGAAGGTTGTCTGGAACAAATAGACAGCATTGGGCCCTGGTCTGTCTGCTACAAATCGCGTTATCAGAGCTTCGTCACTCTCTGTCTCTCTCTGTCTCTCTCTCTCTCTCTCTCTCTGTCTCTCTCTCTCTGTCTGTCTCTCTCCCTCTCTGTCTCTCTGTCTCTCTCTGTTTCTGTATATATCTCTCTCTGTCTCTCTCTGTCTGTGTATCTCTCTGTCTGTGTCTCTCTGTCTCTCTCTCCCTCTCTGTCTCTCTCTCTCTCTCTCTCTCTCTCTCTCTCTCTTTCTCTGTCTCTCCCTCTCTGTGTCTCTCTCTCTTTCTCTGTGTATATCTCTCTCTGTCTCTTTCTGTCTGTGTATCTCTCTGTCTGTCTCTCTCTGTCTCCGTCTCTGTCTCTCTCTCTCTATCTCTGTCTGTCTCTCTCTCTCTTTCCCAGTGCCAGCCAATGCTACTGGCCAGGTTGGACTAGGACTAAGGCAACTGGCTGTATGTAGAATGGCAATGGTGCGGGTTATAGTGAAAGTGTAGGTACTCAGTCCGTACCTGCTTTTTTGTGGGTTGTTTTTTACTTTCCTTCACATATTTCTTTGTGGAAAAGATTGTTGAAGATGTTTTCATCCAATACTCTCGCAGGCGGGCATGCGTACGTATGCACATGCATGCATACACATGGACGCACACGAACACCCACACACTCACACACACACACACACACACACTCAAACACACACACCATACCTTCTCTTTCTTTCTTTCTTTCTTCCTTTCTTTCCCTTTTTCCCTTTCTTTCTTTCTTTCTTTCTTTCTTCCCCCCTCCTCTCTCTCTCTCTGTCTCTGTCTGTCTCTGTCTGTCTCTCTTTCTCTCTTCTCTCTCTCTCTCTCTCTCTCTCTCTCTCTCTCTCTCTCTCTCTCTCTCTGGCATCACTCATTCACTCATTCACACACATACATATATACACACACACACCAATTTGAAATGTTTTGTTCTTGTGTCTTTTGATATATACACAAACACACACACCAAGGTGTTTTTTTGCTTCTTTTTTTGCTTTTCTTTTTTGGTTCCACTACCTTTCACTCCTAGTACTCTTTACCTCTCCAGGCCAGAAGATTTCTGCATGCAGCTTGGGTGCAACCAGATGAATAGTGCAACGAGGGGTTCATTTGTGAAGTAGACATGATTGCTATCTTATCTGGTGTTATTTGTCGATCTATAATGCATAATATAACCACCCCCCACCCCCCAACCCCATTCCCAGTCAGGAACCTGGATATAAACTAACTACTCTGCAATGTCCTGAATCCATGGAGAATGCCATTGATTTTTCTGCCTAGCTGGTTGTCTCATGCCATGTTGTACACAGTCATGTGAATACGAACAGCTTCTTGAATGTGCAGAGCTGTGTGGATGGAGTCCAGTAGATAAAAAGTGGGAGTCCGAGTAGATAGCTGTTTACCGTGTTGTATAGATGGTTCATGTGACTAGGGCGGAACTTTCAAGCGACTCAATAGCTGTTTACCATGTTGTGTAGATGGTTCATGTAACTAGGGCGGAACTTTCAAGCGACTCAATAGCTGTTTACCATGTTGTATAGATGGTTCATGTAACTAGGGCGAAACTTTCAAGCGACTAAATAGCTGTTTACCATGTTGTATAGATCCGTGTCAATCTGGTGAATTGTTCAAAAGCGAAACAGTGCGAAGAAACGCTTGTGGAGAGTTGGTTTATTATAGCATTTCCTCTTGTGGGTTGTAGAAGTTTATCAAAAAGCGGATGGACAAAGTACTATTTGTGTCATCATCACTCAAGATTGTATTTGCAGGCTTTCAATGGTGATAAAGAACGGATGAGAAAAATATGTCTATCTAAAAAGTGAAAACAACAGGCACACTGGTGTCATGTTAAGACAGCATCCTCCAAAATAGGAATTCGGCTGTTGGCCAGGGCAATGGTACAAGGACCGACAGTAGAGCTGAGTTTATACCCTGTTTTAATCTGTATACAGTTGCACAGTTTTCTTCTGAGATTGAAGATGGGACGAGGTGACAGCCCCTGATACGGCCTCTGTGGTCGGCGGGGCTATAAACAACAGGATTGGATTGGGAATTCCGCTAGCTTAATGGTGGGTAAAAACTGTCCCATACGCAAAAATCTCACCATTGGTAACTTTAGAGATCTAGCGGAATTATAAAAAAATATATATAGATACAACTTTTTTTAAAGTGTTGAAAAGAAAGGAAAATTAGGGAGAGCGTGACTCACCGTTGAAGAAGCAACTACCTAGCAAGTATTTTTGGCTCTGAACAGAAGTACTGGATCATCATGTCTTAGCAATGTCTATAGAAGCATCATGGCTTACTTGTCTGTGGGTGTAAGATTTTATATAATAATAATAATAATAATGTATGGGATTTATATAGCGCTGAATCTTATATAAAGAGATATAAGGATATATATATACGTGTTATATATACATACATACATATATAATATATATATATATATATAAATATATATATATATAATATAATATATATATATATATGCACACATGCCCTTTGCCTGAAAGTGATAGAAAGTGAGGGGGGTTACAACTATGACCTTTTCAAGGCAAAAAAACAACAACAAACGGTTAAACAAACAACCCCCTCTTGCTGCATGATACAAAGCAGTAAAACAGCACGAAATCTTCGTTTAACAATGCACAGCTAAAAATCACCCCCGTTGTAAGCAAAAGGAAACCCATCCACCACCACCCCACCCCCTGCCGAAAAAAAAGTGCCAAACGTTTTAAGGAGGCGCAGTTAAGAGATTATGAGAGGCTAGGCATATTTACAATGCAGATAAGCCAAGGGGGGAGGAGGAAGTCTGAAATCAGCAGACGACTGGCAGTGGCCCTGCTCTTGCTCCTGTTTCTGCCATCTCTCTGCAAAATCACGTTACCCGGGGCTTCGTTATGCCACAGCACCCATGGGTCTGCCATGGCCAGGCCATGGCAGTGACAGTTGTAGAGATAGACTTGCAGCAAGACTGTGTGTGCCAGTCTCTCTGTCTGTCTGTGTGTATGTCTGTCTGTCTGTCTGTCTGTCTGTCTGTCTCTTTCTCTCTCTCTCCTCTCTCTCTCTCTCTCTCTCTCTCTCCTCTCTCTCTCTCTCTTGCTCTCTCTCTCTCTCTCTTCTCTTCTCTCTCTCCTCTCTCTCTCTCGTCTCTCTCTTCTCTGTTCTGCTCTCTCTCTCTCTCTCTCTCTCTCTCTCTTCTCTTCTCTCCTCTTCTTTCTCTTCTCTCTCTCTCTCCTCTCTCTCTCTCTCTCTCTCTCTCTCTCCCCTCTCTCTCCCTCTCTGCTTGCTGCATTTTGACACTTTTGTTCTCAGAGAAGTCTTATCGTCGAGTGCCCGGTACTCTTTATCAACAGATCGATCAGTTCACACAGAAAGCAGCCAAAGATCAATGGTAGGGTTTTATGGGGTAACACACGATGATTATCCATGTTTGGTGTGAATTATGTTCTCTAAATTACCCCCACTTTAATACGACGAAGAAACAAAGGCAGCCGGAATGACATGGGCCGAGCTGAAGAGGATCTCCCAAAACCGAGTTCGTTGGAGGGGTGTTGTAGCCCTATGTTCCCCAAGGAACCAAGAGGCATAAGTCAAGTTAATGCAGGCTGTAGCTAGAAGATAAAAGCGTTTACTTTCAGGACTTGACCACTGTACCAGTGCAGTCCTGTATGGCTGGGTGTAGCCAGTGCACCAGTCCAGTCTTCGCTGTAGGCGTATTGAAGACGACTGTGCCTTCCATATATTTGCACTCCTATGAACGTCCGTGTATGAAGGAACCACTGAAAATGCTTCAGTTTCCCTCAAGGCACAGTCATGACACGCCACCAGTCGATGATGCGCCGCTAATGGATTCGCGAAAAGGTCACTCGGGTATCTTATTACCAACACCTGTGGCTTTTTTCATAGCACAGTTTTCTGCATGCTGCCTTGTGCTGCTACCGTGGCTGCTACCATTGGAAATCGTGGTCTTGTGTCCATGTATTCCAACTCTTGTTGTTGGTTTTCTTCTTCAATCCTCGGCTAGAGCTCCGAGGTTTATCAATGGTGAGGTTTTTTCGTATGCATCCATCTCCATCCCCCCCCCCCACTCCCCCGCCCCTATCATTTAGGTAGGTGCATCTCGACTTCAGGATCAGTCCTGATTTCTGCAGTGGGTGGGTGGGTTGTGGTGATAGGTGTGGGGGACTTTTGATGAGTACGTAAGGGTAGTTCTGTAAATATTTCAAAAACGTTTTTTTCTTTAGTTTAGCAGATCATGAATGGAAAGCCATGTTTTGAGCAATTCTGGTGATTTATCATATTGTCAGTAGCATGCGGTGTTGAATGTTGGAACAGTACCTTTGGCGGGAGGTAGGTAGTTCTGGATGACTGAGAACTAAGAAGCACAGTTGCAAGTTCTTTCTTTTGAAGGGATGGAATTGGAATGGAACATGTTTAACTAAGTCGAACGAGACGACGAATCATCGAAAATGCGTGGTAATAGAAAACGATTATTGTAAATAATATGTATAGCGTTTTATCACCGGTTCGAGGCGTTTTACAATGTACCACACCACTATACAGGCTATAAATATCGAGAGGAAAATGCAACTAATTTTACCACTGTGGAACAATTTACATTTTCTACAACCAACAAAAACATATCAAAGCGAAAAAATATATAATACGACTGTAAAGAGCTCTTTATTTAATAGTTCTTTTATTTCAAGAATAACGGAACAAGCACGCATGTGCTTTTTTTTTACATACAGTCCCCGTGCTAATGATATTTTTGTAATTTATTATCCGTCCACAAGGGCACAAATGGCCTGCTCTTTCGAAAGGTGGAACAGGTTTTAACTTGTGCTCAAAATCGTCTGCTTCTTCGTGTCGCCACTGCCGACCGCAGATTATCCCTGTAACAAACAAAGTAATGATAGTGTTCATAAAAGCAATGAATATTCAACAACCAAAGAAGAAAACGATGTTTGCAACATAACGGTTAAAGTGGAGTCATACACGCAATTACATTTACAAAACTGCATACACACGGGGACTGGATGTACAAAATGACATGAGTGCTTATTCCATTATCCTCGAAATAAAAGAATAAAAATTAAAAACACACACAAAACCTTACGTAACTTCAGTTCCTAGTCACTGGTCAATGAACGTTTAAAAACCAAACAATACTACTTAAACGCTTTAAATATAATCCCGAACAACACAGCTTCAACTGCTTCAACTCACGCAAATACTTTTCCCTCCTTAAAACGTTAAGAAAGCCGTGTAAAGGTCACTACTCTCTATAGTCAATAATTATCTTTCTCTTTCTATGTATATATATAAAAAAGAAAGAAAAAAAACCCTCTCTTTTAGTTTAACTCTGACATTTTACCCAACAATACGTTACTGCTTTCTTTCGTGCTACTAGCGCGTGATTGTACATAAAACATTTCCAAAGAGAAGAAGAAGAAGAAGACTCTAGCATCCCTCCTCCCTCCCACTCCCACCCACCCCCCCCTCCCTCCCCCAACCTCCCTCCTCCCTCGCAGGCGAGATTCCCTAAAGACAGGAAAAGGACAGAGGGGGGAGGAAAGGTGATAGATGCCAGTCAGTGGTCAAGAGGTCTAGTCCAGTCCAGTCCAGTACGAGAGTTGGCCGAGGGAGGGACGGAGGGAAGAAGGGAGGGAACTGTCCTAGCCCCTGCCTGCCATCAGCGGAAATGACCATCCCGCGTGTTCGTGGTCGGTCTTGCCAAGCAGATTGTCCCGGACACTACTTACTACTAGTGTGACCCGTTGAGTCTTCTTGTCTGTCTGTCGGTCTGTCAGTCTGTCTTTCTGTCTGTGCTGGGTGGCCGCTTGCTTGCTCGCTCGCTTGCTTGCTTGCTCGCTCGCTCGCTTGCTTGCTTATTGAACGGGCTTTGATCGGCTCTCTCTCTCTCTCTCTCTCTCTCTCTCTCTCTCTCTCTCTCCTCTCCTCTCTCTCTCTCTCTCTCTCTCTCTCTCTCTCTCTCTCTCTCTCTCTCTCCAGTCCTTCCCGTTACCCTGAAGTGTAAAACTGCTGCTGCTGCTGCTGCTGTTACTGTTGCTGCTGCTGCTGCTGCTGCTGCTGTTACTGCTGCTGCTGCTGCTGCTGCTGCTTTCGTGCTTCTTTTCCTACCAAGTCCTGCCTGCGGACTGGCGCGGTCTCTCATCAAACGTGGAAGCAGAGAGAGAGAGAGAGGGGGGGAGGGGGGGGGGGGGGGGGGGGGACGGGAGGACAAGGAGTGGAAAGGCGATTTCGTGTCCATTATGTTGTCAGAGCTTGCTTGAGCGAGTTTGTCGTTCCGCTGGCAGTGTGTGTGTGGGGAAAGTGTTGATTTTTTAAACAAAAATT
>CM054140.1:64529888-64539888 GCA_028751875.1 Rapana venosa | reverse complement strand
TGATCAGCGTCGTTTTGTTGGTTATAGATGTTATAGACTGAATATGATATCGTCGTGGTCGAACGCTCAGACAGCAACTGTTGTCGTAATTATGAGCACAAATGCGTTGCGCTGCTGTTAAGCGCCTGATAACTCAGGCCCAGCACATCCGACTTCGGCGTAAATAATAAGTCCGCTGTGACGATAGTTTTGCGATTAACAATTCGGAAAACTGTAGCCGTGGAGCATTGTTACTCATTTCCGCAAGCGATTGTCTTTGGACTTGGGAATGAAGCATTGTTCTATGGACAAAGATGTCATAGAATTTTCCAAGTATCTGTGGTCATTGATTTACGATGGTCGATTCGGTATTGTTAAGCATTTAGCATCACAGATCATTTTCGCGAACGGGTGTCTTTGTACTTGTAGATGAAACATTGTTTTGATGATATCTATAGATGTCATAGAATTTACACATAATTTAAGTCCGCTGTGAGCATTAATTGACAATACACAATTCGAAACAGTTTAGCTGTTGGGAACTTATTTCCGCAAGCTATTGTCTTTACAGGTCTATTTTGTAAGAAAGCCTTTTGTTCTATCAGCCTAGGGGGTTGGAATGTAAATTTACGACTAGTTCAGCCAACTATGTGTGTCTTTCGTTGAAAATGCCAAAATTTGTTTGTGGCAAAATGCAGGAACATGTGCGACAATCTTAGACTATAAAGAGAGAGAGAGAGAGAGAGAGAGAGAGGGTTGAGACAGCACGGCACAAAGAAAGGGGGTGTCCGGTTTTCGACACACACGACAGTATAGATACAGCGTGAATATTCATCAACGCTTGTGGTTTACTCCCCACTGGTTTCAGTCTGTGCAATACAGCATTCTCAAACTAAGCGAAAAGTGGGCAGGCAGCCTATGTGAAGTGTTTTGTTTTGTGTGTACTCCCGAATTCAACCCACAGCTCGGAAATAATCTTCATTGAGCTTACATCGCCCTAAACTTCGGTGATACTTTTGTGTGTGTGTGTGCAAGAAGTGACATCGGATATCTTTCGCGGAACCAACTTTTTTGGATACCACTTCACCTTAGAGCTTCCAGTCTCAAGGCTTGTTCCATTGAAGATCTGGTAGGTCACCAGACTTGTGACCTTCCTGCCCAAGACTATCCCATTGGAGATCTGGTGGCCTCACCAGACCTGTGACCCGCCCGTGAGTGTTCCTTTGAAGAGCCGGGAAGCTCACTAGAGTTTTTCAACCTGCCCTTCAGTGATCCCGGCGAAGATTTAGTAGGTCACTAGAGCCGCGACCTTCCCCTCGTGTTCTCGGTGGAGATCTAGGTTAGTAGGTCACTTAGGGTCCGACCCGCCTCTTGGGCGTTACGTTAGGGATCTAGCAGGTCATCAGAGCTGTGACTTGTCCCTTGAGTGTTCTGTGGGGAAACCTCGTAGGTCACCGAGGGTCTGACCCTGTCTCTCGTGTTGGGGATCTGGAAGGTCAGCCAGCCGAGGAGTGTGGCCTGGTGACTGTAGGATAGATATCCAGATCTGTATACTCATCTGAAGCGGGCTGCTTGCCGGGGTCACCATGGGCAGGAAGTTGTTTCCCGAGGACGGCTCCGTGGCTTCGGCCGAGTCCAAAAAAGTAAGGGTGGTGTGCTTGAACCCTTGTGGTGGTCCCTGGTGTGGTGGGGGGGGGGGGGGGGGGGTCCTGGTTGTATGGGATACCAGTGTCCTGTGCTGTTTTGTTTGTTTTTGTCTTTTGTCTTGTATCTGTTTTGTCTGTTGTTTAGGTTTGCCTGTGTCTATGTCTGTGTGAGTCTTGAGTCTGTCTAAGTCTGGGGTGGCTGTTTTGTCACTTCTCTGTTTCGTCGCTTCATTCTGTATGTTTCTTCTGTCTTCTGTTTCTTCTTCTTTCTTTCTTCCTTTTCGCTCCCCTTTCTCTCTCTTTCTCTTCTTCTTCTGTTTTTGTCTTCTTTCTTTCTTTTTATCTATCTCGCTCTGTGTCTGTTTGTTTGTCCTCCGTCTGTCTGTCTCCTCTCCCGTCTCCTGTCCTGTCTGTCTGTCTTCTTCTCTCCCTCTCTTCCTCTTTTCTCTCTCTCTCTCTCTTTTCTCTTTTCTCCCCTCTCTCCCCTCTCTCTCTCCCCTCTGAAGAGGGAAAGGGGAGGAAGAAAAGGGAAAAACCAATCCTCTAAAAACCTAACGCTGACATTCAAAAAGCGGGAAGAAAGAACTTTTTCATCACGAACTCAAGAAAGGTAGTAAGTTATCAAATAAATCTGTAATCAAAGTAAAAAAAAAAAAGGGGGGCTTTACAGAACTTGTGTAAAACTATTTAAACCCAACAGATCTTTCTTCTTCTCATCGTCTTTTTTATACGAGGAACTAGCCATCATCTGAGAGTTTAAACTTTTACGAGGTGACAACCCTGATATGGCCTCTTGCGGTCGGCGGGACTGTATACAACAGGACTGGATTGGATCGGCAGCCATTATGACCGTCATCACAGTATGTTCAGATGTAGATGTACCTGTTAAAAAGATAATAATAAGTGAGATGTCTTTGGGAAGATAGGCTGCGGGAGAGGGGGCAAAAGCCTATTACGGTAGTACTATCGAATAAAAGATCGTGATCATTGAATTTGTCTCTTGTTTCGTGTCTTCGCTAGGGAGGGGCCGAAATCTGATTTTGGTCTCGTTATTATTTGATTTTCGTCCTTTTCCACTCCTTCCACTCCCGTATCTGTCCCGGTGTGTCTGGTTCGCTGTCTTTCTCGTTGTTTCTTCTGGGTTTTGGCTTGTCTCTCTGTCTGTCTGTCTCTGTCTGTATGTCTGTGTCTTTCTGTCTGTCTGTCTGCCTCCCAGTCTATCTTTCTCTCCTTGTATCTGTCTGTATGGCTCTATCTCTCTCTCTCTCTCTCTCTCTCTCTCTCTCTCTCTCTCTCTCTCTTTCTCTCTCTCTCTCTCCCTCTCTCCCTCTCTCTCTCTCGGGGTGATTATATTAGAGTCCCAGTGGAGTTATGCGATTAAGGGACTGTATCAACTAACCACCGCCAGCAAGCAGATTCTCTCTCTCCCTCTCCCTCCCTCCCTTTTCATCTCCCCCCTCTCTCTCTCCTTCTCTCTCTCTCCCCCTCCCTCACTCCTCTCTCCCCTCTCCCTCCCTCCTCCCTCTCCATCTTTCACTCTCTCTCCATCTCTCCCCTCCCTCCCTCTCTCTCCCTCCCTCTCTCTCCTCCCTCCCTCTCTCCTTCCCTCATCTCCCTCCCTCCTCTCTCTCCCTCCCTACTCTCCCTCCCTCCCTCTCCCTCCCTCCCTCTCTCTCACCTCTCTCACTCCCTCTTCCTCCCTGTCCTCCCACTCCCACCCCCCACCCCCCACCCCTAACCCCTCAAGTCTCCTCCTCCTTCTCCTCCTCCCCCTCCTCCTTCTCCTCCTCCCACTCCTCCTTCTCCTCCTCCCACTCCTCCTTCTCCTCCTCCCACTCCTCCTTCTCCTCCTCCCACTCCTCCTTCTCCTCCTCCTTTTTTACAGTTGACGGTGGACACCGCCGACTCAAGAAAGCTTTTAGAAAATTGTATGGAGTTAGGTTCACTGCGCTTTTAGAGAAAATGCAATCAGTCCCACTTCCAAATCCAGATAAGTCTCTTAAGGTAGACACACCGCCTAGACTAAAACCAAGTCGATACCGGTTGAAAGAAAGAAAAAAAAGAAGAAGAAGAAGAAGAAGAAAGAAAAACCTTTCTGCAAATCTAGCAGTTAAAAAAACTGAAAGGTGAATGTCCCAACGGTGGTCCATTCTTTTAATGAAAACAGGGGAGTGGAGAGAAGGTGTGTGTGTGTGTGTGTGTGTGTGTGTGTGTGTGTGCGGGAAAGTCCAGTTACTTTCTTTTTTGATTAATGGAGAAACTTTTGTTTTTCAGCCTGTTAGTTAAGCGTGTATATATATATATATATATATATATATATATATATATATATATATATATATATATATATTGGCAGCGAGGGAGAGGAGATGGGCGCCGCCCTCAATATGCTGGCCCCTTGAGAAGTTGAGGTCTCTAATGCCTCGCTTGCCTACGACCACATAGGTTATGGGACACCTTAACCTTTATCTTTTTTATATATATATAAGAGGGAGTATGTCAAAGTACTGTCAAAGTCAAAGTCAAACTTTTATTTTCAGATGGTACATTGAATAAGCAGTGCATTAAATTTTGCTTTTTTTCCCCATCAAGCCATCTATTTAAAGAAGAACTGTAAGCGAGTGAGTGACTCAATCAGTATAAAAACCGTCAGAAACGATGGAAATAGAATGATGTGATATAAAGAGAAAAATAGATTAATTTACAATCGAAACAAGATAGAGATCTTTGCGTGAAACGAAAGAAAAAGAACGTTGCGATATCTAATATCCCCATCGATGAATAATTGTACAAGAATGATGGGTGTGTGTTTTTTTTAAAGTCCAAAATTGCCCCTGGTGCAAGAAAGAAGTCATGCACAGGTTTCATCCTTATTATCCTAGCTCCCCGAAAATGGAATGCAGCTACCTTCATGGTGGGCTAACAACGGTCGCACACGCAAATCTCACCATTGGTGAATTGAACCTTTGAAGTCTAGCCGTGGAATAAAAAACAACAAAATCTTGAGGTGATATAAGAGAGGGGTTACCTAAGTATCCATACATCTCTTGAGACTTTGATGAAAGAAAGAAAGAAAGAAAAGAGTAAAGGAAAAAAAAAACAGAAGAGAAAAAGAAAAGAAAAGAAAGAAGCAAAGAAAATAAAAGAAAGACAGAGAGAAAAAAAATAAGTAAGGAATGAAAGGAAGAAAGAAAGAAAGAAAAGAGAAAAGAAAGAAAAGAAAAAAAAAAAAGACAGAAAGAAAGAACGAAAGAAGTAAAGAATGAAAGAAAGGAAGCCAAAAAGAAAGAAAGAAAACAAAAGAGAAAAGAAAAGAAAAAAAGAGAAAGAAAAGACAGAAAGAACGAAGTAAAGAATGAAAGAAAGGAAGCCAAAAAAAAAGAAAGAAAGAAAACAGAAGAGAAAAGAAAAAAGAAAGAAAAGAAAAAAAGAAACGAACGAACGAAGTAAAGAATGAAAGAAAGGAAGCCAAAAAAGAAAGAAAGAAAACAGAAGAGAAAAGAAAAGAAAGAAAGAAAAGAAAAAGAGAAAAGAAAAGACAGAAAGAAAGAATGAAAGAAAGGAAGCCAAAAAAGAAAGAAAGAAAACAGAAGAGAAAAGAAAAGAGAGAAATAAAGAAGAAAAGAGTGAAAGAAAGAAAGAAAAGAGAAAAGAACAGAAAGACAGAGAGAAAGAAGAAAGAAAGAAAAGAAAAAAGAAAAACAGAAAGAAAGAACGTACGAACGAAGTAAAGAATGAAAGAAGGGAAGCACACAAAAAGAAAGAAAGAAAACAGAAGAAAAAAGAAAGAAAGAAGAAATGAAAGAACAAGAAAGAAAGACGCTTAAACGGAGGTAGAACTTTACAAGAGAATGTGCGACAGCGTGATTTTTAACTTAGCGCGAGGTCATTTGATTATCACCCCCACCCCCCCCCACCCCTCCACCCAACAACACCCCCTCCCCCTTCCCCTATTCCCAAATCGTTTCTTACAATCTGGTGCAGCTAAATGTCACGACTGTAGGTTTTTTGTGTGTGTTCACTCCTGCAAACTATGTCCATCACATGTTGCAAGAGGTTGTTTTTTTGTTTTGCTTTTTAAAGTTTTCAGAGCTGCCGGTAAACTGATTTATTGTGAAAGGTTTAAACTTTGTGTAAATGTGTTTCTGTTGATGATGTTAAAGTTAAAGGTTTTTTTTGCGCAAAACGGCAGTAAAATTTAACTAAAAGAATAATTCAACACACACAAACACACGTACTTAACGCATGCGCGCTCGTGCAAAAATACACACACAAAACATACACACACACTCACACACACACACACACACACACACACACACACACACACACACACACACACACACACACACACACACACACACACACACCTGAAACTACGTAAAAACTAAAAGCTGTCTTTAAACGTGCGAAATGTTCCATATATATCCATAGAAAAGCAGTTAACACGAGTTTGAACCATAACATTTGTAAAATACAGAGAATAAGGGGGGAAAAATAAACAATTTTGGAAAGAGCTTATGGTTATTTTCAGCATCATATTTTACTGCGCAATTTTCTTGTAAGCGGCTGAAATTTTGGAGAAATTATTTTTGGGATTGGCATAAGAAAGATAGTTGGTTGGGATGGATGAAAGAGGAATTCTGGCTGCCTGTGATATAAAAAGAAAATGCTGTATTTGTTTTTCAAGGTGTATGGGTGTTCTGGGGAGGGGAACTTGTAAGTGTGTGTGTGGTGTGTGTGTGTGTGTGTGTGTGTTGTGTGTGTGTGTGTGTGTTTTGGCCTATGTGTGTGCATGCGCGCGTGCGTGCGTGTACTATAATCAGAATGTATGTTCTTGTTGTGAATGTTGATAAAGTCGTTTAGAATTACTTGTACCTCACGTATCTTAAGTTTCTTTTCAAATCCGCCTGAAGAACGTATTAAGTTTAATTCACCAACACAGAGAAACGTGCTCGGAGAAACATTCGATAAACTGGTGCCAAACATGGTTCTAGAATCTCTGTGTATACTTGCACACGTGCCACCTCCCTTTCTCTCTCTTTCATCTCTGATATCGTTGTTATTCGCATTACATGTTGATCTGTGGTATGTTTTAAGGATATGGTATAAAACCCTTTTTTGTCTGTCTTTGTGTCTCTGTTTCTCTCTCTATCTCTGTGTCTCTTTCTCTGTCTCTGTGTCTGTCTATTTTGTTCTCTGTCTCTGTATCTCTTTCTCCTCTCTCTCCGTCTTCTCTCTCTGTCTCTCTTCTCTCATCTCTCTCTTTCACTCTCTCTCTCTCACTCTCTCTCTCTGTCTCTCTCTCATCCTCCTCCTCTCCCTCTCTCTCTCCTCCTCCTCCTACTTCCGCTCCCTCATCCTTCCGCTCCTCTCTCCCCTCCTCCATCCTCCTCTCTCCTCCCTCCCTCTATCCCCCTCCCCTCTCTCTTTCTCCTCCTCCCTCTCTGACCTGTCCCTCTGACTCATACGGTCATGCACTCACATTGTATATATATATATATATAATATATTATATATATATATATATGTATATGTATAGTGTGTGTGTTGTGTATGTATGATAATATAGATAGATAGATAGACAGGCAGGCAGACAGACAGACAGACAGACAGACAGATAGACAGACAGATTCTTTTCAAGGTTTGTGTCTTTGTTTCGGAGTTGCTGTGGTGCAGTGTGCAGTCGAGTCCTTCATGAAGGCAAGACTTCAGAGAAGCGTAGCGACAGTTTATCGATAGTAGTGGCATTGTGCTGCTGGGTTTGAAGCATCATCGCCTTTCATCTCTCCTGTCCCTTCTGCAGCAATAGGGAAGGGTTGTTCAAAAAGAAATCGATAGTTTCCGCATTCCGGGTTGTTGTGGGTTTTTTGTGTGTGGGTTTTTTTTGGATGTGAGCTAATACTAGATTATGTTATAATGAATGTCCTGGTCAGGTCATCAATTATACATCAAAGATGTGTGTGTGTGTGTGTAGTGTGTGTGTGTGTGTGTGTGTTAGTGTGTATGTTAGTGTGTGTGTGTGTGTTGTGTGTGGTGTGTGTGTGCGTGCGTGCGTGTTGTGTGTGTATGCGTGCGTGCGTGTTGTGTGTGTGTGTGTGTGTGTGTGTGTGTGTGTGTGTGTGTGTGTGTGTGTGTGTGTGTTGCTGTCTCTTTCTCTGTCTCCGCCTCTGCGGGATAGCCTAGTGGTTAGAACATTGCACTCGCAATATGACGACCCGGGTTCGTATCCCGTTCAATGGGGATTTTTCCTCTTGAGTTAACATCAGTGCAGACTCCACTCTCCCCAAAAGTCCTTCGGATGAGACTATAAACCGAGGCCCCGTGTGCGAACGCACGCAAAACATCTTGCGCACACGTTAAATCCTGTTCCGCTTTTCGTAAGAGTAGGCCATCGTGTGTTGGTGCGAACAGATGACAAAATTTACAAAACCGCATACACACGAGGACTGGATGTAAAAAAAAAAGCATGTGCGGACTTACTCCATTATCCTCGATAAAAGGAATAAATAAATGAAAAATAAATATCTTGTTCTTGCTTGCGCGCGCACACAATCATGCACGCACACTCATACACACACACATGTACGTGTACACGCACTGTCACACAATACTGAGTCTCTCACACTGACACACACACTGTCACACAATACTGAGTCTCTCTCTCACACACACACACACACACACACACACACACACACACACACACACACAGTCACACAATTCTGACAGACAGAGACAAAGAGAGATAGAGAGACAGACAGACAGACAGACAGACAGAGATCGCAAAAAAATCACAAATCTTCACATAAAAACCCACAGCAAACCAACAACAACAACAAACTAAAACTTCTTGCCAATCAAAGTCCAACGCATAAAAGAAAGCTTCAAAGCTTTTATAATGTACCATAATGAAAACGGCCCCAGAAAAGAGCATGAAAAATCAGTTAAGCTTAACGAACCAAGTGTCTGTAAAAGTGACACAGTGAAAAGAAACTGCTCCCAGGTGACCCACACAAAAAAGCAAGAGAAAACGAATTCCCAATTCGTGCTAATGTGTCACTCTGGTAATGCGATGGCGGTGTTTAAAAACTGCTGCATGACCCAAAGCCTTTCAAGTCTCCGTTTTTATGGCAGTCCCCTAAGCCCTGGTGGAATCACCGATGAGAGTGTGACAGCTGGATGTCCGACTGGAACAAAGTCGCAAAATGGCATAAAAACAAACTGGAGCCATTTCTGTCACACGCTCCTGAATCATTTCGATTTATTGACCATGGTAAAGTCTCTTTAATCTTTCAGAAGAGAGGGGGGGGGGGGTGTTATAAAGTCATAGTGGGGGGAGGACGGAGTGGCCAAGTCTGGTGTATTGAGCTTGTGTTGTCTGATGACCTGGGTTCGAACCACCACAAAGACACTTGGTTCGGAAATATTTTTTTCTTGGGGTTAACATCAGTACCGACTCCACTCCCCCCGACAGTCCTCTGGATGAGACTGTGATAGTATAAACTGAGATCCCGTGCGTAAACACACGCAGAACATCTTGCGCATACGTTAAAACCCGTTTCGCCTTTCTGAAGAGTAGACCATAGCATCCCTGTAGGAACGGATGACAAAATTTTCGAAAACGCACGCTGACACTGGTGTCGGGTTTAGATTATTATCCCCGAAGTATGAATGCAGCTACCTTCATGGTGGACAAACCACGGTCCACGTGCGTAAAATGTTGCCATCAATTGGTAAACCTCGGAACTGTAGGCGAGGAGGAAAATGTAAAGAGAAAGAAAATTGTCAGTCATCATGTCTGTGACTGTCAAAAGCCAAACATCAGTTCACAGCCTAGCTGCCAAAGACGAGATATTTCTCGAAAAATAAAATATCACACCCTCCCCCCCCACCCCCACCCCCACCCCCCAAAAAAAAGAAAGTCAACTTTTGCAGACATACATGTATTTCGGAACTCTTAAGATTATTTCAACAACAACAACAAGAAACGAGAGAGGACGAAGTGTGTAATCAGCCTAAAGAGTCTTGAACAGACGGTTCTTAATCTTTCCGCCGCCGCCATATGTTAGCTTGCCAGTTCAGAAACTGCCAGAAAAAAAGAAACAGAAGTTGTGGATGAAAGTGTGCACCTCAAAATGAATAATTTATATACGCAAAGAAGTAGTAATGTTCGCGCCGTATGTTTCAGGATCTAAAAACAAAAGTAGTTAAATAGTGAGTGACAGGGAGAGATGCAGTAAAACCGCTTACCAATGAGCCTAGGGAATGGAAGTGTCAGAATCTCGACTTGAAGCCATATGTTTTGAGGATTCCAACCTCCAAAAAGGTAAAGGTGTCCCATAACCTTTGTGGTCGTAGAGGAGCGAGGCGTC
>CM054140.1:64492388-64527388 GCA_028751875.1 Rapana venosa | reverse complement strand
CCCCTCTCTCCCTCCCTCTCTCCTTCCCTCCCTCTCCATCCCCCTCTCTCTCCCTCCCTCCCTCCCTCCCTCCCTCTCTCTCTCTCTCTCCTTTTTTTTTAAATTTTACCATGTACAGGAGTGCTTTACAAGCAATTGAGTTGGGTCTGAAGATGTTTTCCAGTGCTTTCGTGCTAACAAGAAATGGAGGACCCTTGCGTGTGTCCCACGTGCCATTTCATTCGAAGGGGGAGGTTTTTCTTTTCTTTGTATTTTTTGTTGACAAGCTTCTTCTTCCCTTTAAAGAAGAAAAAAGCTCTTTAATAATCATCTCGCTCCATAAACGGTCAGAAACTTTGGAAGGTTTCTATTTTGAGGTGGACAGGAAGAGGATTATTTTTGCAACTTTTTAATTTTTTTGTTTGTTTTGTTGTTTAATCGGAATTGTTGCGTGTCTTGAGGCTCTGTGTGTGTGTGTGTGCGTGTGTGTGTGTTGTGTGTGTGTGTGTGTGTGTGTGTGTGTGTGTGTGTGTGTGTTGTGTGAGTGAAGGGGTGGGGAGTTTGAGTGTGTATGTTTGTGCTTGGTGGGGGGGGGGGGGGTAGGGGGGGGGGGGGGGTAGTGAGTGAGTGTGTGTTTATTCTTTTATTGAGAGGATAATGGAATAAGCACTCGTGTATTTTTTCATTCAGTCCCTGTGTGTGGTGTGGTGTGGTGTTCTGTTCTGTTCTGTTCTATTGCATTGTGCTGTGTCTGTGTATGGTTGTGTGTGTTGTGGTGTGTGTGTGGTGTTTTGTTCTGTTCTGTTGTATTGTGCTGTGTCTGTGTATGGTTGTGCTGTATTGTGTATGTGTATGTGTGTGTTGTGGTGTGTGTTTGGTGTTCTATTCTGTTGTATTGTGCTGTTTCTGTGTTTGGTTATGTGTTGTGTATGTGTGTGTTGTGATGTGTGTGCGTTATGTGTCTGTGTGTGTGTGGTGTGTTCTGCTCTGTTATGTCGTGTCTGTGTGTGTTTGTGCTGTATTGTGTGTGCGTGTGTTTGTCTTCGCTTCAAAACGGTGTGGAGCTGTGAATAATTGAAAGGGATGTCAAAGTCGTTCAGGTTGTTAGAGCTTTGCAGCCGCTTCTCTGGAAAAAAAGGGGAAGCAAGGTTGACTGCGAGGTTTCTGATAATTACAAATGTTCCATTGGCTTGAAACGTTGTCAGAGGGGACAGAATCAGGGATGATTTAAGACAGGAGGAACGGAAAAAATCTGTCTCTTGTTGTCTCTCTCTCCTTCTCTCCTTTGGCCGTCTGTCCGTTTGTTTCTCTGTTTGTCTCTCTGTTTGTCTCTTTCTCCCTCTCTGAAGTCTGAAGTCTCCATCTCTCTCTTCCTCTCTCTCTCTCTCTCTCTCTCTCTCTCTCTCTCTCTCTCTCTCTCTCTCTCTCTCTCTCTCTCTCTCCTCTCTCTCTCTCTCCCCGTGCCTCTCTCTCTCTTCTCTCTCTCTCCGTGCCTCTCTCTCTCTTTCTGTGCCCTCTCTCTCTCTCTTTCTCTCTCTCTCATCTCTCTCTGTCTCTCTCATCTCTCTCCCATTTCCCTCTCTCCTTTGATACTTTTCCTTCTTGACCAAAGAGAGACTGGTCGTAGTGATTAAGTAGGCTGAGATGTGAAGTCTTCAGTGATTTGCAGTGTCCTTTTATCATCTTTTGGGCATCACTGCGCTGCTGGCTGGTCATGCCTTTATGCATCCATGAGAGAGAGAGACAGAGAGAGAAAGTAAGAGAGAGATAGAGAGAGAGAAAGTAAGAGAGAAAGAGAGAGAAGGATAGTAAAAAGAGAGAGAAAGAGTAAGAGAGAGAAATAGTAAGAAGAGAGAAAAGAGAGAGAGAGAGAGGGGGGGGGGGAAGAGAGAAGAAGAGATTGAGGGAAAGTAAAAAGCGAGAACAGTAAGAGAGCGAGAGGGGGGGGGGGGGGGGGGGGGGGCAGAAAGAGAGAGTAAGAGAAAGCGAGAGACAGACAGACAGACAGACAGAAAAACAAGCATCCAGGGTATGAAAATTAACTCGAACAGTCCCATGCATACCATGGTTTTTCTAATACCCTTCCCCAGTCATAGCCAAACTGGAAGCGGGGCTTCGTATAGATAGATCTCCTCCCATCTTAGTTAACCCTTTCCTAGCTAGTCCGAGTTTGCTGGAATGACATCATGATAATTATGTGTGCCGTCTCTCACCCCTAGGGTTGAGCCATCGTGAGGCTGCTAATAAGGCCTGCCTTTGGCACTTCTCTGATCCCATTTGGGATAGTGAAGGATCCTATCATTTTCTCTTTTTGGTAGAGTCCATGTCGTGTTTTGCAGTCAAAGAGTTTACGGGGGGGGGGGGGGGGGGGGGGGGGGGGGGGAAGAAATGGTATAGTTTGGAGAATCAAAATCTGATGAGCAGTTCAAACTCTGGTTGACCAGTCTGTGGAAGTTATACAATGTTTCACATGCAGTCAATGTCCTTTGATGTTATGGAGAATTTTGGCTGTGTTTAAACCTACTCTATGCACTGGTACCCGTTTATCTGATTCGGTATTTTGAGCACAAACTGTGTATCGTAGAATTGGTTACTGGTTATTTAATTCGTATTTTTGATTGCTATTTTCCCGAAGTTGGAATGCCGCTACGTTAATGTTGGGTTTTTTTTATAAAAAACAACACAGTTGCATACACAAAAATCTGACCGTTGGTGAACCTTAGAACTCAAGCCCAGGAACAAAAAACCCCACACAAAACAGTAATTTTTTGTTCACTTTAAATGATGACAACCTTTTACATAATGAAGGCCCTCTTTTGTCTAAATTTTTGCCTTTTGTTGAGGTTAACAATTTTTCGTGAGAGAATCAACCTGTTTTCATCTTGCCGTTTTCTCCTGTCCTCCTTCTCCATCTCCTTTAACCTCATCCGCTCCCCGCCCCCCCCCCCCCCCACCTCCAACCCCACCTCACCCCCACCCCAAGCCGTCCTTCATTCTTTTTCATTGATTCCCACATCATGTTTTCTCCCCCACAAACCCTGACTCAGCCATTGACAAAGAGTTTTCTCTATTGTAACCGGGGCTGACAATAATGGAACGGCACAGACAGGCAGACATCTAAAAGGTAAAGGTGTCCCATAACCTATGTGGTCAGTAGGGAAGTGAGGCATCAGAGACCTCAGCTTCTCCAGGGGCCAGCATATTGAGGGCGGCGCCCATCTCCTCTCCCTCGCTGCTTTACCTTCCCTGACCCTAAAGAGGGCAGGTAGTACCCATTTACAGCTGGGGGAACTGTACTGAAGCCAAGGCGCGCAAACAGTCACCAATTGGTAACCACGCTCGATGCTGCTTAACCTTAGCTGGGGGGAAGCGAATGCTCTGACCGCTGAGCGATCCCGTCCCTAGACAGACATACATGTACATTAACGTAAGGTAGGACATCCTTCTCAAGGTCCCCCACAAGACATCATCTCCTGGCTCGTATTGTTGTCTACTAGTCCTCTGTCCTCATCAAGGAAGGCTAATGGAAAGAACGACAGCTACAGGGACAGTCAAGCAATCGGCAGACAGCGAACCCGCACATCAAAGACTGTAGCAATGTTCTTTGTGTGGATGCTGAAGAAGAGACGCCCTGTGTGTGTGTGTGTGTGTGTGTGTGTGTGTGTGTGTGTGTGTGTGTGTGTGTGTGTGTGAAGTCAGGTCAAGTCAAATTTCCAGATGGTACATTGAATAAGCAATGCATTTGCTTTTTTTCATCAAGCCATCTATCTAGGAACAAATTTCTTAATGTGTATGTGTGTGTTGTTGTTGTGTTGTGGAGGGTACTGGCTTTATTGTGACTATGGTTTGTTTAGCTGTGTGATCTGTGTGTTTGTGTGTGTGTGGTGTGTGTGTGTGTGTGTGTGTGTGTGTGTGTGTGTGTGTGTGTTGGTTAGTTGCTTGCTTGTGGAGGAGATTGAGGAGAGTGTTCTGTTGGTCTAAGATGTTCCCTTTGAGTATGTAGCCAAAGATGGTTGAAGAATGTGTGTGTGTGTGTGTGAGTGCGCGCGCTTGTGTGTGTGTGCGCGCGTGTGTGTGTATATGTATAATTACATGCACACGCACACGCACACACACACACACATACTCATACATACCACACCATACCATACCACACCATGCCAGGCTTCAAAAGGAGCCCTGATGACACACGTCCTCTTTGTCTCCTGACTGTGACTCTTATGGCCTTGCTGTCTGTCATCCATGTCGCTCGCTCCTTCCCCCCTTTGGGGGATTTTCTCCAAGCGTCTTTACTTCTTAGCAGTGTGAACGCTCGCGCGCGCGCTCACACATACACACACGCACGCGCGTGCGCGCACACACACACACACACACACACGCACACGTGTGCACTCCCTCTATCCCACACTCATCCCGCTTTACAAGCTCTCACCCCCGTTCCACACGCACACTCTCTCTCTCTCAATCTCTCTCTCCCTCTCACTCTGTCACACACACAGATCCCACACACACACAATCAGATCACACACACGCGCGCGCGCGCACACACACACACTCCTCCCCCCTTTCCCCAACACACAAAGACACACAGACATACACAGACATACTCACACTCCCCCAACTCCCAACTCCCCTACACACATACACACACACACACACACACAGAACCCATGATTCCAAACCAAACACACACACACACACACACTACAACAACCATCAGCAACCCTCCCTCCTCTACATCAAGCACTTTGTCCCCCCCCCAAAAAAAAAACTACACAGTTCAAATCACCTCTAACCTCCCCCCCCCCCCCTCCCACCACCACCACCACCACCACCATCCCACCCACCCATCCATCCCACCATCCAAACTTGCGTCAACATCAAATCACTCTTGCCCCCTACCCAACACACTACCACCCTATGGCCTGCTATTCCTTCTTTCCTTCCCTGCATTCATTCAGTTCTCTCCTCTCCGTAGAGCTTTTTTGTCTCTCTGTCATCTTTTCATTAACGTGGCTGATAGACAGACAGCAGACGGTTACACTGGAAGCGACCTACCATACCAGTAGCATAGGTGTTAGGAGATGGGGAGAAGGGGCGAGGTTGATTGTAAGAAGATGGCCAGTGTACGTTATTGTTGGCACCCAGATCTTATAGGGGTGGGATGGGGTGGGGTGGGTGGTTCTTGTTAATAAGGAATAGATGGTAGGTAAACATGGTGAAGCTTTGAATTAGGGGGTGGGGGGGGGGGAGGAAGAGAGAAGAGTGGAAATGGGAGGGGGGGGGGGGGGGTAGGAGGAGGGTCGAGGTGTGAGAGGGAGGGAGGGTGGGTTAGAAAGAGAGAGAGAGAGGGGTGGGGGGGGGGGGGTGCAGAGAGAGAGATACAGACAGACAAGTAGAGAACTCCGAGAGGCAGACAGATACACACACACGCACGCACACACACACACACACCACACAACACAACACACACATAATAATAATATAATAATATATGGAATTTATATAGCGCTGAATCTTGTAAAAAAAACAAAACAAATCAAAGCGCTTGCACTCAATCATTTACAGGCATGCAACTCTCCTTAAACATAATGAACAACAGATTTCAAAACCATGCGCGCGCACGCATGCACGTACACACACGCACACACACACATACACAAACAAACACACGTACACCCTACACAAACACAGATACATATATACACACTACAGAAAGAGGAAGAGAGATACAGACAGAAACAGAGAGGGAGACAGACACACACACACACACTACACACCATGCACACACACACCACACACACTTCACACACTACACAAAATACGACACAACACACACATACACACACTACACACACACACACACACACTACACAAAACACAACACAACACACACTATATACACACACACACTATACACACACACACACACACACACACTACACACACACACACACTACAACACAAAACACACTACAACACACACACACTATACACACACGCACTATACTCAACTCACACAGAACATTTCAAACTTAAAAAGAAAACAAAACAAAACCTATACCATTAATTTTCTTTAGTTGCGTCCCACTCAAAAACTTGGCCGTTCCTGGGAATTTGAATGTGAAGACTGCGAAGGCTAGACAGTCCTTAAGATCTTTTTCTCTTGTCTTTTTTCTTGGTTTCTTTTTTTTATACTTTTTTTGCCCTCAAGTACCAGCCTTTTGGGGAAGATGAGTGTCTTCAACATTGAGGCTCTGCTGATGTTAACTGTTATTTTGGCTAGGCTAAAAACTTGTCTCGCTGTTTGTTGCTGATGAATACAGCAAAAGATGCTGGCTTTGTTTTTTGTTGTTTGTGGGTTGTTGTTTTTTGTGTGTGGGGTTGTTGTTTTTTGGGGGGAGGGGGGGTAGGAGAGTTATTTTGTTTAGTTTGGTTTGGTGTAAGTGTGTATGATGGGAATGGGGGTGGGGTGGGGGAGAGGACACACACATACACTACATCCCCTCACACACACACACCCACATCACACACATTACACACACTACATTCATACACACACACCACACACGCGCGCACGCACACACACGCACGCATACACATCTACAGATCAATCCCTCCCCCCTCCTCTCTCTGTCAACTAACTTTACCCTGACCTTAGGCCTAAGCATCTTTGACCGGTAGAGAGGAGGAAACCTTTGCTTCTCCTTCCTTCCTCCTCCTCCTCCTCCATCCTCCTCCTCCCTTCCCCTCCTCATTCCCATCCTCCCCCCCTCTCGTCCCCTTCCCTCCCATACTCTCTCCCTTCCTCCTCCCACTTCCTCCTCCTCCCTTATTCCCTCTTCTCCTCCACCCTCTCTTCGTCCCCTCCTCCCTCCTACCTCTTCCTCATCCTCCCCCTCCCTTCTCCTCCTTCCCTCTCCCCTACCTCTTTGTCCCCTTCCTCCTCCTCCTCCTCCTTCCTCCTCCTCTCTTCCTCCTCCTCCCCTTCCTTCCTCTTCCCCTTTCCTCCTCCTCCACTTCCACCATCCTCCACCTCTCCCTTCCTCCACCTCCCTTCCTCCTCCTCCTATTCCTCCTCCTCCCGATTTCCTCATCCTCCTCCATTTCCTCTTCTCATCCTCCTCTTCCTCTCTCTCTCCTCCCCCCTCTTCTCTCCTCTCTCTCCCCCTTCCTCCTCATCCTCCTCCTTCCTCCACTCCCCATCCTCCTCCTCCTCTTCCATCTCCTCCGATTTTCCTCTCCTCCTCATTCCTCTATTCTCATCCTCCTCTTCCTCATCTCTCTCCTCCCCTTCTTCCTCCTCTCTCTCCCCCCTTCCTCCTCACTCCTCCTCCTCCTCCACTCCCCCATCCTCCTCCTCCTCTTCCATCTCCTCCGATTTCCTCCTCCTCCTCCATTCCTCTATTCTCATCCTCCTCTTCCTCATTCTCTTCCTCCCCCCTCTTCCTCCTCTCTCTCCCCCTTCCTCCTCATCCTCCTCCTCCTCCACTCCCCCATCCTCCTCCTCCTCCTCTTCCATCTCCTCCTCTTCCTCATCTCCCCCATCTTCATCCTCCTCTTCCTCATCTCTCTCCTCCCCCTCTTCCTTCACCTCTCCTTCCTCCCCTCCTCATCCTCCTCCCCCTCCTCATCCTCTCTCTCCTCCTCTTCCTCCTCCTCATCTCTCTCCTCCTCCTCCTCTTCCTCCTCCTCCTCTCTCTCCTCCTCCTTGACGGGATCACAAGGACTAAACCCGGCCAAGAGAGGACTCTGAGAGCCTGGTCTTTGCGGATCGCCTGAGAAAGGATCATTGTGGCCATCCCGTCTTTTGTTTTTTTGAAAGGGGCTCTGCTGTCTCTCCCTACTGCTTAGTGGATGGTTTGTGTGTAAGAACAGGGAGGAGGAGGAGGAGAATGTAGCTGTAACACGAAGAGCCAGCCATCTTTTCTTTTTTCTTTTTTTTTGGGGGAAAGGGGGGGGGGGGGGGCTATTCTTTTTGTTGCCGGACGTAAGATGTATTTTTGTTTTAGAGGTAAAGGAGAGGGTGGAGGGGTGAGGAGGAGTGGTGATGGAGGGAGGGGGGGGGGGGGTAGGGGTTAAAAGTTTGATTGTTATACGAGCAGGTATAGGGTTTTTTTGTTTGTTGTTGTTTGTTTGTTTTTGTCTGTCGTGTGATAAGAAAGAAAGTGTGGAAAAGGGTGGTGGAGATGGAGGAGGTGTGGGTAAAGAAAAGAACAGTAAATAAATAAAAAAGAAGAAAAAGTCAGAAGACAAAATAAAATAGACTTACGGCAAGAAAAGACAGGAAAAAAAATGGTCAGGTAGGTGGTAGTCTTTGAAATTATTTTTAAAGGTCAGTTGTTTGGGGTTGGGTTGGGTTTTTTTTTAACAAAGTCTTCCAAAAATTGTATCTGCTGACCTGTGTTTCTCAGTTGCTGTAGTTGTTGTTGTTGTTGTGCGTGTGGGTGTGTTTGTAAAGTACTTCTAAGTTCTGGGGTTTTTGTTGTTGTTGTAGTTTGTTTCATTGTTTTGTTGTACAAAGTCTTTCAAAGAAAAAAGTGTATCTTCTTACCTGTATTTTATTTCTTTCATGTTATCACTTCTCGGCAAAAGAGCAAAACGAGGCATCGAAGAATAAACTAGAAAATCACACGATATACTACCGAAGTTTGAGCGCAAAATGAAATATAAAATGGGGTTTGTGCCAGTTTGCCAAGAAGAATCATACAGCAGAATGAAAATAAACTGCACTTGCTGCTTGGCTAAGTCTCTCTGCTGCCGTAAGAGCCGAAAAGAATTAATGAATTTTTAGAGACAGGTCTGTGTGTAAATCTCTCTGTCTCTGTCTCTGTCTCTCTCTCCCTCCCTCTCTCCCTCTCATATCTCCCCCATCTCTCTCTTTCATCTCTCCCCATCTCTTTTTCATCTCTCCCATCTCTCTCTCCCTCTCTCTTTCATCTCTCCCCATCTCTTTTATATATCCCCCATCTCTTTCTCTCTTTCATCTCTCCCCATCTCTTTCTTTCTCTCTTTCATCTCTCCCATCTCTTTTTCTCTTTTTCATCTCTCCCCCATCTCTTTCTTTCTCTTTTTCATCTCTCCCCATCTCTTTCTTTCTCTTTCATCTCTCCCCCATCTTTTTTCTTTCTCTCTTTCATCTCTCCCCATCTCTCTTCCCCCCCCCCCTCTCTCTCTCTTTCTCCCACCTCTCTCTCGCCGCCACCTCTCTCTTTCCCTCCCTCCCCCTCTCTCTCCCCCACCTCTCTCTCCCTCTTTCTCTGTCTCTCTGTCTCTCTGTCTCTGTCTCTCTCTCTCTCTCTCTCTCTCTCTCTCTCTCTCTCTCTCTCTCTCTCTCAATGAAACCGAAAATAATTTTTAACGATGTTTACAGAACTAACTCTCGGGGGGATCTCAGAAAACGATTTTTAATGACGTAACTTGAAGAAGACACAAAAAACATAACGTAGTGTGTGTGTGTGTGTGTGCGTGCGCGCGCGCGCGCGCGCGCGTGTGTGTGTGTGTGTGTGTTCATTTCCTGCATTCCAAACTTGATGTACTCTGTTAACACACGTCCTATCGAGCATCATCATCCACCATCAACAACAATCTTATCTCTTCTCTTCTCTTCTCTTTCTTTTTCTTCTCGTATTTTATCTTCTCTTCTCTTCTCTCTTCTTTCTCTTCTCTTCTCTCTCTCCTCTCCTCTTCTTTCTTCTTTCTCTTCTTCTTTCTTTTCTCTTCTCTTCTCTTTCTTTTCTCTTCTCTTCTCTTCTCTCATCTCCTCTCCTCTCTTCTCTTCTCCTCTCTTCTCTTCTCTCATCTCCTCTCCTCTCCTCTCTTCTCTTTCTTTTCTCTTCTCTTCTCTTCTCTCTTCTCTTCCTTTTCTCTTCTCTTCTCTTCTCTCCTCTCCTCTCTTCTCCTCTCTTCTCCTCTCCTCTCATCTCATCTCCTCTTCTCTTCTTTTCTCTCCTCTCCTCTTCTCTTCTCTCCTCTCCTCTTCTCCCTCTCCTCTCCTCTCTTCTCTTCTCTCCTCTCCTCTCTCCTCTCCTCTCCTCTCCTCTTCTCTCCTCTTCTCTCCTCTCAGCTGCTTTCAGTGGCTGCCAGTGTATTGCTTGTGTCAAACAACATTATGATCGGTTTATGTGCCAGCTTGATTCGGGTATGGGGAGGCAGAGAGGCAGGGAGAGAGACGGAGAGAGAGAGAGGGGGAGGGGGGGGGAGGGAGAGACGGGAGAGGAGAGAGAGAGAGAGAGAGAGAGAGAGAGAGAGAGAGAGAGAGAGAGAGAGAGAGAGAGAGAAAAAGCTCAGGCAAAATGAGACTAAGTATGAAAAATGATGGGGATACTGTGGCTAGCTGACTGGCAGTAATGCAGGAAAAAGGAAATGATATTATTATGAAAAGAGGAATCAAGTATGCTGTGTGTGTATGTGAGAGAGAGGGAGAGAGTGGTGGTGGTGGGTGTTAGAGTGTGTGTGTGTGTGTGTGTGTGTGAGTGAAAGTAGAGAGTAGAGGGGGAATTTTGCGTTTATATACAATAGAGATCAATAGTGTTTAAAAATGAGACAGACAGACTGAGAGACGGACTGAATGTGTGCACACAGTGAAGAAGGATACAGCATCAAATTTGAACCTGATCTCATCTTCATTCATACCACACTCCAAACTCAAACGAAAGGAGGCTTCACCCAAAAAACGACCAACCATCCACAAGTTTGGATGGGAAGACAACATCAGAGAGTGGACTGGCTTTGAGTGGAAAGATTTGCTACGGAAAGCAGAGGACCGCGGGGAGTGGAGGAAGCTGGTTGCAAAATCTTCATTGGTACCCCCAAGGGACTACGGAATAGGTGAAGGAGAAGGACGTATGTCCAAGTAATCGTTCTCTCTGTCTGCCTCTTCTTCGTCTCCCTCCTTGTACTGTTCCCTGTAGGATAGTCTTGGCCAGTCCAGATGCTCGTGTGACCACTTTAGTTTGCGTTAATACACTGAAGTCAGGAGCTCCTCTACTGATCCGTGGCGTTTTAAATCACTTCCTCGTTAGTGAGTGGTGTGATCTCTGTATGACATACCCAAGGAGTTTGCGAAAACGACCTCATCTCCATTGCCTGCATCCTTCTTTCAGTGTCTGCCTTTATGCATGCATGCATAGTATACAATACTGTATCCACACCGATGATTGTTATTTCTTCACAACGGCAGCGTAACGCAGTCATTTTTGCTCCTGATGATAACAGACATCAATAGTCGTTATCTGAGCGTTAGAAGAAGGAGGAGGAGAAGAAGAAGAAGGAGAAGAAGGAAAAGAAGAGAAAAGAAAAGAAGAAGAGAAAGAAGAAGAGAAAAGAAAACAAGAAGAGAAAGTAGAAGAGAAAAAAAGAAGAGGAAAGAAGAAGAGAAGGAAGAAGAAGACGAAGAAAAAGACGAAGAAGAACAGGAAAAAGAAGAGGAAGGAAAGGAAGAAAATGAAGAAGAACCGACCCGAAAGTATATCAATGGACCCATGATCATTGACTTAAACTCTGTGGTATAGAGAGGATGGAGGGAGGAGAGGAGAAAGGATGGGTGGAAGGGGGGATGAGGGGGGGGGGGACATGGAAGTGTCGCTTGGGTGTCGGATGATGTATCATACGACTGATCATTGTGCTGCTGCCTCTGAGCAGATTGCGCGGGGAGGAGGGGTGGGGGTGGAGAGGGTGGTACTCTTATGTGGCGGACCCCAATAGCTCTTGAGAGAGGGAGGGAGAGAGAGAATGAATGAATGAACGAATAAACATTTGAAGAGAGTAGAGGAAGGAGGAGAGAGAGAGAGGGAGGAGAGAGAGAGAGGGGGAGGGGGACAATGACAAATTCTTTTATTTCGATAATGAAGAAGCACTCATGTGCTTGTTTTTACATCCAGTCCTCGCCCTCAGGGATACATCTTAATAATGAAGGGGGAGAGAAAGAAAGGGGGCGAGATGGAGAGAGAGACAGACAGACAGAAAGACACAGAAAGACAGACAGACACAGAAAGACAGAGACAGACACAGAAAGGCAGAGCAAGAGAGAGAGAGAGATTGAGACAGACAGACACAGACAAACACACAGAGACAAAGACACAGACACAGAGTGAGAGGGTAGAGGTGGCAGCTTTGTGAACAAAGGGAGAGAAGTGCGAGTCGTGTCCGTGTCTGATTAGTTTGTTTTGCCTATATAGATGGAGCGGTGGCCAACCGCTCATTCGTTCGATAGTTCGTTCGTAGCACTGATGATGAGCCCGATGGCACTGTACTCTTCTACCCTAGCCTAGCCTAGCCTAGCCTATACTATACTTTACTATACTATACTATACTATACTATACTATACTATACTATACTATACTATACTATACTATACTATACTATACTATACTATACTATACTATACTATACTATACTATACTATACTACTGCAGGCCAGGCTTAGAGACAATGTGCATACTGCTAGGCTTAGCTCGGGTTTTTTTGCTGGGTTATTGATTTCATGACAAAACCTGGAGGCTAAGAGAGGGTGGGGGTGGGAGTTTGGGTTGGGGGGGAGGGTTGGGGAGGGGGGGGGGGGTTGTGGAGGGGGGAGAGGGTGGAAGAACAATAGAGAACAGATCTGAGTTACTTAGGGTTGCTTGGGGGAAGGATGACAAGAAAACAAATTTGCTTTTTTTCTTGAAGGGGTGCGGGGTGGTGGGGGGGGGGGGATTGTTGATTTGTGTGTGTGTTTTTGTGTAGCTGTTTTTGTTTGGTTGGTTTTTGTTTGTTGTTATTGTTGGTGGTGGGGTTGTTGTTGGGTGTTTTTTGGGAGGGAGGTATGGTACTGTGTTGTACTGTGTTGTTAAGACCGAGGCCCCGTGTGCGAATGCACGCAGAACATCTTGCACACACGTTAAATCCTGTTCCGCTTTTGGTAAGAGTAGGCCATTGCGTGCCGGTGGGAACAGATGACAGAATTGACAAACCCCGCATACACACAGGGACTGGATGTAAAAAAAAAGCACATAAGTGCTTATTCCATTATCCTCGATATAAAAGAACTTTTCTTTTAAATTTCTCTCTCTCCCTCCCTCCCTCCTCTCCGTCATACCACCCATTTGAGCTCGTCTTACACAAGAGTGAGAGAGAGACATAATGTCAAAGGGATGAACATCATCTCTCTCTCGCTCTCTCTCTCTCCTCTCTCTCTCTCTCTCTCTCTCTCTCTCTCTCCTCGCTCTCTCCTCCCTCTCTCTCTCTCGCTGTCTCTCTTCCTCTCTCTCTCTCGCTCTCTCTCTCCTCTCTCTCATCCCTCTCTCTCTCTCCCCTCTATCTCTCTCTCTCTCTCCTCCCTCCCTCTCTCCTCCTCTGTCATTCACCCGTTTGAGCTCTTTAATACTGTACACAAGAGAGACTAATTCAAAGGATCATCATACCTCTCTCCCTCTCTCCCGTCCTCCTCTCTTCCTTCTCCCTTCTCGTTAATCTGTCTCAAGTCATAATCTCTGACATCATTCTCTCTCTCTCTCTCTCTCTCTCTCCTCCTTCCTCTCTCTGTCTCTCTCCCCTCTCTCTCTCTTCTCTCTCTCTCTCTCTCTCCTCTCTCTCCCTCTCTCTCTCTCTGTCTCTCTCTCTCTCTCTCTCTCTCTCTGTCTCTCTCTCTCCCCCCCCCCCTCTCTCTCTCTCTCTCTCTCTCCTAGGCTCGTTACACTAGGAGGATGTTCTCTGCATATAACTGCAGGGTAAAGACAAATTCTGCTGCTGCTGCTGTTGCTGCTGTTGCTGTTGCTGCTGCTGCTGTTGCTGCTGGTGCTGCTGCTAATACTGGTGGTGGTGATGGTGGTGGTGGTGGTGATGGGGAAGCTGGATTCTGGATCTCTCTGGCGTTCTTTATTCCTCATTAGCTCGATGCCAGAGGCTACTTGCTTTGCAAATGCCTTTGCCACACCGTGCCTCGTTAGTGTGGCGCAATGCGTGGATTAGCAGCAGCCTGTGTGTAGTTGGTTGGCTAGCTCTGTACAGTTTTGGATGTTTCTTTCTGTCTCTTTCTTTCTTTCTTTCTGTTATTTTCGTTTTTTCTGTCTGTTGTTTGTCCCGTCTGTCTTTCTTTTTTTTCTTTCTTTCTTATTTTTTTTTTTTTTGCTTTCTTTTTTCTTACTTTCTCTTTTTTTCTATTTCTTTTCTTCTTTTTTTTCTTTTTTTTTTCTTTCTTTTTCTTTTTTCTTTTTCTTCTTTCTTTTCTTTTTCTCTTTTCTGTTTTCTATTTTCTTTCTTTCTGTCTGTATCTTCTTTCTTTGTTTTCTTTTTTTCCCCTTCTTTTTTTTTTTTTTTCTTTTCTTTTCTTTCTTTTTTTCTTTCTTTCTTTCTTTTCTTTTCTTTTCTTTTCTTTCTTTCTTTCTTTCTTACTGTCTTTCTTTCTTTCTTTTTTCCTTTCTTTTGCACTTCGTTAATTGTGTTTTTTTCATTTGTTTTGTCTTGGTTTTTGTTATTGTTGTTGTCTTTTTTCTTTCAATTTCGTTTGTTGTTTATATAATTATTAGTTTCTTGCTTTCTTTTGTCTGGGTTTCTTGTCCATTTATTTTTTTTCGTTTTCTGTGCTGTATCCTTGAGGTGGTTTATTGCAGTTCTGAACTTTTCTTTACTTGCCAGGTCTTGCTTTGCCGGGCTTTTGTTGATGTTCTTTTTCGATCTGTGTGTTAATTATTTTGTCTGAGCAGCTTTTATCTCCTCCCGCAACTTCTTTCCTTCAGCCTGCTTTTTTCTGTTTCTCTGTCGGTCTCAGTGTCTGTCAGTTTCTCTGTCTCTGTCCCTGTCTCTGTCTGTCTTTTTACTCTGTCTCTCTCTCTCTCTCTCTCATCTCTCTCTCTCTCTCTCTCTCTCTCTCATCTCTCTCTCTCTCTCTCTATCTCTCTCTCTTCTCTCTCTATGTTTCTCTGTCTCTGTCCCTGTCTCTGTCTCTTTTCTCTGTCTCTGTCTTCTCTCTCTCTCTGTTTCTCTATCTCTTTCCCTGTCTCTCTGTCTGTCTCTTTTCTCAGTCTTTGTCTCTTCTCTCTCTCTCTCTCTCTCTCTCTCTCTCTCTCCTCTCTTCTCTCTCCCCCTCTCTCTCTCTCTCTCTCTGTTTCTCTATGCCTGTGTCTCTGTCTGTCTGTCTGTTGGTCTGTCTGTCTGTCTGTCTCCCTCTCTCTCTCTCTCTCTCTCTCTCTCTCTCTCTCTCTCTCTCTCTCTCTCTCTCTCTCTCTCTCCCCTACCCCTTACATACACACACACTCTCTCTCACACACATACTACACTCTCTCTCTCGCTCTCCCCCTTACATGCACACACGCACACACACACACACACACACCACACACACACCACACACACACACACACACACACACACACACACACACACACAACACAACAACCACACCCACAGAAGAGAGAATCTTGGACAGAAGGTGGACATACTGTCGTTAGAAGGATGAAAGTTGTTGTTGTTGTTGTTGTTGTTAGCCAAGGCTTGTTACGCTGTACTAGGAGAACATCCATCCCTTTTTATACCTGCAGGGTACATGTATGCATGCGCACATACGCACACATACATACACACATACATACACACATTCATACATACATTCATACATACATCCATACATACATCCATACACACATCCATACATACATACATACATACATACATACATGTATGCATACATACATACATACATACATGTATGCATACATACATACATGCATACATGCATGCATACATAGGCCTACATCCATCCATCCATCCATACATACATATATACATGCACACACATACATACATACATACATAACATATATACATACAAATACATAATCATACATACATACATACACATACATACATACATGCAATACATAATACATCATACATACATACAATACATACCATAACATACATACATAACACACATCATACATACAATCATACACATACATACATATCATACACATACATACATACATACATACATAATACACCACAAAATACATACATACATACATACATACATACATACATCCATCCATCCATTCCATCCATCCATCACATCCATACATACATACATACATACATACATACATCCATCCATACATACACACACACATACATACATACATACATACATACCATACATCCATCCATACATCCATCCATCCATCCATCACAATCCATCCCTCCATACATAACATACATACATACATACATACATTACACACATGCATACATACAATCATCACATACATACATCCATACATACATAATACACACACATACATACATACATACATACATACATACATACATACATACAACATACATACATACATCATACACCCATACATACAACAAAATGCTTACATACATCCATACAACATCCATACATACACCATACACCACATACATACATACATACTTTCATACATACATACATCCATCCATACATCCATACATCCACCCATCCACCCATACCATACCATACATAAAATACATACCCCACACACATACATACATACATACATACTACATACAACAACATTACATACATCCCATACATAACATACATCACACAGGGTATTTCTGTGGCTGAAGCCAGCTTCATTCTTTCTCAGCCTCCCCCTTACCTATCTTCTTTTGCTCATCATTACCCTCTACTGCCACAGGCTACTGGCATGCATGCTTCGCCATAGTTGGGTTTTGTTTTCTGTTTATTTTTTTTTTGGGGGGTGGGTGGGGGGAGGAGAGGGCGGTTCATTAGTGTAGTGCAATGCTAGGATTTGTGTGCTCCGTTGTTCTGGGTTTTATTTTTGTTTTGGTGGGGTTTTTTGTTTTGTTTTGTTTTGTTTGGGTTTTTTGCTCGATTTTTTTTCTTAACATTATGCGGGGGTTTGTTTGTGGGTTTTTTTAATTGTTGAGGTATTTTGTCAGCTTTTTTTTTTTTGGTCTGTTTTTTTCTTTAAAAAGTCGTTTTTGTCAGTCTTCAGTTTAAAGTTTTTTTCTGTCTCTGTCTTCTGTCTGCTTGTATGTCCGTGTCTCTGTCTCTGTCTCTGTGTGTGTGTGTCTGTCTGTCCCTCTGCCTCTGTCTCTATCTTTGTCTCCTTTCATTACACACACTCAAACGCACAAACACACATATCCCCCCCCCCCACCACACACACACCACTCACCTCCCATCCCCCACCCCACACACACACATACACACACTACCAGCACCACAATAAATCCTCTGCCCAATATTTGTTTTCCTATCCTCTCGTCTTTTTTTTTTCTCCTGTGGTCAAGTTATAGCACGGATGGAATGGCAATATTAATGCAATGCAATGCAACCCTAACAGAAGATTACTCTCCCACGAGCCCTCTTACCCAGATCCAATGACCACACACTACAGCTAAAGTATATAAGCTGGGTTTTTTTGGCTTTCAACTTCCCTTCCCCTTTTTTATCCTGAAGTGGCCGTGTTTTGCACGATGGGTCTTGAACACCCCCACCCCCCCACCCCCCGTCCTTTTTTTTTCTTTTCTTTTATCGATATATTTATTTTATAAGAAGAGTCCTTATGTTTCGATAGGCCCTGGTGGCTATGATATTTTCTTTTGGCTTAAGAGAAAGTAAGAAGGATTTGAGAGGATGGAGAAAGGTCGAGCAGAAATATTTGAAAAAAGAAAATGTTTAGTTGATTTTGAGTTCTTTGTGGTTTTGGTGGTGTTACGAAATGAAAAAGAACAAGACTTTATTGTTGTCGTTGTTGTTCTTCTTCTTCATCATCTTGTTCTCCTTCTTCCTCCTCCTCCTCTCCTTCTTCTTCTTCTTCTTCTTCTTCTTCCTCTTCGTATTCCTCTTCTTCTTCCTCTTCGTATTTCCTCTTCTTTTTCCTCTGCTTCTTCGCAATTCTTCTTCGCAGTTCTTGGAAATTCTTTCTTCTCTTCTTCTTCATCGAACGTCTGCAAGCCAGTAGTGTTTGTCTGTCCTATGAGCGAAAGAAAATTCATTTGCGCTGGGTTAGCGCTGACAGGACAAGAATTCGAATAAGACTAAGATATTTTATAGGGAAAAGAAACAAAAAAGAGTTGGGGTGTTTTGGGGTTTGTTTGGTAAATAATAGACATGTTGTGGATCGTTTGCGTCAGATATTGTTGATATAGTGAGGTTTGCTGTTTTGCAGTTTCTTTGCTGAGAATATAAATATGTTTTCCCTTTGTTCAAACAAAGAAAATGAAATGAAGTGGTATTATTCTGTTAGCTTGTACCCCAATTTTCTATTTTCTGGTAAAAAAAAGAAGTGTGTTTTTTTTTTTTTGTGTTTTTGTGACGTGTTTGTTTTTAAAAATGGCAAAGTCAAATATTGTGTATTTATATATTTATATATATATATATATATTTTATATATTTGGAACCCTAACATAGGACATAATGTAAGATCTTACTGAGAGGGTTAGCTTGTTTGTTTATCACAAAAATCTAGAGAGAGAAAGTAAACATGATTTAATGGAATTATTATATGGCACCTTACAGAGAGCGTGAGAGAGGCAGAGAGAGAGAGTGAGAGGAGACGGAATGATTTTAGTGACGAGAGGAGAGAGGAGGTTGTGAGGGGGAGGCTTATGGGTAGAGTGGGTGAGAAGTGGAGTAAGTGTGGGATTGTGATGGGAAGTGATAGGGAGAGGTGGAGAAGATGAGAGGATTAGATGAGATGGAGAGAAGAGAAATGGAGAGATGAGAGGGGGGGGGAGAAAAGAGGAGAAAGAGAGAAACGAGAGACGAGAGGAGAGAGGAGGAGGGAGGAGAGGGAGAGAGTAGAGTAGGTAGAAGAGGGAGACTCGAGTTGAGAGTTGGTGAGTGAGAATGTATATATCTTACAATGGGAAAAAAACACATGTAACAACATGGCCCGCACTTCTCTAAACCTATATTTGAACCCACCAACCCCACTCTTATACACTCCACCAACCTTTGAAAACGACAGTGAGCCATTTTTCATCTCGAGTGTCCAATATTCTAGAAATATGATTCGGAGGTGAAAATGAAAAAATAAAAATAAAAAATTAATAAAAACTAACCAAAAAATATCAATTTCACATTTCTTTTCTTTTTTTTTTTTTTTTTTTTTTTTTTTTTTTTTTTTTTGGGGGGGGGGGGGGGTGGGGGGGGGGGGGTTGGGTATCATTTTGTTGGGTATTTTCTGGGCATGTTTTAGGGAAGGAAATGACTTTTGCGGTCATGCAAAGATTGCTTTAACGTTCGTATCGTAAATCTCTGTGTCTGTCTGTCCGTACGTCGTCTCTCTTCTCTCTTCTCTCTTCTCTCTCTCTCTTCTCTCTCTCTCTCTCTTCTCTCTCTCTCTATCTATATATCTATCTCTCCCCCCCCCCCTCTTAGCCCTCCTTTTCTTCTGTCTTTTTTACTTAATTCTTTATTTTTCTTTTATTTCCTTCTGTCTTCCTGTCTGTTTGCTTTCTTTTCTTTCTCCAATGTGATAACGTTGTTATTCTCTCATAACCTCTTCATCTTTTTTTTTTTTTATATTTTTCCTACTTTTACACTAACTTTTCATTTTCCTCCTTTCTATCAACTTTTATTTTTTTCCTTCTCATTGTTCTAGTTGCTGTTGTTGTTAATTCTTCTTCTTTTCTTTTTTCTATATTCTTCCTTTCTGCCTCTCTCTTATTTCCTCTCATCCTTTACTTCTTTCTCTTCTTCTCTGTTATCATTTCTTTTTTTCCCTCTTCCCTTTTTCTTCTTCTCCACCTCGTCTTCTTCTTCTTCTTCATCTCCTCCTCTTCCCTCTTCCTCCCCCCTCATTTTTTCTTTCTCTCTTCCTCTCTTCCTCCTCCTCCTCCCTCCCTCCTACTTCTTCTTCTTCTTCTCTTCTTCCTTTCTTTTCTTTCTTCTTCTTCTTCTTCTTCTTCTTTTTCATCTCTTCTTCTCTTCCTCTTCTGCTTCTTCTTCTTCTTTTCTTCTGCCTCTTTCTTCTTCGCCAATTCTTCGCAATTCTTCGCAATTCTTCTTCTATTCTTATTCTCTGCTTCTTGTTACTTCTTCTTCGCAGTTCTTGGAATTCTTATTCTTCTTGTCTTCGCATTTCTTCGCAAGTCTTCGCAATTCTTCGTCTTTCTTCTTCTTCTTCTGCTCTTCTTTCTTCTTCTTCTTTCTTCCTTCCTCTTGCTTCTTTCCTTCTTCTTCCTTGTCTTTTTTTCTTCTTTCTGCTTCTTCTTCTTTTCTTCCTTCTTCGAATTTTCTTCCGCAAATCTTCGTCAATTCTTATTCTCTTCTTATTCCTCTGCTTTTCTTCGTAATTCTTCTTCGTAGTTCTTTGGAAATTCTTATTTTCTTTCTTCGCAATTTTTAATACTTGCAAGTGGTCTTCGCAAATAATAAAAAATAAATCGGCAATATATTCTTCTTCTTCTTCTTCTTCTTCTCTTCTTCTTCTTTTTTCTTCTTCTTCTTTTCTTCTTTCTTTATTTCCTCTGCTTTGCGTCGCACTATCTTCTTAGCAGAGTTAAGGGTTTTTTCTGTGGAAATTCCTTCTTTTCTTCTCTTCTCCTTCTACTTCATCTCCTTCTTTCTGCTTCTTTTCTTCTTCTTATCTTCTTCTTCTTCCTTTTCTTTTTATTTTCTTCTTCTTCTTTTCTCTTCAAGCGAAATTGCTCGACAGCAGATTTGGTTGTCCCTATGAGCCGGGAAAATTCATTGCGTGACGTTAAGCGCCTGCAGAGCAATTTGAATAAAAGCTATTTTTATAGGGGAAAAAAGGTTGGTGGTTGTGGTAATAATAGATAGACTGTGGATACGTTTTATTCAGGATATTGTTGCATAGGTGAGGTTTGCTGTTGCTTGTTTCTTCTGGTGAGAAAAAAAAAATGTTTCCTTTTCGTCAAACAAAGAAAAAATCAAATAGTATGGTATTATTCGTTAGCTTGTAAATCCAACTTTCTATATTTTTGTAAAAGGTGGGGTTTTTTGAGTTGTTGTACGCTGTGTTATGTGTTTATTACAAAAAGTACAAGTGTCAAATATGTATATATATATATATATATATATGTATATTATATATATATATATTGGAACCGACATAGGACAAAACTGTAATATCGTTACATAGAGTTAAAGCTTGTTATGTGCGTTTATCAGAAAAAATATAGAGAGGAAAGCAAAACAAGATCAATGGAACTCATATTATACTCACCCCACACACACACACACACACACAGAGAGAGAGAGTGAGGAAAGAGAGGAGGTGAGAGAGATGGGAGAGGATGATGAGAGAGAGAGAGGGGTAGATGATAGAGGGGGTGTGAGGAGGAGGTGGGAGGGAGGAGGGGGAGGAGAGGAGAGAGAGATGGATGAGGGAGAGGAGAGGTTGAGTGTAATAATATCTTACAATGGGAGTGAAAAACATGTAACAACACGGCCTACACCCTATATTTGAACCCACAACTCACGCCCTTTCCACTCCACCACTTTGAAAAAAGACAGTGAGCCATTTTCTCTCGAGTGTCCAATATCAAGAAAAGATTCGAGGATAATATACAAATTAAAATAAAAACTACCAAAAAAATTCAATTTTCACGAGTTTGTTTTTTTTTTATTTTTTTGGGGGGGGGGGGGGGGGGGGGGGGTGGGGGGGGGGGGGGGGGGGGGGGGGGGGGGGGTGGGGGGGGGGGGGGGGGGGGGGGGGGGGGGGGGGGGGGGGGGGGGGGGGGGTAGGGGTGGGGGGGGGGTGTGGGGGGGGGGGGGGGGGGTGGGTGGGGGGGTGGGGAGGGGGGGGGGGGGGGGGGGTGGGGGGGGGGGGGGGGGGGTGGTGTGGGGGGGGTGGGGGGTGGGGGGGGGGGGGGGTTGGGGTTGGGGGGGGGGGGGGGGGGGGGGGGGGGGGGGGGGGGGGGTCTGGTGGGGGGGGGTGGGGTGGGGGTGGGGGGGGGGGGGGGGTTTTGGGGTAAAAAAGGGGTTGGGGGGGGGGGGGTGGTAGGGATATGGGGGTGGGGGGGGGGATGGGTGGGGGGGTGTGGGGGGGGGTGGTAATTCTCATGTTTGTTGGTGTTTTTTCTGGGCAGGTTTTAGGGGATGACCTGTGGTGTCATGAAAGATTGCTTTCGTTGTATAATTCTGTGTCTGTCTGTCCGTCGTTCCGTGTTCTCTCTCTCTCTCTCCCCCCTCTCTTTCTCTTCTCTCTCTCTCTCTCTCTCTCTCTCTTCTCTCTCTCTCTCCTCTCTCTTCTCTCCTCTTTCTAATCTCTCCCCCCCTCCCTTGCCTCTTATCCTTTGTCTTTTCTTACTTTCTCCTTTTTTTTCTTATTTTCTTTCTTGTCTGCTGTCTGTTTGTTTTGCTTTCTTTCTCATTTTGAATAACGTTGTATCTCATACCACTTATCACTTGTTTTTTATATTTTTTATTCTTTCCTACCTTTTTCCTAACTTTTCATGTTCTTTCAACTATTGTTTTTTCCTCCTCATTTTCTTGTTGCTGTTGTTGTTTATTCTTCCCTTCTTTTTTTTTCTTCTTCTTCTGCTCTCCTTTTCCTCCTCCTACTTTTCTTCTTCTTCCTCTATTTTCCTTCTTCTTCTTTTTTCACTCTTCCTTTTTCTTCTTCTCATTTCTTTTTTCTTCTTCTTCTTCTTCTTCTTCTTCTTCATCTTCATCTTCTTCTTCTTCTTCTTCTTCATCATCATTCTCCTCCTCCTCCTCTTTCTCTTCTTCTCTTTCCTCTTTCTCTTTCTTCTTCTTTTCTTTTCCTTTTTCTTCTTCTTTCTTTTCCTCCTCTTCTTCTTCTCCTCCTCCTTTTTTCTTTTTTCTTCTTCTCTTCTTTCTCTCCTTCTCTTTCTTCTTCATTTTCCTCCTCTCTCCTTCTCTTCTTTTCCTTCTACCTCCTCTCCTTCTTCCTCCATTCTCCATTCTTCTTCTTTATTTCTTTTCTTATTCCATCTGTTTTTCCCCCTCCTACTCCTCAACGCTTACTGTCAGAGGGGTGTAATGTAGTCTTGGGGAGGGGGAGGGAGGAAAGGGTAATAAAAGGGAGGGGTAGGAGGGTGTGGAGTGGTGGGGAGTGTTGTGGCGTCATAAAATAACTGTTGGCGCAATAACAATCACGTTGCCGACAGCCCACTCATCTGGCGGGGCCGCCACTTCATCAAGCTGGCAATCAATAAGCCTACATACACCCTTCACTACACCATTTTTTTGTGTGTTGTGTGTGGTTGCACTATGTTCCAACCCCCTTCAAGTCAGGGTAGCTTTGACGTCACTGCCTACAACTCATTTTTTTTTTCGTTTTTACTTGAAGAATGTGCATGTTTTTGTTATCTACGGCTAAAAAGTTTGTACGTTCAAGGTATGTAATTTTTCCTGGGATGTGGTAAGTCTTTTAATATGGATTGGGAGAAAGTGTGGATTGGGGAGTGATGTCATGATTTAGGTGACTTTAGAGGGGGTGGAATATAATGTTTCAGATTTTTTTGTTTGAGCTCGATTCTCTAACGCTCGGGGTGTTTTTTTTATGCTGTGATTTTGAAGCAGCATATTGCTGTGTACGGGTCTTGCGGAAGTGTTGTGTTTGGGTGTGTGTGTGGCGCGCGCGCGCAGCATGCAAGATTTATTGTACGTTTTACATGGATCAGGAAGTGTGTGTGTGTGTTGGTGGGTGGTTGGTTTTTTTGCACAGTTTTATTTGGAGGATTATGAATAAATGTCCGCGTGCTTTTCTACATCCAGTCCCCATGCACATGCAGTTTTGTAAAACTTGTCATTCGTTCCCACCGGCACGTAGTGGCCTAGTCTTTCAAAAGGCGGATCAAGTTTTAACGTGCACGTGAAATATTCTGCCAGAGGTTTGCACACAGGACTTCGGTTTATAGTCTTATCCGAAAGTGTGTGTGTGTGTTTGCGCGTGTGTGTGTGGTGCGTGGTATATTGTTTGCAGGTGTGTGTGTGTGTGTGTTTGCGTGCGTGTTGGTGTGAGTGTGTTTGGTGTGTGCGCGCGTGCGTGCATGTCCTGTGTCCACCTTCCCTCGGCGTGTGATGTGAATAATATGCAACTGCCCCACTAATCTTCAGAACAACACTTCTGTACATATAGGCAAGAAACATGCAAGCTTAGGTTTGGAATGGGGGGAGGGTGGGGGGGGGGGGGGGGGGAGGGGGTCCAGTTTCAAGAGACCCAATTATCAGTGTAGAGGAACTTGCAGCGAACTCGAGCCTTGCTTGTAGACTAGTTCATCATCTCATCTGCTTCCGTTAAACTCCCTCCGGGGTCGTTGGGGCACTGCAGTGACGAACCGTTGCACCAGTTGGTCATTTGCGGCGGTTGTGGGCAAAGTGCCTGGGTTGTGGAGAAGCTATTCCCCGGTCCGTTCATGTGCGATGTTGTCTAATTCCCATTTTTTTATTCTTCTTCGGCCTGCCTCGCTTTCTCTTCTCCTGCACTTGTTCTTATTATTTTCATTTTTTGTTTTTATTTCGAGGATATGATAATAAGACTAGTGGCGGGTTTTTTTCTTCCATCAGTCCCGTGTGTATTGCAGCATTTTTGTCAATTTTGTTACCGTTTACCACTGGCACACAGTGGCTACTCTTCGAAAGCGGAACGGGTTTTTTAACGTGTGCGCAAGATGTTTCTGCGTGCGTTCGCACACGGGACCTCGGTTTATAGTTTCATCCGAAGGACTTTTTGGGAGAGTGGAGTCGGCACTGATGTTACTTAGGGGGGAAAAAATCCTCATTGAACGAGATTCGGTGATTATTTTGTGTGTTGTCTGTTGTGTGTCTGTGTGGAGATGAGAGGAGAGAGATGATGATGAGAGAGGGATGAGAGAGAAGAGAGATGAGAGAGAGAGTGTGTGTGTGTTAAATATCTTGCCATAATTATAGGCAGCCGTACTTCAATTTCTGAGGATTTTAGTCTTTTCTTTCTTTCTCTATAAAGGAGAGTGCTGGTTGCTTGTATTCAGAGCTTTGTCTTGTCTTGGCTAAAAGACGAGTCTCAACATTTCCAAACATTTTAAATGTAAGCCTTAGCGCTTAGCTCAACATCAATGACTTGAAGTGGAAGTTACTGGAGCGCTTGAAACTGTAATGCGGTGACAGGATGTATGGTTTTTCCGTCGTGTTCCGACGGAGACTCCAAACAGAGAGGAGGCAAGTGCTGTTTTGAAAAGGGCAGAAATTTGATTGTAGGGAGTTGCCTGCCCAACCACAGTACATGCCCACTCTCTCGGCAAGTGGGCATAGGAAGTCCAGCGTTGGAGTTGTTTTTTCAAAGGCCAACCAGCCCGGGGCTGCAGCAATAAGGACTGTGCGAGTCAAAACCATTTCGTTCAGAGAGTCTAGTCGACACTAAAGACTAAGCTGTTAAAGGGACAGACTGCCCTGATATGGCGTCGTGGTCGGTAGGGCTGTAATCAATATGGAGTATGGCGAAAAATATACAGTGATAAGGTTTTCAGTCTTGCACACCCTACACCCGGTTTCCTTGTTAAATGCATTCTTTCCCCAAACAGTAATGTGTGACCGATCTCAAGAGACTGTTGCTAAAAACAAAGAAGCAAAAACGGTGTGCTGTGTTATATAAATTCATCTTTCCTCTCGACTTCTCCCCCCCCCTCCTCTCCCCTAACCCAACCCCTCTCTTCTCTCTCTCTCGCTCTCTCTCTTCCTCTCCCTACTCCCTCTCTTTCTCTTCTTTAGTCTGTCTCTCTCTCCTCCTTCTTCTTCTTTCTTTTCTTCTTTCGTGTGTTTTCTTCTTCTTTTATTCTGTTCTTCTTCTTCTTCATCTTTTCTTATTCTTTTTCTTTCTTCTTCTTTTCGTCTTCTTCATATTTTCTAACCCAATGCCTTCTCTGTCCAGTGTTGGGGGATTATAGAAAGAAGTTGTCAGGAATATGATGGTTTACAGCAGTGTAGAAAGTTCTATATTGTGTTTCTGTTCTGTTCTGTTCTCTTTTCTTTCTTTCTTTTCTTTTTTTTCTGGGGGGTGGGGGTGGGGGTGGTGGTAGGCGTGCATTTCTCACTTTTTCATCTTTTGGTGTCGTGCTGTTTGTCTGCTTTGTCTGTATATCTGTTAGTCTACTGTCTGTCTCTCATACTTTCTCTCTCTCTCATATATATATACACACACACACACACACACACACACACACACACACACACACACACATATATATATATATATATATATATATATATATATATATATGTATGTATGTATTATTTTGGTGTATCTCTCTCTCTTTGTCTCTCTCTCTCTCTCTCTCTTCTATATATTATATAATATATATATATATATATATCTCTCTCTCCCCTCTCTCTCTCTCTCTCTCACACACACACACACCTGTATTCCCGAGAACAGGATTTTGCGTCCACACACAAACACACACACAGACACACACACGTATACACACGCGTACACACCCTACACTACACACACACATCACACACACACCCTACATACACACACACACACACACACACACACACACGAGAGACAGACAGACAGACAGAGAGACAGAGAGAAACGTGATTGACGGTGCCCCAGCTAAACCAGCCTCCATGCTATCTTACATTATACATACATATACACACAAGTCTTATCACGTCTGATTTATCTATATGTATGGAACTCTTTTAATTCAGATATATACGGTTGTGCACGGGAGGAATATAAGACCGGGGGGGGGGGGGGGGGGGGGGGGGGGGGGGGGCTTTGGAGTGAGAGAGGGAGATTTTCGAAAGGAAACGTTGGTGTTCTGTCTCGTGGTGTTAAAGTGGGATTATGTAGGATGAAGCGAGCACGAGAGCTAAAAATGCTGGCCTCTTTTTGTGTGTTGTCTGCCAAAATCTGTATAAAGTATATATGTGTGTGTGTGTGTGGTGGGGGGGGGGGGGTAATGTGTCTGTGCGTGTAGGGTGGGGGTGATTGTGTGGGAGAGAGTGTGTGTGTGTGTGTTTGAGTTAGAGAGAGAGTGTGTGTGTGTGTTGTGTGCGGTGCGTGCGTGTGTTGTGTGGTGTGTGTTGTACATATGCATTTCTGGACGTTTAGGCTATGTCATAGAGTTTTTTGCTATGAGGGGGTGGGGGTTTGAACGGATTATTATATATATTATATATATTATTATATATTATATTATTTTATATATTATATTATATATATATATATAAAATACATCCCTTTTCAAGGGAAACTGTCTAAGAAGCCACACACAAGCATCAATCAAACACCCCTCTCTTATGCCCCGGCCAGCCCCTTAGGGATCAGAGTAGGGAGCTGCATGTAACGGGGGCGCACAAATATGTCCATAAAAGAAACATCATCATGATAATAATACAGACATGTATGTATGCGCGTGGCCCAGTCTTTTCCCGCAAAGGAAAGGTGTAAGAGTTCATTGCAAAGTCCAGATAAAAGAAACTTGACACAGACATATTATATATATATATATATATATATATATATATATATATATTTATATATATATATATATATTATATATATATATCTACATACATATATATAAATTTCCCAGTCTTCTCCTGGAAGGAAGCTGTAAGAGGTCACTTGAGTGATAAGTCTAGATAAAGGAAACATGACCATCATGGAAATATATATGCCCCAGTCTATTTCCTGAAAGGCACTGCTGACCAGCGATTGATAGACATCTGCTCAATCTATTCCTGAAAGGCACTACGGTGATTTTGAGTTTGATAACTCTCAGTGGTAAATTTGACGTATCTAGACTGCCAGTGGTAAATGTGACGTATCTAGACTCCTAGTGGTAAATTTGACGTATCTAGACTCCCAGTTGTGAATTTGACCTATCTAGACTCTCAGTGGTAAATTTGACGTATCTAGACTCCCAGTGGTAAATTTGACGTATCTAGACTCCCAGTGGTAAATTTGAGACGTATTCTTAACTCCAGCGGGTAAATTTACGTATCAGGCTCCAAAGTAATAAAAAAAAAAAGGCGACGTATCTAGACTCCCAGTAAAAAAAAAAAGAGTCGATCGAACATCACCATATTACAAAAAGACGTAATCTAGACTCCCATAAAAAAAAAAAGGACGTATGCTTAGGATAGACTCCCGATGTAATAAATTTCTTTGATAGCAGGAACTACCCTATAGATTTAGTTTTCTTTACAAGTTGAGGCTTCTCCCTGAACGGAAATTTAAACCCAAGACCATCCTAGAGGTTGAACATATGGAGACAGCTGAGGACCTGTGCAGCGGGTCAAGCTCGTGTGCCATAAGCAACATTATAACTATGTCCTGGGGCGGGAGATTTTAAAACTCTAAGACCCCGGCAGTCCCTTTGAGGTAGTATACCTACTCTGGTAATTGTTGTGAATTCAGCTGAGGCGTACCCCAGGGAGCATAGTGATTCCATGCACTATGTATGGCTTTTAGTTTCAAGACCCCATGAGATTTTTACTAGAAATAGAAAGACCTCTCCCAGAGATGAATTTTAACTTCCGAGGCTTAGCTAGTTCCGGGGGTGGGTGGGGGGGGGGTGGGGTAAACTCTGCATGCAAAGAGGGGTCAGTTTAAGGTAAATTGCTGAGTATCTTCAAGCTTCAGCATGGAACAAAAAATTGATTTAAAATTCCCTGGGGGGTGGAGTGTGGGGGGTGTATTTGACTGAAAACCTGTCAAGGTACGTATAAATGGAATGAATCATAAAAGGTAGACAAGGAGTCCCATTCTAATATAATCTCCACCCACCATCCACCCTACATGCATTTTTAAAGGTTCCTCTACACGCGCGCCCTCCCCCCCCCTCCGCGGCCTCGCCCCACCCCCTCCCCCCCCGCCTCATCAGCCCCCCCCCGTACCCCTCATCCACTCAACCCTCGAATTGTGTTCCGAATCTCGGGAGTGTGGCAAAGCCTATATTAATGAATGAAGAATCATTTGTAAAGCAATCCTACACACGTAAATGCTTCCTTTCTCGTCTTGTGTGTGTGTAATGTACACATCACTTAATTAACAGTCTCCCACAATGATCCCAAATTGAAACAGATTGTGCCTAGTCTGTCGTGACCCCCCCAGCCCCCCCCACCCCCCCTCCAGAAGACACCGCACACCACATTACAACAACACCATCGTTGATGCTGTGGAAACGCGCCCTAACAGCAAAAAAAAAAAACAAAAAATAAAGAAAAATACACAAAAATACAAAAGAAAAAAATTGCAAATATATGAAGAACCCAACCAGTAAATCTGCTTAGGCAAAGAGGCTGTTCACACCATCACCGTGCTTTGGTTACACCGACTGTGCTGGCTTTACTTTTAGCAACAAACAAATTCCTTAGTGATGGTCTAATGTACAACGCACACACGGGATTCCTATCACTAAGCATCGTTTTTCGTTCTTCTCTCTTTGTTTTGAGCAAACCATCCTAGTCTCTTTCTCGCTCTGCCCATTCTCAGACGGATTAAGCTCCTCCCTCTAGAAGTGCTGAATTAACAAACCCATGTGCCGGGTTGTCTTGCCGATTCATTGTACCCCCTAACCCACGCCAGTAATTGGAGAAATCACAGAGGAGATCTATGCGAGCGCGTGGTGAAGGGTGATGGATTATAAGGATCAGAAACACATGTATATCTTTATTAATTATAGAGAGAGATTTGGGGGAAGAAGGGGAGTGGGAGAGAGGGAGAGAGCGAGGGAGGGTGGGAGAGAGAGGGATTACGTGGTTTAGTACTGAGGGGCAGTGAATGAAGAGTATGATAATGCTCTAGTCTAAGATAAAATATGGATTGAGCGTGGGTGGGTTTGGAAGTCCAAGAGATATTGTGTGCTTAATATTGTGTTAGCATAACATATGTTCTGAGGGGCGGAGGATTCATCAGAAAGGGATTAGCATCTACGAAAACAAGCTTGTCTGGTTTTTTTGGTCTGTGGTGTTGTTTTCTTGTTTCTGTTGCTCTGCGGCCTGTATTTGTCCCTCTCTTCTCTCCATCTCTCTCGTCTCATCTCTCTCTCTCATCCTCTCTCTCCCATCTCCTTCTCTCTCCTTCCTCTCAACTCAATATTACTCTCTCGCTCATCATATCTCCACTCCTTCATCGCAACTCTCGCTTCTCTCTCCTCCGTACCGTCCGCTCTCAAAAATCTCTCATCTCTTCGTCTCTCGTCTCCTCTCCTCTCATCTCAACTCCTCTCTCTTTCTCCTCTGGTTCATATCACAAGAGAAAGAAGAGAGACAGACAGAGAGAGCGTATTTATCGCTGGGGGCGTCAGTTTCAAAACTGATTAGGTGCAAAGCAGGAATACTATAGCGCCAAAATCATTCTTATGAAAGCTTTACTAAGCTAAGCGCTGCAATCATATGCGTATCTCTCTGTCCTCTTCTTCTCTCCTCTCTCTCTCTCTGTCTCTCTTCTCTCTGTCTTCTTTACTTCAATCTCATCTCTGTCTCATCTCTCTCGCTCTCTCTCGTTTCTCTCTCTAATATTATATTAGTATATATAATATTATATATAAAATTATACATATAACACATATATTGATAGACAGTATATGGAATAGTAACTATATTCCTAAACAGAATACTGATCCACAATAAGTTGCCACCCACACCCTCACACTTGTCGCCATCTTGAGACAACATCGTTGTTAAACCTATGAACAAACTTCGCCTACATAATGACGAACCTTTATTGCTTCTCTGACAGGTAATAAAAAATATATGTGTTTGAAAAAGTTGCACTAAAATTTGAAAGAAAGAAAGGGGGGGGTATCGCGTATGTATAAGTGTGTTCGAAAGTTACCACCAAAAAAGTAATATACAATCATTAGAACTGAATGAATGAAATCATTTGGAAGTAAGAAGAAAAGCAAGAACAAAAGAGCTAAGTTTATTAGTTATGAACAGCGATAGGTAAAAGGTAACGCCAAAATGAATTGAGGCAGAGAAGGGAGAGAGTAGAGGGGTGGGGGGGGTAGAGAGGGAGGAGGACAGCCAATGAGGAAAGAGAGACGGAGGAATAATCAGAAAGACGCGTAGAAAGAAGAAGAAAGAAAAAACAGGTTTACGAGATCTAAACGGAGAAGGATCTAATTATGTCAAGGTATACGGAAATTACTGAGGGAAGCGTACATAAGAGCTTTTTAGGACGGGTAAACATGATTACTGACTGAAGAGCTAAATTATGAGAGACGAACGAGGCCGGGGGCGGGTTGAAGGGTAGGGGTAGCCCGGATGCAGGGCGGTGCGCGGGCGGCTCGGGGGCCCGCGAGAGCGCACTGTACCGGAGGCAGAGATGACGGGTCATTCGACGATGAAACTATGGGACCCAGCGCTAGAGACGAGGCGCGCCGCACGGAGCGCGGGGGGCGGGGGTCGTGGATGCACGGCAAGCGGGACTGGCGGTCCAGTTGGGGGAAGCGAGGCCCTGGTGCGCCCAGCCGAAGACTGGCGAGAGCTCGTGACCGCCGCGGCAGGTAGAAGCGGGACCGGGTCCACAACTGGCATCCGATTACAGAAAGGAGCGTTGCCGAGCGTTTGTACGGTTCGCCGTCACGGGACGTGACGCGAGATGACAGGGAGACGGTGGGAGGGAGGAGAGACACGGCAGAAAGCCATGATGAACGTCCATAGACATAGCTAAAGCGCAGCGCGCCGCCTCTGTGTGTGTGTGTGTGTGTTCCCTCTCTCTCATCTCACTCTCTCACTCCTCATCTCTAAGTTCCTCCCTCTCATCGCTCTGCTCAACTCAATCTCCATCATCAACTCTATAATCAAATCCTCTCTCCTCGCAATCCTCTCTCATCTTTCTCTCCAGGTCAGAAATGCGGTGTGGTGTATGGGGGCAGACCTGCAGAAGGCATGCTTATGCCAACTAAAGAGGAGAGAGAGAGAGAGGAGCAGAGAGAGAGGATAGAGAGAAGAGAGCGAGAGAGAGAGAGAGAGGAGAGAGAGAGAGAGTGTGTCATGGCAGACGGGATGCGGTTTTTTTTCGATTTATTTATTTTAGATAAGTTGCTGTCACTACCTTGCCTGTGCATATGCGGTCTTAATAGCCTGTGGAGTGTGTGTGTGTTTGGGGGGAGGGGGGGTGTATGTGTGTGGGAGTGTGAAGTGGTTGTGTGAGTGTGTGTGTGGGTATAGGATGTGATGTGTGTGTTGAGTGTGTGTTGTGTGTGGTATATGTGAGTGTATGTATGTGTGTGTGTGTGGAGTGAGTGTTGTGTGTCCTGTGGTGGAAAGGTGTGTGAGTGGGGAAGTGTTTGTGTGTGTGTTGTAGAGTGAGAGTATTAGACGAGAGAGAGAAGTGTGGAGTAGTGTCCTGGAGAGAGAGGGTGTTGTGTGAGCGAAGAGAGAGAGTGGTGTGTATATGTGTGTGTGTAAGTAGAGAGAGAGAGAGAGAGGAGAGAAGAGAGATAGAGAGAGAAGAGTAGAGGAGTGTGTTGTGTGTAAAGAAGAGAACGAAGAGGAGTGTGTGGTGAGAGAGAGAGAGTGTGTGTGTGTAGGTGAGTGAGAGAGAGAGTTGGTGTGCGTGTAGAGAGAGAGAGTGTAGTGAGTGTGTGTGTGAGAGAGATCTGTGTGTGCTGAGTGAGTGTGTGGTGTGAGAGAGAGAGAGAGTGTGTGTTGTGTGTGTGGTATGAGAAGAGTGTAATGTTGAGTGAGAGAGAGAGAGTGAGTGTAGTGTAGAGAGAGTGGTAAATGGGTGTGAGCGTTGTGTTTGTGTGTGCAGTTGTGTCGTTAATGTTTATTTCCTTTAAGTGGACAGGCACCACGGAGATAAAGAGTATACTCCTCCCCAACCGGGTCCTGGAACCTTCCTTGGCCTCTTCAACCCTTCTCACTGTCCTTCAAACAGTAAGTGGCTAGCCAACGCACAGACTGTCGAATCGCCAGACACACCACCCCCACACGAGTCCCATTCCGACCATTCCTGTATTGTCTCTCGTGAGAGCGCGAATCGGGTAAAAATCACAGATTTTGCGGCCAGCAATTGTGGGAGCACTGGTTAAATACCGTTGTGCAGTCTCGGTCTAAGGGTTGTTTTTGTTTTAAGATGCTATCTCTTTATTGCCAGTAGTTTTGGGTCGTGTGCAGTTTATATGTTGGTGTATGTTGGTCATTATAAAATCGATGTGCATAACGTTTGAAAACAAGTTTCCAAGTTACTGATTTCTCGCTTCTCTCTCATCTCTCACTCTCTCATTCTCGGTCTCTCTCTCACCTCAACAAATAAGTCTTCACTCTCTCAATATCATCCAGCCCTTCCTCGCCACCTCTCACCCCTCCCGCCTCTCTCCCGCCCTCTCCTCTGCCTCCTCGTTTGTCCTCCCTCTCCTCTCTCACCGCACGCGCCCCCCATCCCTCTCCCTCATCCTCTCTCGATGCCATCGTCGTGCTCTCTCTCTCTCTCTTCTCGGCCTCCGTCACTCCCTCTCTCCATCTTCAGCTCTCTCCACTCTCATCTCTCCCCTCCCACTATCCCGTGCTCCCCTCTCCCACCCTCCCCTCTCCCCTCTTCCTCCACACTCCCCCCTGCTCCCATCTCCCTTCTCTCATCTCTCGCCCCCTCTCCACTCTACCCTCTCCTCTCATTCTTCGTCCCCGCCCCCCTCCCCTCATCTCCGCCCGCCCCCCCTCTCCTCATCTCCCCCATCCCGTCCCCCTGCCCCTTCACTTCCTCCCCATCTCTCTCCTCTCATCCTCATCCTCCATCTCTCTCTTCCTCTCGGGTCTCCGCTGCCTCCTCGCTCCTCCTCAAATCTCATCGCTCTCTCTCCCTCTCGCGTCTCACACTAACACACACACACCACACACACACACATACGACACACACACACACACACACACACCACACACACACACACACACACCACACAAGATCAAGTTAACAGATTGGTGCGGTGTTAGATATCTGAAGAGAATTAATAGTGCCGTATTTTCAACTTAGAATTACATGGAATGTTATTGTAAGGGAGTTGATGTAAATTGATATAAATTAACTAGTGACAGGACTATGTGGCCCTTTCGTGATTGCTGGGAGCTTTTTACACCATGAAATGGCATGAAAGAACGTTTTGGACGCAGGGTTTGAGTAATATACATGTTTTGGAGACGTCGTGTTCGCGACGATGATCCTCACCCTACCTACCCTCGATCGCAAATCTCTCCACTTGCCCACTACACTTAAGACCATCCCGACCTCTGGCCCTCTTACCTTCACTACCAATATAGGCCCGACCACTCACCATCAAAACACCCTCTCCCACATCCACCACGACACGTCTCCCCCCCCCCCACCTGACCCTAGATTCCCTCTCACCACTTCACACACACCCAATTCCTTGCGACAACCCTTGCCTTACCAAAAAACGACAGAGGATGCAGCTGCTGTTTCGAAAGTGCAGAAATTATTGATTATAGTGGAGATGCCTTGCCACATACTTCCCCACTCTCCAGTCAAGTAAGCAATAAGACAATACAAGCGTTGGAACTCTGGATAATATAAAAGGTAAAAGGTGTCCCATAACTAGAAGGTCGACTAGGGGAGGGAGGCATCAGAGACCTCTACTTCTCTAGGCCACATATTGAGGGCGCACCCATCTCCTCTCCCTCGCTGCTTTACCTTCCCTAGACCCCTAACAGAGGGCAAGGTACCCATTTACAGCTCGGGTGAACTGGAGGAACTCTACTGGAAGCCAAAGCCCGCAAAAGGTCCCCCATCCATGTAACACACGCTCGCTCCTAGCTATAACATGGCTGGGGACAAAGCGATTTCAACAGCGACACGAATACCATTTTGATACCGACTTCCCGTGTTAATCTGCGCCAATTCTCTTCCCTCACTCACCACTGTAAGTCTCTCTGCACACACACACACACATGTATGATGGTAATGGATGGATGTAAGAAGGATGGCGCTGCTAGGTGCTGAGTTAATGCTTTGCGAGAAAGCAGTGTTTGAGACATACACAAAGCATGTTCGAAGACAGACACGCACGCACACTCGTACTCACACACACAATTCACATCACACTCACAATGACTCTCACTCACACTCCGAGG
>CM054140.1:64484888-64487388 GCA_028751875.1 Rapana venosa | reverse complement strand
AGCGCAGACTACCACTACTACTAACCTTTTTCAAAGGTTCATTGCAGGATAGACCCTCTCACCCCTCCCACCCCCTGAGAGTTTCCATGGCGAAAATTAAGAAGAAAGTATCTAAGACAGTCAAGCTCGTATACTGGGTGGGTTTTTTTTTCACTTCAAGTAACAAAGTTCGTAGAAATTGAACGCATAGTAAGTTCTAATTTATTCATTCTTTATTCTTTTATTTCGAGGATAATGGAATAAGCACTCGTGTACTTTTTGCATCCAGTCCCCGTGTGTACGCAGTTTTGTAAATTGTGTCGTCTGCTCCCACCGGCACACAATGGCCTACTCTTTCGAAAAGCGGAACAGGATTTAACGTGTGCGCAAGATGTTCTGCGTGCGTTCGTACACGGGGCCTCGGTTTATAGTCTCATCGGAAGGACTTCTGGGGAGAGTGGAGTCTGCACTGATGTTAACTCCAGGGGGAAAATATCCCCTTGAACGGGATTCGAACGGGATTCCGGGTCTTCAGATTTCGAGCGCTATGTTCTAACCACTAGGTTATCCCGTCCCACAGAGAGAGAGAGAGACAGACAGACAGACAGACAGATGTATTTATTTCCTTAATTCACCATAGAAATGGGGGATGAAATTCCTAAAACCCATCCTACCCCCTCCACCATCCTTATACCTACCCCACCCCACCCCACCCTACTATACCCCCCACCCATCACCCCACGGTTCTGATTTTTTATTGCAAGATTTCTTTCGGGGGCCATCTAAGCTGTCTTCTCCGCGGCGCTCTAAAAATAGAAAGAAAAAAAACGATGGGTGGAAAAAACAGGATAGAGGCTGCCAACGATAGTAGATTGTTTTAAACAACTTTCATTCTCTATGTCTTCGTTTTTACATCACAGGGGGGGGGGGGGGGGGGGGGGGGGGAGGGAGGGCTGGGGGGTATGGTTTAGATCAGGCTTTGGTCTCTGTACCTTGTCTTGTCTTGTCTGCTAGTATTCCATCTGACAGAAATGTCTTTCGCCAACGTTAAGTCTTGTTTATTTTGGGACGGATAGTTTATAAACTTGAGTTGGGGGGTAGGTCTAGGCCTAGTTGTAATTTCCAGACGCTTACGTCTGTCTTGGAAGAGATGTGGCTTGTGGGCGAGGAGTTGATTTGAGTTAGAAATGGGTGTGTTTTTATTTCAAAGGTTGGGGGGATGGGGGGGGCGGGGGGGGGGGGGGGAAGGTAATTCCTCTTTTCTGTCACTCTTTATGTTTCTGCCTTGTTCCTTTTCTTCCTGTCACCTCTTTTTTTAATTTTTGGTTTATTTTCTGCCTTCTTGGTCCATTCTTCTACTTTTTCCCCCCAGAAAGACTTAAAAGATAACAATTCCCTCTTGCGCAATTGCCGAAGTCGGATGTGCTGGGTCCGACTTGTCAGGTGCTTAACGGCAGCGTGACGCATCTTCGCTAGTAGAACAACAGACAACAGTAGTTGCCGTCAGAGCGCTCGACAAAGAAGAAGAAGAAAAAGGGGACGTATGTGTGAAGCTTTTTGGACAGCAAGCATAACCAAAAGTTAAGACACGTATCACGTTAAGAAACGTTTCTTGTTTTTGTTTTTTTGGTTGTTTTTTTTGGTTGTTTTGTTGTTGTTGTTTTTTTTGGGGGAGGGGGTGGAGATTTCCATTTAGTGTATTAAAAACTGAAAATGGTTTTTGGTTAGAGGGTTAAGAGGTCATGTTGAATAATACAAAAAGATGTGTATAGTTTGCAATTTTTATGAGTAAAATTGGTTTAGAGCGGGTTTAAAGATCCATGTTGAATGATGCGGAAAAACTTGGATTATTACTGTTTACACATTGCTCGTAATTCTCGATCTGAGCATTAAAAGAATGTTTCTGCTAAAAAAATTATTTCAAACATAAATGTATTGTCTTTAAGATACTTTCTCATAGTGTATGATGGTCAAAACTGTTTAGCAATAAAGGTGTCCCATAACCTATGCGGTCGTAGGGGAGCGAGGCATCAGAGACCTCAGCTTCTCCAAGGGGCCAGCATATTGAGGGCGGCGTCCATCTCCTCTCCCTCGCTGCTTTACCTTCCCTGACCCTAAAGAGGGCAGGTACCCATTTACAGCTGGGTGAACTTGGGGACTGTACTGAAGCCAAGGCGCGCAAACGGTCACCCATCCAAATGGTAACCAAGCTCGATGCTGCTTAACATTAGCTGGGGGGAAGCGAGGGCTCTGACCTCTGAACGATCTCGTCTCCCATTTGTTGGTTACTTTCACATTTTATTTTTGGTAGAGGGGCATGATGAAACAGCGTCAGTATTCTTGAGGACCATAAGAACCAAACTTGTACTTAAAAAAAACAACAGTTTTATCGAGGATAATGGAATAAGCTCTTATGGGCTTTTTTTTAACATCCAGTCCCCGTGTGTATGCGGTTCTGTAACTTCTGCCTTCTGTTCCCACCGGCACACAATGGCCTACTCTTACCAAAAGCGGAACGGGA
>CM054140.1:64477388-64479888 GCA_028751875.1 Rapana venosa | reverse complement strand
TGTGTGTGTGTGTGTGTGTGTGGCCGCGGGGAGAGGGGGGTCTCTTTTTTTAAAGTGATATTTCGTATTTTTTGTGTATAAGTCAGTTTGGGTGGAGGGAAAAGGTGTGAGGTGGGGTTGGGGGAGGTAGGGGGGAGTGTGTACGGGTTGGAGAAGGTGGGGGATTGTGTGTGTGTGGTGGGGGGGGGGGGGGGGGGGCAGGGAGTGTGTGTGTGTTGTTTATGTCTGTGTCTCTGTCTGTTTGTGTCTGTCTATATGTTTGTGTGTATGTCTGTGTAGCAAAAGCTTGATTGAAATCTGAAACGTCTCTAAAACATTTCGCATCGTCCTGATGCTGCTTCAATCGCTAGTCTGAGATTGCTGCCATCAAGTGCAGCATCTTTTCCTTCGTGATCTGGCATCCTTAAAAAAGCAGGCAGGAATGTTTGGTGTTGTGTGTGTGTGTGTGTGTGTGTGTGTGTGTGTGTGTGTGTAGAGGCGAAGAGGAGGAGTAGGCTATATTTTTAAAAGGCTGCGGGAAAGTTGTGTTTTAATACTGTTGCAAAGATTATACAGTCTGTACGGAAGGGGGGGGGGAGGAGCAGGGGGTGGAGGGAAGGAGGAGGACGAGAGAGGGGGAGGGAAAGGGAGGGAGAGGGTGGGGAAGAGAGAGAGGGAGGGAGGGAGAGAGAGAGGAATGTGTTTTTGTTTGTCTAGAGGCGAAGAGGAGGAGTAAGCTATATTTTTAAGAGGATGCAGGAAAATTGTGTTTTAATACTGTTGCAGAGATTATACAGTCTGTAGGGAATTGGGGGGGGGGGGGTGGGTATGCGGTGTGGAGGGGAAGGAATGAGGGAGAAAGGATGAGAGAGAGAGAGAGAGAGGGGAGGGGGTAGAGAGAGAGACAGAGATAGAGAGAATGTGCTTCATTTTAAGATTACATTCCGTAGCTTTTGATATAACACACACACACACATGTCTTCACCTAACTGATATTTAACAGCAGATACGAACTTGTTTATGAATCTCATTTGTTTATACACACGACTCTGCCATAATCGCCTGTTTATATATTTTCCTTCTCTTTCACATTATCCAGACGCGTGGGCTGTTACGCAACATTTTTCATTGCTAGAAGACAAGAAAAAATGGAACACGCCATCGTTTGGGGTTTTTTTCGGTTTTGTTGTTGGTTTTTTGTTTGTTTGTTTTGTTGTTGTTGTTGTTTTGGGGAGGTGTCCCATAACTATTCCTTTTTCATCGTCTTCATCTTTCAATCCAGTCTTCATTATCCTTTTCCTTTCCTTTCTTTCTTTCCTTCTTTCTTTCCCTGTTGAACGACAGTAAAGTTGGGTTTTTCAAAACCCTGTTTTAATGTGTATATAGTTGCACAGTTTTATACTGAGATTGAAAAATTTGATGAGGTAAACAGTCCTGATATGGCCTCTGTGGTCGGCGGGGCTATAAACAACAGGATTGGATTGGATTGGATTGGTCCTTCCCTATTACTCTTTCTCTCTCTCCCCCCCCCCCCCCCCCCCCCCCCCCCCCCCCCCCCCGAACACGCGCGCGCGCACGCACACACACACACACACACACACACACACACACACATACACACACACCTTTGTGAACAATGCAAAAGAGAAAAAAATAAATACTCCACCATTCTCTTTTATTTTCAGTCGTCCCATGATTATTTCTTATCATCGTATTTTATCTTGTCTTCCCCCTTCCTTCCTTCCTTTCTTTCTTCCTTACCTTCCTTTTCTTCCTTCCTTCATTCATTCATTCCATCCTTCATTCACTTTTGATTCGTCCCATAATTATTTCTTATCATCGTCTTTTATCTCTAGTCTCTTTCCTTCCTTTTCTTCCTTCCTTCATTCCTTCTTTATTTCTTCCTTCCTTCATTTCCTTCCTTCCTTCATTCATTCCGTCATTCCTTCATTTTTGATTTTGTCCCATAATTATTTCTTATCACCGTGTTTTATCTCTTCTTCCTTTACTTTGTTCCTTCTTCCTTCCTTTTCTTTCACTTCCTTCTTCCTTTCTTCCTTCCATCCTTCCTTCCTTCATTCATCTTTGCTTTCCTTCCCTTCCTTACTTCTTTCCTTCCTTCTTTCTTCCTTTTTTCCTTCCATTTTTCCTTCCTTCTCTCTTCCTTTTTTCCTTCCATTTTTCCTTCCTTCTCTCCTTCTTTTTCCTTCCATTTTTCCTTCCTTCTTTCCTTCCTTTTTTCCTTTCCCTTTTTTCCTTCCTTATTTCCCTTTCCCTTTTCTTTCCCTTTTTTTCCTTCCTTCTTTCCTTCCTTCTTCCTTTTTCCTTCCTTCTTTCCTTTTTTCCTTCCTTCTTTCCTTCCTTCTTTCCTTTTTTCCTTCCTTCTTTCTTTCCTTTTTTCCTTCCTTTTTTCCTTCCTTTTTTCCTTCCTTTTTTCCTTCCTTTTTTCTTCCTTATTTCCTTCCTTCTTTCCTTCCTTCTTTCCTTCCTTCTTTCCTTTTTTCCTTCCTTCTTTCCTTCC
>CM054140.1:64469888-64472388 GCA_028751875.1 Rapana venosa | reverse complement strand
TGTTGGTTTGTTTTTTGTTTGTTTTGGTTTGGTTTTGTGTGGTTGTTGTTGTTTGTGTGTGTTTGTTTGTTTGTTGTTGGTGGGGTTTTTGGGGGGTCAGATTATCGTTGCTGTTATTTGTGTGTGTGTGTTTCTTTGTTTGATTGTTGTTTCCTTTTGTTTATATCTAGATACACTTTTTCTTTTATTACTTCCAAACTTGAAACGAAGACGTTTTATTTCACTTTTTTAAAAAAAACAACCTCTATTATTGACGATTCGTAAATTTTTTTGTCGTTTGTGTGTCTATAATAAAGTTCAATTTTGTTGGTGAAAATACATACAATCAAAACACAAAAGACGCCATAGCATACCTCTTTTTTGAAAACCTCACTTTTCACTAAATGAAAGGTTTGATATCTCCGAAGTCGAAATGCTGGTACCTAAATGGTGGTGGTGGTGGTGAGGAGGAGGGATGGGGGGGGGGGGGGGGGGGGTTAAATGTCACACAGGCAAAATTCTCACCATTGGTAAAACCTCGAGATCTAGCCAAGGAACGAAAAAATAAAGTTTGCTAAAATACATAAAAGCCATTTTCCTTAGTACATATAATTATTATTATTATCTTTAAAAAAAAACAACAACCCCAAAAACAAACTCACCCAAACCCACCACCTAACCTTACTGACAAAGTTTAGACGAGGTCACCCGAAGTCCTGGAATGCTTTCTCTTTATTTCTTTCTCACTCTTCCTCCCTCCCTCTATAACAACCGAAAAAGTGACCAAAACGGTCAACTCGCCACCACCACCATTACTACTTCTACTATACTACTACTTCTACAACTACTACTACCACCACCACACCACCACCACCATACTACTACTATACTACTTCTACCATTGCCACTACCACCACCACTACTACTACTACCACTACTACTATTCTACCACTACCAGTACTACCACTACTATTACCACTACCACCACTACCACCACTACTACTACCACCACCACTACCACCACCATACTACACTACTACCACTACTTCTACCACTACACCACTACTACTACCACCACTACCACCACTACAACTACCACCACTACTACTACTACTAGCAAAGAAAAAAAAGACTATGATACACACACACACACATACGAACCTCTTTACTAATGAAAGCGACTGGCACCATGTGTGTGTGTGTATAGGTAGGTATACGTACATGTATACATGCACGCTTGTGGCAGACAGCTTGTAGGCTGAAATCTTGCGGAACAAACCGAAGCCGAACTCATAATGACCTGAATTATTGAACAGACAAGGGAGGCAAACCGGACCGACTTTGCCCTGCAGGCAGTACTGTACTGTACTGCACTGCACTGGTCCTTACTTTTTTTGGTCTTCTAGGTCTTGTGTGGTGGTCAGTGAGAGAGAGAGAGAGGGAAGGGGGGGGGGGAGAGGGGGAGAGGGAGAGGGAGGGAGGGAGAGGGGAAGAGTGAGGGAGGGGAGTGGAAGAAGGAGGGAGGGACAGAGGAGGATAACGATAACGAAATTTTATTTTCTGAGGGTAATAGAAGTACAACACTTTTTTTTCCAAACATCCAGCCCTTGAGAGGAGGAGAGAGAGGGAGGGAGGGGGATGGGAGGGGGGAGTGAGAGGGGTGGGAGGGAGGGGGAGGGAGAAAGAGAGAGAGAATTTTTTATTTCTTTTGCTTTTTTTGTGTTATTGTTCTTTTCGTAGCTGAGAAGGAGAGAGAGAAATTTTTCTTTGTCTTGCTTTTTTTGTAGGGTTTTTTTCCCGTGTTTTTTGTTGTTGTTGTTCTTCTTCTTCTTTTCCTAGCTACTACCATAGTGATGATATCAGAGCGAAAAGTAATAAAAATGGAAGAACAAAAGTTTGGTGGGTTGTGTATGTTTGGGGGTGGGGAGGAGGGAAGAGGAAAGGAGAGGGGAGGGGGAGTGAGTTTGGGGGCGGGGTTGGTGTGGAGTGTGTGTATGTGATGGGTGTGTGTGTGTGTGTGTGTGTGTGTGTGAGGAGAGAGAGAGAGAGGAGAGAGAGAGAGGAGAGAGAGAGAGAGAGAGAGAGAGAGAGAGAGAGAGAGAGAGAGAGAGAGAGAGATTGTGTGTGTGTGAGATTGTGTGTGCGCGCGCCTTTCCTTTCCTTTGTATGTTATTGCTTTTTTATGTTAAATTTTTATATTGTTGATGATTTCTTTCTTTTTATGGAGGGTAGGGAGGGGGGGGAGGTAGGAGGTGGGAAGAAGAGGTCGTATACTTGGGAAGAAAAAACAACACATCATTGGGAAAAGAACGAGAAAGAAACAGAAAAGGGGGGCAAAAAGAAATGAAGAGTTTGTCGTTAAAAAAAGTATGGAAGAATGTTGGTACTAACAGAGACACGCAGGAGCTCGAGGGAGCAAAAACTACTGTCAAAGAAAAGTGTAGGGGAAAACAAAACAAAAAAGAGACATTTACGACAAGATTTGGTTTGAGTATTGTCTTTGTCTCTGTCTGTCTGCCTG
>CM054140.1:64457388-64467388 GCA_028751875.1 Rapana venosa | reverse complement strand
AAACGTAGATGGTGAGGGGGAACACAGAGAGAGAGGGGGGGAGGGGGCGATGGAGAGGACAGAGAGGGGGGGGGGGGTTGCAGAGAGGCGAGGGGGACTGAGACAGACAGACAGAGACAGAGAGACAGAGCTCTGTAACTGTATGCTGGCAACCTCTTGCCTCCACCTCCACCACCTCCACCTCCACCACCACACCAACCCACCCAACCTTTAGCGAAGCACGTGCTGCTCCGAACGGCACAAGACAAAACCCTCTGTTATGAGAAAGAGAGAAAGAGGAGAGTGTGTGTGTGTGCGTCTCTGCTTCTGTGTCTGTGTTGTTCAAAGACAGAAGGAGCCAGGTATATACTACATATATACTTGACTGCTGAGCCCACTCGACAGGTTGAAGAAGAACAAATTAGCAACTGGTGGTAGTGAGCGTGCACGCGCGTGTGTGCAGGTGTGCGGTTGTTGATCTACCTAGTTCCAATACTCCACCACTACCACAGTTCGTTCTCAAAGACCGAGGCTCCGATTTCTAGTTCAGGGAAATTTTTGTATGTGTGTGTGTTTGTTTCGGGTGGGTGTAGTTAGTGGTGGTGGTAGTGGTGTGTTATGGTAGTACCCCACGTTTCGTAAAAATAGCGGTGTTTGGAAAATGAGGGGATTGTGTTTGGACATGGGATCCGTTAGGTCTGCCACCCGTTTAGTGTGGTACGGGGTAGTGGTGGTGGTGGTGGTGGTGGTGTAGTGTGCTGCTGTTTCGCTGGTGTGAAAAGTGCAAGGATCCCGTTGTTCTTCCTTGCTGTGTGTGCTGTGGGGGTTGGCGACTGCTGCTGTTGTTGTTACCTGTGGTGCTAAAAGATTGGGAGAAAGAGAGAGAGCGATATCGGTTAGTGTATCGGTGTTAGTGGTGGTAGTGCGTGGTGCCGTGGCTTTGTTGCGTGGACTGATTTCGTGAAAGTGGGATATTTCCTGGGATTTTTGTAAAATTTATTTTGTGTGTGTTGTTTTGTTATTTACAGTCCTATGTTTGGGTGTCTTAGTAGGTATGTGTGTGCTTCGTCACAGGAAAGCAAATTCGGAAACAGAGAGAATTTTCTGAACAAGACGAAGACAGTGTTCAAAAATTATTTTTAAAATTGTTGACTAAGGTGAAGAATTTTTTAATTGTACAAAAATGTCACTTCAGAGTATTTAACAACAAAAATGCGTGGGTATATTTTTCTTTGCAAGGGAACAAATTTTTATAAAAAGGAATAAATTGTAAACAAAGATGAAAACAAACCGTGTTTGAAATTATAGAAAACGCTTCGTTTAAAAAAGTTTTGACCGCAAGTTATCTAGATTTCTTTTTATTCAGGTAACTTTGCTAAATGCAGAATACTCTATTCTCCTTCTTCTTCGGAAAAGGGTAAATATTATAGAAGAAAAAGAATACAGTTATCGATTATGAAATCTAGTATAGAGACGTTGGTCTGAGAGATTTGCAAAACTCACTACTTCAGCATTTAAACGCTCCAATTTAACTGAAAGGTTTCATGTAGTATCTTTTTAAGTTTTTTTTTTTTTAAAACGTTCTCTCTGACAAATCAAGTGTCGCACTTCAAAACCATGAAAAAAGTGGTAATATTGTGAGTGTTATTTCCTACACAACATTTTGATTTTCACACACAAAAAAGCCGTATAAATTCATTGAAGTAAGACTGGATTTAAATCGTGTATTTTGTTCTAAGCAGGAAAAAGCACTGGATTAAATCATGGAATAAGTCTTTGGATTTGACGCCTGTGGTAGTAGTATCGTGAATTATGTTTCCTACACAACATTTTGATCTTCAAAGAGAGAAAAGGATAAATTCATCAAAATAAGACTATGGATTTAAATCGTGTATTATTTTAATACTCAACAGGTGGCAAATAACCCGGGGTTAAATTATGGAAATAAGACTTGGATTTGAACCCTGTGGTAGTATGGTGAATTATATTTCCTACTCAACATTTTGAGCTTCAAAGGTAAAAGTCCGATAAATTCATTGAAGCAAGACTTGTTGGTTTCATAATCATGGGGAAAAAACGGATTTAAGTCATGAAAATTAGACTTTGGATTTGAACCTTGTGGTAGTAGTGTCGTGATTTTTTCTTCCTACACATTTTGATCTTCAAAGAAAAATCGATTGTTTTACTGAAGGAAGCTTGTGGATTTAAACCGTGTAATATTTTCATACTTGACAGGGGGCAAAATGGATTAAATCATGGAAATAAGACTTTGAATTTGAACCCTGTGTAAGTATTGTGGATTATATTTCCTACACAACATTCTGATCTTCAAAGAGAAAAAATGGATGAATTCATTAAAGCAAGACTGTGGATTTAAACCGTGTATTTTTATTACTGAACTGTGGCAAAAGAAAAAAAAACACCCGAATTAAATCATGGAAATAAGACTTTGGATTTGAACCTCGTGGTAGTAGTCTCGTGAATTATATTTCCTACACAACATTTTGATCTTCACACCAAAAAAATCTGGATTGATTCATTGAAGCAAGACTTGTGGATTTCATAATCAACCCAAAAAAGCAAAAACCAACCCCAGATTAAATCATGGAAATAAAGACATTGAATTAGAACCCTGTACTACACCCCTCAACAACAACAAAAAACCCAAGATTAAATCCATGGAATAAAACCAGTGGGGTTCGAACCTCTCACCCCTCAGCCCCACCTTGACTACAGGCAGTGCAAGGCAGTACCCACCATGCCCTTCAAATTGTGTCCCAGTCGAAAGCACCCGCTAGGGCAGCCCAAAGAATCCTGCCACCCGAGGTGATTGAGGAGTTGTCCAAGGTGAGATGGAGTGGCAGCCTGCCTTCACTGTAGCCTTTCTGCCTCCCAAAGAAAGCCGCAGAGTGTGTGTGTGTGTGTTGTGTGTGGGTGGGTGGGTGGGTGTGGGTGGGGGGGGGGTGTAGTGTGGGTGTAGTGTGTGGTGTGGGGTGTGATGTGTTGTGTAGTGTGTGGGTGGGTGTAGTGTGTGTAGGGTGGGTGGAGTAATGTAGGGTGTGTAGTGTGTGTGTGTGTGTGTGTGTGTGTGTGTAGTGTGCGATGTGTAGGGTGTGTGTGTGTGTGTTAGTGTGTGGGTATGGTGTGTAGTGTGCGGTAGGTGTGGTGTGTGCATGTGTGTGAGAGAGTTTGTGAAGTCAAGTTAAGTGAAGTCAAATGTTTATTTATAGATGGTACATTGAATAAGCAGTGTGTGTGCGTGCTTGCGTGCGTGCGTGCTTGCGTGCGTGCGTGTGTGTGTGTGTGTGTGTGTGTGCGTGCGCGCGCATGTAGTGTGTGTGTGCGTGCGTGTGGGTAACTATATCTGTAGTGTAGTGTGTGTGTTTGTGTGTGTGAGAGAGAGAGAAAACAGTGATTGATGAAGCTCATAATCGCTGTTTTACATGCTAAGATTACAAGAAGCGAGATGGAAAGGGGAGGGAGAGAGAGAGAGAGGGGGGGGGGGGGGGTGTGGAAAAAAAATTGACGAAAGTCAAGCGCACGCGTGTTGGCTTATAGTATTGTGTCTTGTGTGGCAAGAGAGAGAGAGATTTTGGGTTTTTTGTGGATTTGTTTTTATTAGCCAGTAGGCTTGTGTGTGCTGAAAATAGCTCTGTTGTGTGTGTGTGTGGTTTGTCTCGATCTATGTTTGATGTTTGTTTGCCTAGTCTGTCTTTCTGTCTGTTTCTGTTGTTCTCGTAGAATAACATACATACACCTACGTGCACGCACGCACACACATACACACACACTCATACACATACACACACGCACGTACGTATGCACACACACACACTACACACATAAACACACACACACACACATACACACACTCTCTCTCTCTCACACACTTTCCCCAAATCGTTCCTGACGCAACACAAGTATGCAAGATAGAGAAGATACCACAAAAATCGTTGGCGCCAACGCTGATAATTAGTAATGAATCATTTTGTTTTTGTCTGTCTGTCTTTCTGTCTATCTACCTGTCTGTCTGTCTGTCTTTCTTTCTGTCTGTCTTTCTCTGTGTCTGTCTGTATCTCTCTCTATCTCTCTGTGTCTTCGTCTCTGTCTATGTCTCTCTCTGCCCCGCCCCTGTCTCTGTCTCTCTCTGTGTCTCCCCCTGTCTCCGCCTCTGTCCGTCTGTTCCTCTCTCTCTCTCTCTCTCTCTCCTTCTCCTCTCTCTCTCTCTTCTCTCTCTCTCTCTCTCTCTCTCTCCTCTTTCCCTCCCCCCCTCTCTCTCTCTCTCTCTTCCACCCCCACCCAAGATTCTGTTCACGTCCTATCTCAAATTATTTCTTCTGCCCATCTGTGTTCTGTGTTTCAACTCACTTGGGTGTTAGACTTTATTCATTTCTAATAATTATATAACGTCTAAGGTAGTATCGACGACCCATGACTTCAACTGTTGCACACCCTTTACTCTGTAATCCAACATTTGGTGTAAGCTTAAAGAGGCTCTGTACACGTTTTGCGAGAATAAAACCATCTTTGAAATCCAACCCAAATTCTTCAAACATACAATTCATCATTCTGCAAAGTATCAACCCCCCCCCCCCTCCTCCCTTCCGTCCACTCTTCCTCATTTAAAACGTCGCATCACAAAATACTGCCACCATGACTAATATTAGATTTCAAGACGGAACCTTGAACGATTTTTTTTTTCAAAAACGAAACTTCTGTCGAAACTACCACTACAACCACACCACCATCACCACCACTACCACCACCATCACCACCACTACAACCACCACCACCACTACCACCACCATCACCACCACCACCACAACCACCACCATCACCACAACCACCACCACCACAACCGCCACCACCACCACAACCACCACCACCACCACTACTTCCATCACCTTCGCAACTCTCTCACTACTCTCACTGCCTCTTAGGACACAAGGAAAGATCCATACCCCCACTCCCCACCTTTCCACACAAAAAAAGCAACAAAAAACCGAAGAAAAATTGTCACGGTGTCCTTTGTTCCCATTCTGGGGACTTCCCAAACGGCTCACCGGAAGAGCCGGAGACAAGATGGCGGCCCCCTTGGGACCCGGAAGCCGTGTCGAAGAGTTACTGACCCCTGAACCTACCTTACCCACATACACAGCTGGCGGTCTATGGTCTTGTGTGGATTCCTTTTTTTTTTTGGAGGGGGGGGGGGGAGGGGGGGGGGGGGAGGAGAGGGGGTGATGGTGAAGAGGTGTGTGTGTGGGGGGGGATGTTCAAGGGGCAGGTTGATGGATGAATGAAAAGCTTGAGTGGTTGATTCTTTGGGCGGGCGTAGATAGAAGTAGACAAAACAGGTTGAAAAAAAATGAAGGGGGGTGGTGGTGGGGGGGGGGGGGGGGGGGGGGGTAGTATCTCCTTTTTTTATGTCTGTCCGTTTGTTCTTCCTGTCTGTCTGCCTGCCAGTCTCTGTATCTGTCTTTGTCTCTGTCTCTCTGTCGGTCTGTCTCTCTCTCATTCTCTGTCGCTCATTCTCTATCTGTCTGCCTCTCTGTCTCTGTCTCTATCTTTTTTTTGTCTGTCCATCTGTTCTTCCTGTCTGTCTTCCTGCCTGTCTCTGTATCTGTCTCTATCTGTCTCTGTCTCTCTGTCTGTCTCTCTGTCTGTCTGTCTCTCTCATTCTCTGTCGCTCATTCTCTGTGGCTCATTCCCTGCCTGTCTGTCAGTCTGTCTGTCTGCCTCTCTCTCTCTCGTGGGTGATCGTGATGTTTGCTTATGTACAAAATAAAAGGGGGGAAAAATGATACAATGCACACAACACTACTTGCACAGTAACTGTAATAAATATAATTAATCCTACAGATATCAATTGAATCTCTTGTCAACTATTTTGCGGTGGATTTTGTTTTTCTTCTAAAAGTAATCTCAGGCATAGTGCCAATTTAATTATCTCAAAAGTTATACAGAACTTAACAGGATGTATGAAAAAGGATACTGTCCAAAAGTTGTATTGGAAAAAATATAATGTCAAAAGAGTAGCGTAGTGCTGAATCATCGGAATTTAATCATCATTTAGGAGTAATGGTATCCGCTATAAATGTTTCCGTTGACATTAAGAAGATACCATTTAGCGAAAGTGTATTCTTCTCTTCAAATACTTAAGTTTTGTTACTGTTTGGAAGTGTGGGTAGGTGCTCTTATTTTTTGCGTGATTGTTGTTGACATTACGAAATAACCAAAAATGAGAACACCAAAGAAAGTGTCTTTTTCTCAATAATCATATATCCATATCGCTTTCAACCTTCTCTCTCTCTCTCTCTCTCTCTCTCTCTCTCTCTCTCTCTCTCTCTCTCTCTCTCTCTCTCTCTCTCTCTCTCTCTCTCTCTCTCTCTCTCTCTCTCTCTCTCTCTCTCTCTCAGTGTTGCAGTAAACTTTCTGAGCTGATGACATCTGTAACATTTACATAGAGAGACGTATGAATGAATAACATTGAACACAATGCTGTTTCTGATTGGTAACAGTTTTACCATTGTTCATTATCCAGTTTTGTTTTGTGATGTGTTGTACTATTTGTAACATTTGTTGCTGGTGGTTCTGATAAAGTATGTGCTCTGGGCACACACACATACACGTATACATACACACACGCACGCTCACACACACACACACTTACACGCGCGCACACACACATACACACACGCGCGCGCGCGCTCAGAGAGAGAGGGAGAGAGAGTGGGGGAAGGGAAGGATGGAGGGAGGAGATAGAGTTGTGCGTATATTCTGTATTTTTTCTGGGATGTGCGGGATTTTCCGTGATTTTTGTGTTTTTGTTGTGTTTTTTTTGCGGGTGGAAGGGGGGGGGGGGGGTGGCTGTTAGCGTTTTTCTACATTATCACTTGATCATAATTTTTTCAAATAACATTATATAATGTGAATGAACATCGGAATAAGTCCACCCATAACCAAACCCCTCTCATTCTATCCATCACTTGAATACCTCAATTCACCAGATGACAACGATATCACCTCAAAGAACATAAACACACCCAAAAAAAATCGCCACTACCCACCAAAAACCAAAAAACCCACCAACAACCCCAAAACTGCTTTCGCTCTATCAAACCATTGGGTTCAAACCTTTACCCTCTCTCTCTGTCTGTGTTCCAGCCTCTCAAGCGGCAGCGTTCTACCCGCTCCAACCGCTCCAACGCCTCCCGGCGGCGCCAGAACGAAGACGCCTGCACCACTTGCCTACGAGGCACCCTCCACTGCTACAATGTCTGCATACTGGTCAGTCAGCGCTCATGGCCTCTCTCTCTGCAGTGGCTTGTTTTGTGTGTGTGTGTGTGTGTGTGCTGCATTGGTTGCGATGGTGTGTTGTATAGTGTGGTGTGTGTGTGTGTGTGTGTATGTGTGTGTGTGCTGGATTGGTTGTGATGGTGTGTTGTATAGTGTTTGTGTGTGTGTGTGTGTGTGTGTGTTGTGTGTGTGTGTGTGTGTGTGTGTGTGTGTGTGTGTGTGTGTGTGTGTGTGTGTGTGTGTGTGTGTGTGTGTAACTGCCGTCAGCGCCTGGGCTTTATCACAGTTCTTGATTAAACCATTGACGCTGGGGGCAACAACAGCAAAGTGAGAGGCTGTAGTATGACCAGTGGCTTGCTTTCCCACTCATGGAATTCCACTTTACAGCTTAGTCTTTTAGTGATCGACTATGACTGTCTGACTAGGAGGCTTGACTCGCACAGTCCTTATGTGCTGCAGCCCTGGGGGCTGGTTGGCCTTTGGAGAACATCTCCAACGCTGACTGTCCTTATGCTCACTTGGCCGAGAGAGTGGGGATGTACTGTGGGCAAGGCATCTCCACTATAATCAAATTTCTGCCCAGTTTCCAAAACAGCAGCTGCCTCCTCTGCTGTTTTGGAGGTCATCGTCGGACACGACGGACAAACATACATAGTGTGTTGTTACGAAGCGATGAACGACAGCTTGGGACATCGTTACGCATTAACTTTAAAGATGCCTAACTTTTAGGACTTGGCCTGTGACGGATTTGGATTCAGCACCCCAAAAATCATTTTGGAATCATCCAAAAAAAAAAACCAGCCCCAAAACTTGATATAATTATATCTCGAAAAGAAGTTATCTTAATTTTGCCTGAAACAAGGTTATCCTAATTTTGCCTGAAACAAGGTTATCCTAATTTTGCTTGAAACAAGGTTTTCCTAATTTCGCCCGAAGAAAAAGGTTATAATTTTGCCTGAAACAAGGTTATTCTTATTTCGCCCGAAAAAAAGGTTATTCTAATTTTGCCTGAAAAAGGTTATCCTAATTTCGCCCGAAAAAAAACGGTTATTCTAATTTCGCCTGAAACAAGGTTATTCAAATTTCGCCTGAAACAAGGTTATCCTAATTTCGCCTGAAACAAGGTTATTCTAATTTCGCCTGAAACCAGTCTATCCTAATTTTGGTTGGACTAATGGGCTTTTTTATTTATATATTTTTCTTTTTTAACTTTTGAGGATTTTACTTATCTTATTTTTATGATAATGGAATAAATACTGATGTGGGTTGTTATTTTACATCCAATCCCCCGTATGTATGCAGCGGTTTTGGGGGAGGTAAATTTTGGCTTATAGTGGATAGTTTGTTTGACTTTCTGTGTGTGTGTAAATATAATATTGATGGTATTTTAAGTCATGAGGTATGTTCATGCATTAATTTTGAACTGCTCTCTAGAAAATTGTGATACCAAACACATACTTTATCACCTCAAAAGCGAGAGTAAATTATGGGAAGAACACGCACTTCTTTTCTCGTTTTTGGAAAGGAAACATTTGCCTACACAAAATAGCACGACTCGGTATCAGAATCGCAGGCCAAACTGTGAGTGATTTTCTTTCATGTTGATACACATAAAGTTGATAGATAAAACCACTTGAATTTTAAACATCAGTGTGGGGAGGGATAGCCTAGTGGTTAGAGTGTTGCGCTCGTGATCTGACGGCCCGGGTTCGAGCCACCACCGAGACACTCTGTTTATAGGGATGCTTTTCCCACCTGGGGTTGACATCAGTACTGACTCCACTCCCCCGACAGTCCTCGAGATGAGACTATATAAACCAGGGGCCCCGTGTGCGAACGCACGTAGAACATGTTTGTTACCCACACGTTCAAACGCCCGTTCTGCCTATCGGAAGAGTAGGCCCTTTTTGTGCGAGTAAGCTTGGAAGGACAAAGTATGATTATTAATTTTATGAACAAAAACAAGACCCTCGTGCGCTCTGCTGTAGTATTTCGATGTCATCTCGGAAGTCGGAATGCGTCTACCTTAATGGTGAGAAAAGGTTTGCGTGCGCGAAATTCTCACCGTTGGTGAACTTCGGAGCTCTAGCCGAGGACAAAACAAAACAAATATTATTTTTTAGACATCGGTGCTATTCATCCATGTTTAGACACAAGCCTGCAAACGCACACACACACACTCACACACGTTAAATCCTGTTCCGCTTTTCGGAAGAGTAGGCCATTGTGTGCCGGTGGAAACAGATGACAAAATTGACAAAACCGCATACACACGGGGACTGGATGTAAAAAAGCACGAGTGCTTATGCCAATATCCTCGATATAAAAGAATAAATAAATAACACACACACACACACACACACACACATATATAATATATATATATATATATATAATATATATATATATATATATATATATATATATATATATATATATATATATATATATATATGGAAGACCACACAGGAACAGTCAGCATTGGAGGGCGAACAATCACCAACCTCAGGTTTGCCGATGACATTGACGGTCTGGCAGGAAATGAAGAGGAACTGGCCAACCTAGTGAAGAAACTGGACGAAATATCCTCACAATACGGCATGGAAATCAGTGCCGAGAAAACCAAGCTCATGACAAACAGTGCCCAGCCAATCACCACCAAGATCACTCTCAACGGAAAAGAACTGGAGACAGTTGACCATTTCAAGTACCTTGGAGCCATCAT
>CM054140.1:64449888-64452388 GCA_028751875.1 Rapana venosa | reverse complement strand
TTGGGGGGGGGGGGGGGGGGGGGGGGGGGAGGGAGGTTGCGTAGAGGGGTGGGGGTGGTGGGTGGGATGTTTCTTGTGTAATGTTGCCATCGTGTGAACGTAAAAGTTTTAAGGTTATATTTTGTGCGTGTGGGCGGTGTGTGTGTGTGTGTGTGTGTGTGTGTGTGTGTGTGTGTGTGTGAGAGAGAGAGAGAGAGAGAAGAGAGAGGGGTTGCCATCGCGTGAACGTAAGTCTAAGGTTTTATTTTTGCGAGGGTGGCTGTTTAATGTTGCGATCGTGTGAACGTGATAGCTGTAAAACTTTTTTGGCTCTTGCCCTCCTCCTCGTCGTTCGTTGGTGTCTCTGTTGTGCTGTCTTTACGTTCGTTGTTGTCTTTTTATGTTTGTGTTATGTTATGTCGCTAGCTGTTTTGTGAGGGTGGGTGGGTGTTTGCTGTGCATGCAGTAACCCATTGATGTGTTTGTCCTGAGATTGACCCTGGGGTATTTTTGAAAACGATGCGGGTTTTAAAAAAAAAAAAGAACTTTTGGGGGAGAATCGAGGCTTTTTGTTTGTTTGATAGGAGTTGTTAACATGTCATAGCAGTTAATGTAAAGGTGTTCCCATAACTTTTGTGGTCGTAGGGAGCGAGGCGTCAGAGATCTCAGCTCCTCAGCCCTAATATGGCCTGTAATGTACCCCTGATATGGCCTATGATATGGCCTGTGATATAGCCCTGATATGGCCTGTGATATAGCCCTGATATGGCCTGTGATATAGCCCTGATATGGCCTGTGATGTACCCCTGATATGGCCTATGATGTACCCCTGATATGGCCTGTGATATAGCCCTGATATGGCTTGTGATATGGCCCTGATATGGCCTGTGATATGGCCCTGATATGGCCTTTAATATAGCCCTGATGTGGCCTATGATATAGCCCTGATATGGCCTATGATATAGCCCTGATATGGCCTTTGATGTACCCCTGGTATGGCCTCTGATATAGCCCTGATATGGCCTGTGATATGGCCCTGATATGGCCTGTGACATATCCCTGATATGGCCTCTGATGCACCCCTGATATGGCCTCTGATATATCCCTGATATGGCCTCTGATATATCCCTGATATGACCTGTGATATGTCCCTCGTTTGAAGTCTTTCGCAATTTGCAAGAAGATATAAATGTACTTCTGGAATGGACTCACTTGAACCATATGGCCCTTCATCCAAAGAAAACTAAATTTATGCTCATTTCCACAAGACAGAAACGACAGAACCTTAATAGCAATCTACCATTTCTCTACATTGGCAATGAAAAAATTGAAGAAGTCTCAAATCACAAAATTTTAGGAATAACTATTGACAACAACCTATTATGGTCTGCCCACATCCAAAACCTGTCAAAAAACATTGCCTCAAAAATATACCAACTCTGTAAGATAAAAAACTTCCTAACTCTGCATCCCAGAAAAAATATTCTTCTATTCTTACATTCAAACAGCAATAGATTATGCATCTACACTGTGGGATATGGCCAGCAATAATTTACTTAAATTAATAGTGAGGGTGCATAAACGCGCCCTTAAGCTTATCCTAAACAATTCATCATCTTTAACAGTTGCTGACCATTCAGATATTAATATTCTTCCCCTTAACTCCAAGCATCTTTTCAATAAAGGAGTTTTGATGCATAAGATCTTGCATGGAAATGCCCCATCTTTATTACAAAGCATCTTCACAGTAAATGATTTTAGACGCTCTCATTTGATTAATCTACCTCTACCTAAGATAACACTATTCAAATCAAGTCTAGCATATTCTGGGGGCTGGCTGTAGAATAGGCTTCCCTACCAACTAAAAAATGAAACTAATCTGAAAAAATTTAAAACAATGTATCAAGATCTTTTGATGAAACAATGTGATACAACATATCTCCTTCCCAAGATGTATTAATACAACATTTATTTCCGCTTTCCATACTTCTTGTTCCTCTCTCTGTCTCACTATCTCTGTCTCTATCTCAGACTGTCTATCTGTCCCTCTGTTCTGTCTGTCTGTCTATCTATCTGTCTGTTTGCCTGCCTGCCTGCCTGTCTGTCTGTCTGTCTGTCTGTCTGTCTGCCCGTCTGTCTGTCTCTGTCTCTGTCTCTATCTCTCTCTCTCGTGTATTTGTTGATATCAATGTGTGTGTACTTTCATATGTATCATAATTATGTTTTTGTTTTCTTGCAGCTTTTTCATTTCTTTTCTTTTCATTTTGAGGGCTGGATGAAAAAAAAGTCTTGTTACTTAATCTATTGCCCTCGTGAAATAAAATTGCGTTTGCGTTTGTGATATGGCCTGTGATGTAGCCCTGATATGGCCTGTGATATAGCCCTGATATGGCCTGTGATATAGCCCTGATTTGGCCTGTGATATAGCCTTAATATGGCCTATGATATAGCCTGATATGGCCTATGATATAGCCTGTGATATGGCCTGTGATATGGCCCTGATATGGCCTGTGATAGAGCA
>CM054140.1:64439888-64444888 GCA_028751875.1 Rapana venosa | reverse complement strand
TCTTCTTCTCTCCGCCTCCCTCCTTCTTCTTCTCCTCCCCCTTCCTCCTTCTTCTTCTTCCTCCTCCTCCCTTCCTCCTTGTTCTCCTCTTTCTACGTCTTCTCCCCTCCTCCCCAAACTCCGCCATCAACTTTTTCTTCAAAAAAAAAGAAAAACCCGAATATTTTCACTGTTTTCCCTCCTCCCCATTCTTCCCCTTCTGCTTCTCTCCTAATGCTTGTGGTTTCCCTCTCTCTTCTCCTTCTCCTCTTTGCTCCCCCTCACCTCCCTTCTCCTTTCTTCCTTCTTCCCCCCTTTCCCCTTTCTTCTCCTCCTCTCCCCTCCTTTCTTTTTTCCCTTTCCTTCTTCTTCCCCCTTTCCCCCTTCCCTCCTTCTCCTTTTTCCTCCTCCCCTCCTTTTCTTCTCTCCTCCCCTTTCCTTCCTCCTCCTCCTTCTCCCCCATCCACCTCCTTCTCCTTCTCCTCCTCCTTCTTCCCTTTCCTTCCTTCCCTTTTCCTCCTCCTTTCTCCCCTCCTTCCTCTTTCCTTCCCCCTTCTCTTTTCTCCTATTCCCCCCCTCCTCCTTCTCCCCTTCCCCCTTTCCCCCTCCTCTCTTCCTTCTTCCCCTATCCTCCTCCTCTTCTCCTCCTTCTTCCTCTCCTAAATCTTCCTCCACCCTCCTTCTCCACCACCCCTCCTTCCCTCCTCCTCCTTCTCCTCCTCTTTCCCTCCTCCTTCTCCTCTTCCTCCTTCTCCTCCTCCTCTTCTTTCCTCCATCTCCTCTCTCCACCACCACCCCTCCTTCTCCTCCTCCCCCTCCTTCTCCTCCCCCTTTCCCTCCTCCCCCCCTTCTCTTTCTTTCCTCCTTCTTCTCCTCATCATCCTTTTCTTCCTCCCCCCTTTCTCCCGACTACCCAACCTCACTTTCCCCTCCTCCTTCCTCCTCTGCCTTACTTCTTTTGCCTTTCTCTTTCCCCATCTCCCTCCCCTTTCCCAACTCCTTTTTCGGCCTCATTGTTTTTTACTCTCCCCCCCTCCTCCGTATTTTCCTCTCCTAACCCCCCTTTCTCCTTCTGCTCTTCTATCTCTCACTAGACTTCTGCTCGCTCTCATCTTTTTGCCCACCTTTTCTTGGCTGAAAAGAGGGTACGTAGTAGTTCAAGGGGGGAGGGGAAGGAAGGGTGGGTTGGGTGGGTGTTGTGGCGTCATAAAATAACTGTTTGGCGCAATAACAGTCACTTGGGTTGGTGTGGAGAAGGGGTAGTTGGGGGTTGGGGGAGGGGGGGGGTGGTAGGGAGGGAGGGAGGGGAGCGTGGGAGGTTCTAAACCTTGAAGTGTTTGGCGCTAAGCCTAGGCTAGGTTTTCCAGAAACCTCTTTGGTGCCGACAGTCAAACTTGAAACTAATCCTGGTGGTTTAAAGGGTGGCAGTAGTGCTTCATCACCTGGAAACTTTGCGCTCTCTTTACTGCCCGGTTTTTTTATTCTGTTAGATTTTTTTTTTATTTTAGTGGCTGTTTATTTTCTTCTTGTTGTTGTTGTTCTTGTTCGTGTTGGTCTTGTTTTCTTCTTCCGCAGTTCTTCTTTATCCTTTCTTTTTTACTTCTTCTTCTTCGCACTTCTTCTTTTCTTCCTTCTTCTTCTCTTTTTCTTCTTCTTCTTCTTCTTCTTCGTTCCTTCTTCTTCTTTCTTCCCTTTTTCTTCTTCTTTTCTTCTTCTTCTTCTTTCTTCTTCTTCCTTCTCTTTCTTCTTCTTCTTCTTCTTCAATTTTTCTTTGCAATTCCCTTTTTTTTTTCTTTTTTCTTCCTTCTTTTTCCTTCTTCTTCTTCAAATTCTTCTTCCTCCTTCTTCTTCTTTCTTTCTTCATTCTTCTTTTTTTTTTCCTTTCGCAATTCTTCTTCTCCCTTTTTCTTCTTCTTCTTTTTTCATTCTTTTTTTTCTTCTTCTTCTCCTTCCCTTTTTCTTCTTTTTAAATTTTTCGCAATTCTTTTCCTCTGTTTCGCAATTCCTTCTTCTTTTTTTCTTCGCAATTCTTCTTCTTCTTGCAATTCTTCTTCTTCTTTTTCTTTGCAGTTCTTTTCTTCTTCTTCTTTCTTCTTCTTCTTCTTCTTCTCTCTTTTCTTCTTCGCAATTCTTCCCTTTTTCCGCAATTCTTCTCTTCGAATTCTCTTTTTTCGCATTCTTCTTCTTCCCTTTTCCTTTTAAAAGTTTTGTTATCTTTGTTGTTGTTGTCTCTGACTCTTTGTCTCCCCTTGTTTATATGTATCTTTACAAACACTGCATCTCCATGAAATTTTTCCTTCTCTGTCGGTCTTTCTCTGTCTCTGCCTCTCTCTTGTAAGCTCTCACCCCCCTCCCCCCTCTTGTCTCGCCCTGTGTCCCTGCTCTTTTCTCTCTCGTCTGTTTCTTCTATTTAAAATCACCATCCCTCCCTCTCTCAGTGACCGAAATGTAAAGAAATAATCCAAAGGCAACAGGGAAAGCATGCATGCATACCACAAAAAAGGAACCACCCCCTAACTCTCTCTGATCACACACCAAAGAAGACAAAAGCTTGATCGAAACTTCTATGCTGCCTACTGTAGAAAAGATAGATAGATAATAGATGATAGAAATAGATAGGGGGGGGGGGGGGGGAAAGGGTAGATAGATAGATATGCCTGACCTTTGAAGAGGTTCAGAGAAGCGTAAGGGCAAAGAATGCCCGTGGTTTAGCCTACCATCTTCAAAGCGCACTGCCAGTTTTAAAAATACACATGCATACATGCACACCATCCAGTACAATTATATACATGTACATGCACACCACCTTTCTACTTCGCCGGCCTAGAGAATGTTTGGTTTTTTAGCATCTCACTGTGCATGTGGAAGATGCTCATTAGCCTTTTGGGAAAACTGTGGTTGTGTGTGTGTGGAAGAGGAGAGAGAAGAGAGAGAGAGAAGAGAGAGAGAGAGAGAGAGAGAGAGAGAGAAGAGAAGGCTTTTAGCAATTTTTTCGAAAGGAAAATGGAATAAGTACTCGGTGTCTTTTTTCCACATCCAGTCCCTGTGTGTAGTGCAGGGTTTTAAAAAATGTTATCACCCGTTCCCAGTGGTACGCAATGGCCTACTCTTTCGAAGAGCTGAACGGGTTTTAACGTGTGCGCGCGCACGGTGTTTCGCGTGCGTTTGTACACGGGGCCTCGGGTTTCTAGTCTCATCCGAACTTTTAGAGAGAGTGGAGTTGGCACTGATGTTAACTCCAGAGGGAAAAAAATCCTCTTGAACGAGATTCGAACCCGGGTCAGCAGATCACGAGTGCAATGCGCATCACTCTAACCACCAGGCTATCCCGTCTGCCTATATATAATAATTATGATAATGTATGGAATTTATATAGCGCTGAATCTTGTAAAGCAACAAATCAAAAGCGCTCAGATGAATTTTTTTTTGTTAATATCGAGGAAAATGGAATAAACACTCATGTGCTTTTTTACATCCAGTCCCCGTGTGTATGCGGTTTTTTAAAATTTTGTTATCTGTTCCCAACCGGCACACAATGGCCTACTCTTTCGAAAAGCGGAACAGGATTTAACGTGTGCTCAAGATGTTCTGCATGCGTTCGCACACGGGGCCTCGGTTTATAGTCTCATCCGAAGGACTTTGACATTCAGTTCGATTTTTTTTGTGGGGTCAAACTGGGAAGAAAGGGCGAGGCTGAGAATCGAAGCCAGAACCTCACGGTGTACTTGTTGGCAGGCAAAACGTCTTAACCATCCTGCCACCTTCCTTCTACATATTATACAGTAGTGGAGCGTCTCTGATTGGGCTAGGCCTATAGCCTGGCGGTGCTTGGTATGCCTAACTAGTAGACAGGCTCGCTTTCAAGAGAGGTAGGCTAGCGGAGGGGGCTGTGTAGGGTTATCGGTTGATGTGGCGTGGGCGAGCATAGTAATAACTAGCCGACCGTGAAAGAGACTGACACGATGGAGAAAAAATAATAATAATAATAATAATGAGGATGTGGTGATGTAAGCCTGTGAGGAGGATGAGGATGAGGAGGAATAACAGAATGATGGTTAGTCAGGGTTTATCTGTGGGGGGTGGGGGGGGGAAGGATGCGTGTGTGTGTGTGTGTGGAGGGGGGGTGGGGGGGTGCGTGTGTGTGGGGGGGGGGAGATGCGTGTGTGTGGGGGGGGGGAGATGCGTGTGTGTGTGTGTGTGGGGGGGGGGGTGATGCGTGGGAGGGGGGATGCGTGTGTGGGGGGAGGGGGGGGGATGTTGGTGGAGTGTAGTTGTGGGTGTGTGTGATGGATTTTTGTGCGTAAAAAACCGATTCCAGAACGAACCCATGTTTCTGCATGGTGACTGTGGTGTGATGGTAATAGTACAGTGTAGTCATGCCAGCAAGAAGAAGGAATGTTGAGTGTACAAATGTGTCAGTCTCCAACCAGCTGAAACCTGTACAAACACAAAATAATGATGATAATAATAATGATAACTGCATTGAGTGAGGTAAAAAGTGACTTTCGCTTGAGGTAGTAAACATTTCTGGGTTGAAAAAAGCGATTTACACACACATGCACTCGCATGTACGACGCGCGCGGCGCATGTGTATGCACGCACAATCACACACGTACGTACGCACGCACGCAGCACGCACGGGTGCGCACACACATACACACACACTAAATCACTCACCCACACACCCACTCACTCACTTAAGACAGTGTACAACAAAGGGGGCAACAATAAAGAGGGAAAGGTAGAGTCCAAACCAAACGTGAGAGAGGATTGGAACAGTATTACTTTGTTGTTCTGGGTTCCAGTTTTCAAGAAGGGTGAGGGTGTGTGTGTGGGGGGGGGGGGGGGGGGGGAGGATGGACCTTGTGGACGGTTTTTTGTGAGGGTAGGCTACGGTAGGAAGGTACCCGGTAATGAACGACAAAAATTGCATAAAAATACCAAAAGACACACACACAAAAGCAAAGATGTTACATGCTTAGGCTCTTTTATTTTTTTTCCTTAGTTGTGTAACCGTGCCA
>CM054140.1:64417388-64434888 GCA_028751875.1 Rapana venosa | reverse complement strand
AGACAGACAGTCAGACTGAGAGAGAGAGAGATAGGAGATAGAGAGAATAAGGAAAGTAAGAAGAGAGGAGGGTTTGGATGCATGTAATGCAGAATTCATCTTTCAGCGTCCTGGTGTGATTTGTCGGTACGGGTTTTTTTGTTTTTTGTTGGTGGTGGGGGGAGGTTGGGGTATTTTTGCAGGGAGGCAGGGTTTAGATTGGGTTCGGTTTGGGGGGTTTTTCGGGGGGGGGGGGGGGGTGTTTTTTTTTTTGGGGGGGTGGGGGGGTTGTTTTGTGTTTTTTTGTCCGGCTGTGGTGTTCACAGTAAATAGTGTGTGTGTGTTCGTGTGTGTAACAATAACAATAACAATAATTTTAATTCAGTTTTTGCAGGCCATATGGCCCATAGGAACAACAGTTAATCATATACTTTCATGTAAGGTGAACGAACATCCTTACTTCTGATATCTAAACATTTAGTAAGAAATAATCCAACTTTAAACATCAAACTAGGTTTAGTGTTCATACAAAGAAGCTGCACTTTCAGATTCGATGGAAATATGTAATAATACAAAGGAATACATTTTCTTCGCAATACAGCATATTTTGGGCATACAAGTAAAAAGTGACAAACATCTTCAATTTGTTGGCCATCACACTGAGAGCAGAATGGATCAGTAATCGGTTTGCCATAACGTGAAATTCCATTTAAAGGTAATCTGTTTGACCTCAGTAAACATATACCTCTACGGTATTCTAAAGATTCTACTTCACATACATAATTTGCTCTACAAATAATCGGGTGATAATCTAAGTAGTCAGGGTATGCTGATAGAGAGTCATGCATTTTTGTTGGTACACATCTTGTATTCGTATTTGGAATTCTTTCATGAAGGATGAGAAATTACCACAATTTTGCATTGTCCAAACATAACCAAATCCGTGGGTGCATAAAATCTTTCTAACATGTGTTACCCAATTTATTCTCCCTGCTTCATCCTGTCTACACAACATATTGTAGCATTGTCTGGGATATCTATGATCAGGCATATCCAAAATTTTTAGCCAATATTTGATTACTCTGGTAACAGTGTCAACAAAAATGGGATATCTACCACAATCGCCAAGGCAAATATTATTTTTAACATCTCTGCCAACCCCCAGGACCATTTTGCAAATTTTTACCTGTATTTTTTCAATATCATGATACTGCTGAAAACCCCAAATTTCAGAACCATAGAGGAGGATTGGTTTCACTTTTGTATAAAAAATACTAAAAACTGTAGATGCTGGAAGATTCTTTAACCTGAAGTACAATCTTTTGATACCAGCAACAGCCTTCAATGCTTTTCCAGAGAGATTTTCGATACATTTTGACCAGTTCAATGTTGAGCCAAAAACCACACCCAGATAATTATAACTAGATTCTACTTGTATCTGCTTTCCTAAATAACACCATTTTTCAGACTTCTTAGTAAATCCACCATTTTTAAAAACGACTACTTTAGTTTTGTCCATATTTACAGAAAGTCCCCATTTCTTACAAAAATTTTCCAAACAATTGATCTTTTTCTGCAAGTCTACAACTGAATCTGAAACTAAAGCAATATCATCTGCATACATAAGTAAGAGTATGCCTAGTGGCTCAGAAAATACATCTATGCCTTGAGTATCTGATCCAGTGTGTGTGTGTGTTCGTGTGTGTGTGTGTTCGTGTGTGTGTGTGTTCGTGTGTGTGTTTGTGTGTGTGTGTGTGTGTGTGTGTGTGTGTGTGTGTGTGTGTGTGTGTGTGTGTGTGTGTGTGTGTGTGTGTGTGTGTGTGTGTGTGTGTGCTGGTGAAGTTGTCTGTCTGGCTCTTCATGTGGAATGCAGTGGTGGGAGGTCTTTTTTAGTATTGGCACTGGAAACTTTTGATGAATTTGCTGTCTTTATTGTGTGTCTGTGGTGATCTCGTGTTTTGTTGTCTGTTTTATCTGTCTGTCTCTGTCTTTCTCTGTATCTCTGTCTCTCCCTGTGTGTGTGTGTGTCTCTCTGTCTCTCTCTCACCCCCTCCCTCTGTCTGTCTGTCTCTCTGTCTCTGTCTCTCTCTCACCCCCTCCCTCTCTCTGTCTGTCTCTCTCTGTGTCTGTCGCTGTCTGTCTGTCTCTGTCTCTCTGTCTGGGGTTTTATTTTTTCAAATTAACAAAACAACGAAAGTCAAACAAACAAACAAACAACAAAAACAAAAATGACACATAAATCTGCCACCGTTTCATTGCTGATTCATTTCCAAGGAACAATTTGGGGAAGAAGAAATTGAAGGACTTAGATTGAGATGAAGTGGGTTTAGGGTTGGTGGGTTGGTTGGTTGTTGTTGTTTTTATTGTTGATGTCGTTCTTGCTGGTTGTATGGTTGGTTCGTTTTCCTTTTTATTTTGACTGTTTCTTTCTGTGTTTATCTACCTGGTTGTTTGATGTTGCTATTGTTGTTGGGTTTTTTGTGGGGGTGGGGGGGGGTGGGGGGTAGTGTTTTTGTTGTTTTTTGGTGCCAGGGGCAGAAGAGTTGTATTTTGGGGCTTTTTTTTTTTTTGGGGGGGGGGGGGGGGGTGTTAGCTTTTTTGGTTTTTTGTTGATTTTTTTTTTAGAAGTGGGAGGGGGGGGGGGGGAAGTGGTTGTACTTTTTCCTGCCCACATGAGTATTTCTGGCACCAATTTGCGTACACAATTTGGCAACACCTCCACCCCACCCCCACCCCCCACCCCCCACACACACTTCTCCAAAGAAAACCCTAACAACAACAACAACAACAAAACACCCAATTCTTTGTGTGACACGGGATTCATGAATAATGTACTAAACAACATCAAGTCGCAACCCAGATTTCGCTTTTCTTAGCTAGGCCTTGTCTGAGGGAAGACGTGAAAAACAGATAGAACCTGTGTCCCTAACACCGATAAAGCATCTCCTATGTATCCCTCTCCTTGGTGGGGAGGGTCTTCAATAGTTCCTTGCTCGCGCGCTGTGTGTGTGATTGTGTTGATCTATAGCCTAGTGTAAGTTTTTCATGCCGGGGTCCAATCTGACCTACTTCGGACAGCAAGAGAGAAGGACAGCTAGAAGAAAAAAAAATTGGAGAAATGGATGCAAAATTCATGGTCCCAACCTCTTGATGCCAGCGTGTCTCCAGAGGTGTGTTGTTCAACCAGGTAGTAGATTGCACAAGGGGACGGGAGGGGAGCTCAGTGGTCGGAGCACTCGCTTTCCCCCCCCCAGCCAAGGTTAAGCAGTAGCGAGCGTGGTGGTTACCACTTGGATGGGTGACCGTTTGCACGCCTTGGCTTCAGTGTACAGTCCCCTCAGTTTACCCAGCTGTAAATGGGCACTTGCCCCTCTTTAGGGTCAGGGAAGGTAAAGCAGCGAGGGAGAGGAGATGGGCGCCGCCCTTGATATGCTGGCCGCTTGAGAAGTTGAGGTCTCTGACGCCTCGCTCCCCTACGACTGTATATTATAGGTTATGGGACACCTTTACTTTTACCTTTTAGACTGGACTGTTTCTGGACTTGTCGCAAGTTTCATGTGAAACAGCAGGAGAGTTTTGATTTCGTGCTGGCACGAAAAGTCGTTGGACTGTTCGTCTTTGTGTGTTTTTCTCTCTGTGTGTGGTGTGTTGGGTTGGGTTGGGCTGTGTGTGGAAAGGGGGGGGGGGGGTTGAGTGTTGTGTGTGTGTGGTGGGTGGGGGTTGAGTGGGTAGGTGTGGGGGGGGGGGTGGGGGGTGTTGTGTGGTGTGGTGTGTGTTGTGGGTGTGTGTGTGTGTGTGGGCGCGCGCGCGCGTGCGGCCTTGCCTAGAGCTCTGAACGATATCTTTTTAACATATTTAGGACAGAAAGGGAAAAAAATCATCAGGAAATCTTAACAGGCTAAGAACTAGGATATTGCTATGTAAACCGAGGAAAAACACAAAGAAAAGTTATGAAAACTGAAACTTATTGTTGAGAACATAACGGTAGTGGAGAAGAAAACAAAACCAGTGTAGGTAACGAGTTACATAATTTTTCTCTTTAATTTTGAAAAAAAAAGATTTTCTCAAAGATTCGATTGGCATTGAAAATTTAATGAAAAGTTGCATAAATCACTGATTCTAATTTGCCAAAAAGATCGAATAAATCAAAAGAATCAAGAGTTAAGTATATATATAGCCAATATAGCCATAAGTATCACAGGAAATTAGCTGAAACACTTGTTTTTTATTTGTTCTTCGTATAGAGCTCTGCGGTATTAAAAAAATATGTCGAAAATAAACTTTAAAAAAAAAGAGAAATGTTTATTTTGTATATGCAGTTGCCCCCCCCCCCCCTCTCCAACCACACACATTCACGCACGCGCGCGCACTCACACACACACACATATATACACACACACTCACTCACACACACACACACTCACCACACCTCACACACTCACACTCTCACATACACACATACACACAGACACACACATACACACACATACACACACTCACAACACCACACACACACACACACACTCACACACACATACCACACACTCTCTCACACACATACTCACACACTCACTCACACTCACACACACACACACTCACACGCACGCACACACACATACACACACACAACACACACACACACCATACACACACACATTCTGATTACAGGAAAGCTTCAACAGTTGATTTTTTTCTGAAACAGGAAAAACTTACAGAAAACGAAAAGAAGAAAAAAAGGATACTACGAGATGATAGTTATTCAAACAAAACAACCTAAAAAAAAAAAAACCAGGAAAAATCACAATAAAACAAGGACATAGAAACTAAAGTAGAACATCAATATAGCTTCTTTTTTTTTTTTTGGGGGGGGGGGTGGGGGAGAAAGAGAGAGAGAGAAAGAGAGAGAGAGGGAGGGAGAGAGACAGGAGAGAGAGAGAGAGAGAGAGAGAGAGAGAGAGAGAGAGAGAGAGAGAGAGAGAGAGAGAGAGAGAGAAAGAGAGACAGAGAGAGACAGAGAACCGTGAAAAGTAGAAAAGCACAACAACAAACAAACAAAAAACGAACGAAAGTGAACTTTTCATTGTTTTAATTTTAAAGGAAGAAGCTCAAAGTACCCAGGTGCTGGAATTTTCGCACTAATTACTCGCCTGTCTCTCTGACTTCTGGCAGGAGGAGGGGGGAGGTGGGGGAGGAGGGAGGTGCAGGAGGGGGAAGGAAGGTAGGGGGGGGGGGTGAAGGTGTGGAGTGGGGATCGGGGAGTGGGGGTAGAAAATGGAAAGGAAAGCAAACTTGGTGGAGGTACACAGACAAACTTGTCACTCATTCATCGTTAAAAGAGGAGGCAGTCTCGTTAGTACGGAACCCATTCTTGCGCAAAACGGTTCACATGGGTTTTTTATATTTTATTTTATTTTATTTTTATTTATTTTATTTTATTCTTTTGTATCGAGGATAATGGAATAAGCACTTATGTGCTTTTTTTTTTTTACATCTAGTCCCCATGTGTATGCGGTTTTGTCAATTTGTCTGTTCCATCGGCCACATGGCTATTTAGGCGGAAGGTAGTGTATGTTGTGTGGGTGTGTGTTTTGGGTGGGGGGTGGTTGGTTTTGGGTGTTTTTTGTGGTTGGTTTGTGTGTGTATGTTGTTGTGTGTGTTGTTTGTGGGGGGGGGGTGGGTGTATTGTTGTTGGGGTTTTTGGTGTGTGTGTTATTTTATTTTATTCTTTTATTGGTTGGCTTTTTTGGTTTGGGTTTGTGTGTTGTGTGCTGTGTGGTTTGTGTGTGTGTTGTGTTGTGAGAGAGAGAGAGAGAAGTAGAAGCTGTATATTTTTATCATTATAATGGACGGGGAAAATAGTTGTTTAAAAATAAAAACACCACCACCACCACCACCACCACCTCTTATCCCCTTTCCCTCCTCCCCAGATTTTTTCCTCTATCCCCCTCCCCTCTCTCTTTTTTGTTTTTTGTTGCTAAGCCCTGGGTTTAAAATAATCATCTCTTATTTCTAGCCGTTTTGAGGCCGGATGTGGAGGATTAGTTTCTGAGAGCTGTTACGCTCTTGGTTTTTTTCATAATAATATCTATATATATTATATATATATTATATCCCTTTCTGTCTTTCTCTGTCTCTCTCTCAATCTTTGTCTGTCTGTCTGCTCTGTCTCTCTCTCTTACTCTCTCTTCTCGTCTCTGCCTCCGTCTCCTTCTCCTCTCTGCTGTCTTGTTTACCTGTCTGTTTGCCTCTCTGTCTTCTCCGTCTCTCTGTCTTCGTATTTCCCTCTCTCCCCTCTTCCTCCCCACCTGCTTCCACTCCCTCTCCTCTCTCCCTCCCTCTCCCTCTCTCTTCCTCTCTATGTCTCTTCTCCCTTCTCTCCTCCCCCTCTCTCCTCCCCTCTCTCTTCCCTCTCTCTCCTCCCTCCCTCCTCCTCTCTCTCTCTCTCTCTTCTCTCTCTCTCTCTCCACCCCCTCTCTCTCACCCCCCCCTCTCTCTCCCCCCCCCCCTTTCTCTAGAGAAAAGAAGGAAAAAGTAAGGGTAGAATAGGAGAATGGCTCTGATGAAGATGATGATGATGTTGATGATGATGATTGATGATGATGATGATGACGACGACGACGACGACGACGATGATGACGATGATGAATGATGATGAATGATGATGATGGTAGTGATGATGATGAAGATTGATGATGATGATGATGATGTTGATGTTGCTGATGATGACGCTGCTGCTGCTGTTGTTCTTGCAGTATGGGACGACGTTAGCCGTGGTGCTGATTGTGCTGGGGATAGCCTGTGGCATCGCCTTCTTCTTCAGAGGAGCTGTGAGTCTCGTGTCGTGTCGTGTCGTGTCGTGTCGTGCCGTGTCGTGCCGTGTCGTGCCGTGTCGTGCCGTGTCTGTTGCCGGTGTTGTGTCGTGTCGTGTCGTGTTGTTCGTGTCGTGCCGTGTGTGGTGTCGTGTTGTGTTGTCGTGTCGTGTTGTGCCGGTGTGTGTGTCGTGTGTGTGTGTGTGTTGTGTCCGTGTGTGTGTCGTGTTGTGCCGTGTCGTGTTGTGCCGTGTGTGTCGTGTCGTGTCGTGTGTGTCGTGTTGTGCTGTTGTCGTGTCGTGTGTGCGTGTGTTGTGCCGTGTCGTGTGTGCCGTGTTGTGTCGTGTGTGTTTCGTGCCGTGTTGTGTCGTGTTGTGCGTGCCGTTGTCGTGTCGTGTGTCGTGTTGTCGTGGTGCGTGTGTGTCGTGCCGTGTCGTGTGCCGTGCGTGTTGTGTGTGTTGTCGTGCTCGTGTCGTGTGTGTCGTGGTGTGTGCGTGTCGTGTAGTGTCGTGTTGTTGTGTTGCGTGTGCGTTGTGTGTGTGGTTGTGTCGTGTGTCGTGTGTGTTGTGTGTGGTGTGTGTGTAGGGTGGGGTGTGTGTGTGTGTGTGTGTTAGGTGTGTGTGTGTGTGTAGGTTGTGTGTATGGGTGGTTGTGTTGTGTGTGGTGGGAGGTGGTGTTGTGTTGGGGTGTTTGTGTGTGTGGTGTGTTGTTGTGTGTTTGTGTTGGTGGTGTGTAGGTTGTATGTTTGTTAGTGTGTGTGTTGTGTATGTTGTTTATGTGGTTAGATGTTGTCAGTGTTTAGGTAGGTGAGGTGTTTGTGTAGTGGTGTGTGTTTGTGTGTATGTGTAGTGTGTGTAGAGTGTCGTATTGTATATGTCTGTTTTGTGTTTAGTGTTTTTATGTGTGATTGTTGTTTCTGTCTTGTGTATGTCTACTTGTTCGTGTCCTGCTTTGTCTGTCGACTGCCCTCTCTCTCTCAATGGCATTTTAACTTAAGCTTTTGTAAAGACAGATGTTTTAGCTATGATTATTTGTGTATAATATATATATATGTTTATATATATGTGCATAATATGTATGTAGTATCATATTATAATATATATACATATATATATTAGATAGATATATATATATATATATATATATATATATATATATATATATATATATATATATATATATATATATATATATGCACACAGAGAGACGGACAGACAGACAGATAATCTGTCTTGAGGGTGATAATAGAAAAAAGCACCAAAGCTTGTTGACATCCAGCTGTGATAGGTAATGATATCAGCATCAATATCAGTCATGACAATGTAATCAGGATGACAGTAATCACCATCAGCAGCAGCATCACAAACACAATCATAGCCATGAAAAGAGAGAAGAGAAAGAAATAGAGAGAGAGAGAGAGAGGAGAAGAGAGAGAGAGAGAAGAGAGAGAGAGAGAGAGAGAGAGGAGAGAGAGAGAGAGAGAGAGAGAGAGAATGAATGAATGACCGAATGAATGAATAAACGAATGAATCTTTTATTTTCCAAGGGTAACAGAATAAGCATTCGCATACTTTTTTCATCCGGCCCTTGCCCTGATTAGAGACTACCAACAGATAGAAGAGAGAGAGAGAGAGAGAGAGAGAGAGAGAGAGAGAGAGAGAGAGAGAGAGAGAGAGAGAGACAGACACACAGACACACAGACAGACAGAGACAGCGAGCCCCTAAAAAATAGTAATGTTCGTACACGCACAAACACCACCAAAAACCCCCCAGCAAAATACGTACGATTACCATATCATAGCATGGAAAAAAATGATGATATAATTCTGTGATCGTCCTGCTGCCATTGTTAAAGGGAGAATGGATCTCCTCTGTGTGTATGTGTGTATATATGTGTGTGTGATGTTGTGTGGTTTGTGCTTGCATGCTTGTGTGTGTGTGTGTGTGTGCGTGTGCGTGTGTGTGTGGACCCTCAGTATTCTGGCCCCTGGAGAAGCTGAGGTCTCTGATGCCTCGCTTCCCAACGACCACATAGGTTATGGAAACACCTTTACCTTAAGTCAGTTTTTGCAACCCCCCCAAAACTGTCAGTCTTGCCACATATTATTCCTGTAGCTAGCTGGCTTGGTGGATTCATCAGAGTTTGACACTTGTGATCTCTCTCTTTTTGGGGGTCGCAGATCTCAGTGAGCATCCAGACTCGCATGAAGAACTCGCTGACGATGTACTACGGCATAGACACCCGCACCAACCTGGAGAACCGCAGAATCACCGAGTCCTGGGACGCTATGCAAAGACAGGTGAGGCTGGTGCCATGGTGGTCTTGTTGAGAGACTGGTGTAGAGAGAGAGAGAGAGGTAGAGAGATTTAGAGAGATAGAGAGATAGATAGATAGGTAGAGAAATAGAGAGGTAGATAGATAGATCGATAGACAGATAGACAGGCAGACAGACAGACAGACAGACAGACAGACAGACAGATAGACAGACAGACAGACAGATAGATAGATAGATAGATAGATAGATAGATAGATAGATAGATAGATAGATAGATAGATAGATAGAGAGAGAGAGAGAGAGAGAAAGAGGGACGGACGGACATAGATAGATGGATGGATGGATGGATGGACGGACGGTCAGATAGATAGATAGATAGATGATAGATAGATAGATAGATAGATAGATAGATAGATAGATAGATAGATAGATAGATAGATGTGTGTGTTCGATTTCATTTGAAGTCTCTTCACAAATCGGGATATTAGCGGGTGGGGGGGGGGGGGGGGGGGGGGGGGGGGGGGGGGGTATGGATCAGTGTTTGGGGGTGGAGGCACATATATTTTGAATACTACTGAACAAATAAAAGGAAATCATATGACTGACCTACAATGAAAGCTAGAAGAATTATGCAACTCTTGAATAATACTGAAGTACAACAGGCGAAAAAAACCCAAATAAATAAAGAGATAACAACAACAACAACAAAATCACATTTGTAAGTAGGCCATTGCGTGCTGGTAGGAACGGATGACCATTATTTTTCCTTAAAGAAATGCATACTAGTATCATGTTTATTCATCATCCTCAAAAGTCGGAATATGGCTACCTGAAGAGTGGGCAGAAACGCTAGCGCATAACGCAAAATCCATTATCTTCGATATAAAAGAATAAAATAAAATAAAATAAAAAATCTTATCATTGGTGAACCTCGGAGCTCGAGCCGAGAAACGACAACAACAACAACAAAAACGACAACAACGACAACAGCGACGACGACGACAACAACGACAAGAACGACAACAACAAGAACGACAACAACAACAACGACGACAACAACAACGACGACAACAACGACAACAACAACGACGACAACAACGACAACAACAACAACGACGACGACGACGACAACAACAACGACAACAAGAACGACAACAACAACAACAACGACAACAAAGAACGACAACAACAACGACAACAACAACAACAACAACAAAGAAACAACAACAAGACCCGCCGAAATGTCAGAGGTTTAAAGAATGTTTAGAATTCTTCTTCTTCTTCGTCGTCGTCGAACGCTCAGACAGCTACTACTGTCATCTGTCACATGAACGAAAATGCGTCACGCTGCCGTTAAGCGCCTGAAAAATCAGTCCCAGCGCATCCGACTTCGGCATGGGAGAGAATTGTTATCTTTTAAGTCTTTTGGGAGGGGATGGGGGGGGGGGGGGGGGGAGGCAGGAGAATGGACCAAGAAGGCCAGAAAATTAGACAAGAAGGAGGTGGACAAGAAAACGCAAAAAAAGGAAACAAGGCAGAAACAAAGAGAGAGGGATAGAAAAGAGGGAATTCGTAGCACAGAATTTCCAGAAGGTGGGAGATGCTATTTATACTGACAGGAGCCCCAGGTATCCCCACAGGGAGGGAATGGGGGGAGAGAGAGAGAGAGGGAGAGAGAGAGAGAGAGAGAGAGAGAGAGAGAGAGAGAGAGAGAGAGAGAGAGAGAGAGAGAGAGAGAGAGAGAGAATGCGAATGGTTTATTCAAAAGCCACATTTGAAGGGGGAAAACACAAAGCACACTCTATCATACAAGTAATATTCACATAAACAATCAATTCACAAAACATTATCAACACACGATAATTTTTCAAGAATTAATAAGGGTGTCCCGCAGTCTAAATGCTTTATATAGAAAAAGAGCTAACTGTTTTGTAGAAACTTCATTTCCAGAGAGAGAGAGAGAGAGAGAGAGGGAGAGAGAGAGAGAGAGAGAGAGAGAGAGAGAGAGAGAGAGAGAGAGAGAATGTTTGGATGATAACATAGTCTATCACAAATGATTTATTTTTTTGTTCTGTGTTCGTTTTGAACTTTGCAGTTGCAGTGTTGCGGCATAGCCGGCAACACGACCAGTAAATTTGCCTGGAGCTACTATTCCAGTGGCACGGAGTGGAAGCGAGAGGAGACAAGAGTGAGTTTGTCTGGGTTTGTTTTAGGGGAGGTGGTTGATGGGGGGGGGGGGGGGGGGATGTTGGGGGTGGGGGGGGGGGGGGGGGGGGGGGGTGTTGTCGTCGAAGAAATAAGTATTGTTTTGTGTGTTAGATCGTGAGTTATGTTTTTTGTGGAAATATGCGTATGTGGCGGGGTGAAGTGGAGAGAGAGAGAGAGGAGCGGGTTGGAGAAGTAGAGAGAGTGTGTGTCTGTCTGTGTGTCTGTGTCTGTCTGTCTGTCTACGTGTCAATGTCCGTCTGTGAGTGTTGGGGGGAGGGGGGGGGTGTTGTCGTCGAAGAAATAAGTATTGTTTTGTGTGTTAGATCGTGTTAGATGTTTTTTGTGGAAATATGCGTGTGGGCGGGGTGAAGTGGGAGAGAGAGAGAGAGGAGCGGGTTGGAGAAGGGTAGAGAGAGAGAGAGGGTGAGTGTGTGTGTGTGTGTGTGTGTGTGTCTGTCTGTCTGTCTGTCTGTCTGTCTGTCTGTCTGTCTACGTGTCAATGTCCGTCTGTGAGTGTTGGGGGGGAGGGGAGGGGTGTTGTTGTCGTCGAAGAAATAAGTATTGTTTTGTGTGTTAGATCGTGAGTTATGTTTTTTTGTGGAAATATGCGTGTGTGGCGGGGTGAAGCGGAGAGAGAGAGAGAGGATCGGGTTGGAGAAGTAGAGAGAGAGAGAGAGAGAGTGTGTGTGTTGTGTGTGTGTGTGTGTGTGTGTGTGTGTGTGTGTGTGTGTGTGTGTGCGTGTGTGTGTATGTGTGTGTGTGTTGCAGTGTCTGTATGTCAGTGTCCGTCTATGTGTGTGCGGTGTGCATGTGTCCCTCTTTGCTTCTGTTCACGTTTCTGTGTGTGTGTGTGTGTGTGTGTGTGTGTGTGTGCATGTGTCTTTGTGTGTATGTGATTGTGTATGTGTTCACGTGTCTGTGTGTGTGAGTGTGTGTGTGTCTGTTCATGTGTCTTTGTGTGTATGTGTTTATGTCTATATACGTGTTCACTTGTCTGTGCGTTTCTGCATTTGTGTGCTTATAACGCTCTCTCTCTCCGCCCCTCCTTCTCCCCTCCTTCCCCCTCTGTCTCCCTCCCTCCCTCCCCGACCCTCTCTCTCCCTCCCTCCTTTCTCTGTATAATATATCCACATCTTTCTCTCTCTCACTCTCTCTCTCTCTCTCTCTCTCTCTCTCTCTCTCTCTCTCTCTTCTCTCTCTCTCTCTCTCTCTCTCTCTCTCCCCTCCCTCCCCTCCCCTCCCTCCACCCTCTCTCCCGCCCCTCCCGCCCTCCTTCTCTCTCCCTACCTCCCTCTCCCCTTCCCTCCCTCCCTCTCCCCCCTCTCTCCCCCCTCCCTCCCTCCCTCTCCCCCTCTCTCCCCCCTCCCTCTCCCTCTCTCTCCCTCTCTCTCTGTATAATTATATCCACGTCTTTCTAACCTCTCTCTCTCTCTCTCTCTCTCTCTCTCTCCTCTCTCTCGCTCTCTCTCTTCTCTCTCTCTCTCTCTCTCTCTCTTTGTCATAAAACCTTTGTCTTTTTCTGTCTCTCTCTCTCCCTCTCCTCTCTGTCTGTCTCTCTCTCTCTCTCCCTCTCTCTCTTTGTATAATCATATCCACGTCTTTCTAACTCAAACTCTCTCTCCCTCTCTCTCTCTCTCTCTCCCTCTCTATCTCTATCTCTCTCTCTCTCCCTATCTCTCTCTCTCTCTCTCTCTCTCTCTCTCTCTCTCCCTATCTCTCTCTCTCTCTCTCTGTCTCTCTCTCTCTCTCTCCCTCTCTCTCTTTGTATAATCATATCCACGTCTTTCTAACTCACTCTCTCTCTCTCTCACTCTCTCTTTCTCTTTCTCTCTCTCTCTCTCCCCTATCTCTCTCTCTCTCTCTCTCTCTCTCTCTCTCTCGTCTCTCTCTCTCTATCTCTCTGTCTCTCCATCTCCCTCTCTCTCTCTCTCCCTCCCCCTATCTCTCTCTCTCTCTATCCACTCTGTCTCTGCTCCCCCCCCCCTGTACCGCAGAGAACGACAGACGGCGCGTACCGGAGAGCTGCTGCGCGAAGGGCGACATACAGCTGTGCACTGGGCAGAAGGACTTCAACGGGCCCCCAGTCTTCTTCGACAGTCACCTCCCCCAGTACCAGGAGGTCAACCCCTACCTCTACACCACCGTCAGTATTGAACTCATCATCTACTTATTCATTTGTCTTTGCAAGATATAGCGCTATATAATAATAATAATAATAATAATAATAATGTATGGAATTTATATAGCGCTGAATCTTGTAAAGCAACAAATCAGAGCGCTCAGATTTCATTTCATACCACTTTAAGTCACGGCAGATTTCTCTCCGTGAAATTCGGGCTGCTCTCCCCGGGGAGAGCGGGAGAGCGCGTCGCCACAAGAGGAGCGCCACCCTTTTTTTTTTTTTTTCATGTCTGCAACTGTATTTGTTTTCCTATCAGAGTGGCTTTTTTCTAAGAATTTTGCCAGGGACAACTCTCTTGTTGCCGTGGGTTCTTTTACGTGCGCTAAATAATTACGTGTAACACACGGGACCTCGGTTTATCGTCTCATCCGAAAGACTAGCGCCCAGACCACCACTCATGGTCTAATGGATGGGGGAAAAGTTTCCGGTCCAAACGGGGTACGAACCGCCGCACACTTCAGACCCGGACTTTTCGCTATATAGCGCTATATAAGTTCCATTTATTATTATTTATACCACTTTGGGGGCGGGATAGCTCAGTGGTCGGAGCACTCGCTTCCTCCTCCAGCAAATGTTTAAGCAGCGTCGAGCGTGGTTACCACAGTTGGATGGGTGACCGACCGTTTGCGCGCCTTGGCTTCAGTACAGTTCCCCTCCAGTTCACCCAGCTGTCAATGGGTACTACCTGCCCTCTTTAGGGTCAGGGAAGGTAGAGCCGCGAGGGAGAGGAGATGATGGACGCCGCCTTCAATATGCTGGCCCTAGAGAAGTGAGGTCTCTGACGCCTCGCTCCCCTACGAGGTTATGGGACACTTTCACCTTATGTTTATTTTTTGAAAATTATTATTAATCTTGTTGTTGTTTTTGTCGTCGTCGTCATCATCATCATCATTATTACAATCATTATCATCATTACTATCATCATCATCATTATTACCATCATCATGACCATCATCATCATCATGACCATCATCATCATCATTATTACCATCATCATCATCATTACCATCATCATCATTATTACCATCATCATCATTATCATCATCACCATCATCATCATTGTCATTGTCACCATTATCACGGTTGCTGTGTAACGCTGTGTGTCATGTCTTCACCTCCTACCTCTGTGAATGTCTCCACCTGTACACCCCTTCTCGTTCCCTTCGCTCTGCTGCAGATCCTTGTGCTTACAAACACCTAGATTCAACCAGTCCACTGTTGGCCGTCGCTCTTTCTCTGTTTCTGGTCCATCGATTTGGAATGGCCTCCCTATCTCTCTTCGCCAAAGGCCTTCTTGTGACTCTTTTAAATCTGGCCTCAAGACATATTTGTTTCAAACCTAAGAATTTCCTCTCCTGTTTCGTTTCATAGCTATTCCTGCTTTTCAACAGCCAAAAATTCCATCACCCTGCCAAAGTGTATAACGTGTGTGTGTGTGTGTGTGTGTGTGTGTGTGTGTGTGTGTGTGTGTGTGTGTGTGTGTGTGTGTGGCTTTTGGACTTGTTAGAACTATTACTTGCTATTGGTTGCATGACTGTGTAAGAATGAGTTGAGTGTGAGCGCTTTGATTTGTCTGTGCAAGATACAGCGTTATATGAATTCCTTTTATTATTATTATTATTATTATTATTATTATATCTATCTTTCCCGTAGTCTGACGACTGTGGGGGCACCCTCAAAGACTCAACAACCAGTTCCCTCCATTCCTCTCTCTGTTCTGCCTTTCTCAGGGTTTTGTTGAGTTCTAGGCCTGTCCATTCGCTGATGTTATCCTCCCAGCTCTTCCTTGGTCTGCCTCTTCTTCTTCCTCCTTGGACAGTGCCTTGTAAAACTGTCTTTGCAAGTCCTTTGGATCTTGTGACATGCCCATACCATTTAAGTTTACGCTTTTTCACGATCGTTAGAAGGTTCTCATAGGGTCCAATGGTTTGCTGGATTCTGTTATGCACGCTTTCGTTGCTTATGTGGGGGTTTTTTGTAGGAGATTTCAAGGAGTCTCCGAAAGCATCTCATCTACACCGCCTGTACTCTTCTCTCCAAATCTGCAGTCAGGGTCCATGATTCGCAGGCATACAGAAATATGGATTATTATTATTATTATTATTATTATTATTATTATTATTCACCGTGTGTGTGCAGGGCTGTTACGACATGCTGATCGACTATCTCAAGACCTACACCACGGTGGTGGGCTGTGTGGCAGCCGTAGTACCGATATTTTTGGTAAGGGTCTGACAAGACACAGCGTGAGTGAAGGAATCTGTCGTTTACACAGTCTTTTCTACGTACACAACCCTGATTCTGACCACTTTACCACAACTACCACTTAACCAAAGAGAGAGAGGGAGGGAGGAGGGAGGGAGAGAGATGGGGAGAGAGAGAGAGAGAGAGAGAGAGGAGAGGGGGGAGAGAGAGGAGGGGTTGGAGAGACAGACAGAGAAAGGGTGGAGAGAGACAGAGAGGAGGTGGTGAAGAGGGAGAGAGAGAGAGAGAGAGGAGAGAGAGAGAGAGAGAGAGAGAGAGAGGAGGTGGTGAAGAGGGAGAGAGAGGAGGGTGGAGAGAGAGAGACAGACAGAGAAAGGGTGGAGAGAGAGACAGAGAGAGAGGAGGGGTGGAGAGAGACAGAGAGAAGAAGAAGAAGGAAGAGTAAGAGAGACAGAGACGGAGAGAGAATAGAAGGGGGGAAGAAGAAGAAGAGAGGGAGTGAGGAAGAGACAGACAAAGAATAGAAGAAGAAGAAAGAAAGAAAGAAATAGATAGACAGACAGACAAAGAATAGACGAAGAAGAAAGAAATAGATAGATAGATAGATAGATAGATAGATAGATAGATAGATAGATAGATAGATAGATAGATAGATAGATATGATAGATATACAGACAGACAGGTAGGCAGACAGGTAGGCAGACAGACAGACAGGCAGACACAAAGACATAGAGACTGACTGTAGTATCGAAAGCAAGTCATAATCATATATTATCACCCCTCCCCCCACACCCCTAATCGTCTCTCTGTTCCCTTGGATGGAACTGATAGGTTGCTGCTAAGACACGCGTTTCTTGTAGGAATCTTGCAAAGAGAGTGGCCTTTATTCCACATAGTGCTAATAGTCCGTACAGTGTGTGTGTGTGTGTGTGTGTGTGTGCGTGCGTGCGTGCGTGCGTGCGTGCGTGCGTGCGTGCGTGCGTGCGTGCGTGCGTGCGTGCGTGTGTGTGTGTGTGGGGTGTGGTGTGGTGTGGTGTGGTGTGGTATGTGTGTGGTGTGGTGTCAAGTCAAGTCAAGTCAAATGTTTTATTTCCAGTTGGTACATTGAATAAGCAATGCATTTGCTTTTATTCATCAAGCCATCTATCTAAGAACAAAAATTTCTTAATGCTAATATTAAAGTACTACATTATTACAACTTTTGCCAATAGATTGTGTGTGTGTATGGGTGGGTGGGAGGGAGGGTGTTTTGTGTAAGTGTGTGTAGGGTGGGGGGGTTGTGAGGGGAGGAGGCACTATCGTTTTGAAGATGTGTGTGTGTAAGTGTGTGTGTGTTGTGTTGTGTGTGTGTGTGTGTGTATGGGTGGGTAAGTGGGAGGGGAGGGTGTGTTGTGTAAGTGTGTGTGTGTGTGTGTGTGTGTGTGTGTGTGTGTGTGTGTTGTGTAGGGTGGGGGGTTGTGAGGGAGGAGCACTATCGTTTTGAAGATGTGTGTGTGTAAGTGTGTGTGTGTGTGTATGGGTGGGTGGAGGGAGGGTGTGTTGTGTAAGTGTGTGTGTGTGTGTGTGTGTGTGTGTGTAGGGTGGGGGGGTTGTGAGGGGAGGAGGCACTATCGTTTTGAGATGTGTGTGTGTAAGTGTGTGTGTGTGTGTGTATGGGTGGGTGGGAGGAGGGTGTGTTGTGTAAGTGTGTGTGTGTGTGTGTGTGTGTGTGTGTGTGTGTGTGTGTGTGTGTGTGTGTGTGTGTGTGTGTGTGTGTACGGGAGTAAAGGGAGGGAGGGGGCACTATCGTTTCAGAGAAAGATTCGATTAGGTTTTATAGCTGGAGTGGGTTCAGTGTGTGG
>CM054140.1:64409888-64412388 GCA_028751875.1 Rapana venosa | reverse complement strand
GTCGGCGTTACGTTTGAGAAATTTGCTGGCGTTACATTGAGAACTGCATCGATTCCTGAGTGAGAGACGGTGACGAGACGGGGGGTAAAAAATCAATATTTCTGTGCTGATGATAATAATTATACAGACTCCTACCTGATGATTATCGATCAGGTGATGGGTAGACAATCGGCGGTGGATTGCTCATATTCTGTGCAAAATAGCTGGTTGGGATCAAAACTTCATTCATTTTTTGGGGGGTGTGACTGACTTGCATCTTCAGCAAACAAATAAAACAACTTTTTTTTTTCAAGATATATGCATATCGGATCGCTGTTGTGGGATGGAGCAGTGTTGTGAGAATTCTCTGCAGAATGGAGACTCCAAGGTCTACAACACGCACAGCGAGCGAGGAGGGACAATCGTTGGTTTCGTGTCGGTTGTAACGTAACGAGATTCAACATTGCTGATATCGACCCCGTTCTTTGAGGACAGTTTGTGAAGAGGAGTTGTTTGTTTGTGTGTGTTTGTGTGTGTGTGTGGTGTGTGTGTGTGTGTGTGTGTGTGTGTGTGTTGTGTGTGTGTGTGTGTGTGTGTGTGTGTGTGTGTGCGTGTGTGTGTGTGTGTGTGTGTATAGTGTGTGTGTGTGTGTGTGTGTGTGTGTGTGGTATATGTGGTGTGTGTGTGTGTGGTGTTTGTCTTCAATTTAACGTCTGTTCACTCTAAGTGATATTAGACGAATGTGTGAGTGTGTGTGTGTCTGTGTGTGTGTGTTGCGTTGTGTGTGTGTGTGTGTGTGTGTGTGTGTGTGTGTGTGTGTGTTGTTGGGCCTTTTCATCGTCTTGCTAATGCTTTCTTTTTTTTTTGAGTCAACTTTTGTGTCTGATAAGCCTTCATCTTTGTTCAGTATAATCAGGGACTGATTTGTTTTTCTCTCCATCGCTGATTAGTATCATCAAAAATGATTTTTTTTGAATGTGCGAAATATCAAAGGTTGTTTGTTGATTCCATTGATCAAACATGAATTTGTTGCAGTAAGATTTTTTTGGTCTTGATTTTTTAAAAATCTAATGTGAAGACAAAAACCTTAAATCAGTACGTTTAGTAAGAGTTTAGATTCAGTCCAATAGTCGTTAGTTATTGATACCTACGTTCATTAAAAAGGCAAATTAAAATTGAAATCGAAACATATGTTCACAATATTTATTATTTCTCTAAAAGTACGTTCAAAACAGTAGAGTTGTTGAAAGCATCAGAAATATCTCGATGAATATGTATGATATAAACGACACAGAACTAAGCAACACGCGATTGATTTTCCAGCTAGGTTGACAACTTATCATAAAATTGCAAATTCAGCCCGAAGTCGGAATGCGGCTACCTTCATGTACGTTGAAAAAACAAACAACGGTCGCATACGCAAAATCTCACCATTGGTGAACCTCGGAGCTCTAACCGAGAAATGAAAAAAAAAGACAATTTATCAAAAGCTGAAAACCAAACAACAAAAGAAGCTGTCATCAAATTGACCGAATCTTTCCATTCTTAAGACCACCCCAAAAAAAAAAAATTCATTGAGGCCCTCAACACTTGTTTAGCTCTCATTCTGACTTTGGTCCAACGGAATCTAAAATTTTCCATAAATCTCACCTCAGAATGGTACCACGGTTTCCTTGCAGTGATGTTTTCTGAACATCTTATAGTATCATTATGTGCGTTACAAGAATCAGGGAAACGTCCTTCCTTTAGGTTGTGTAAATACTGTGAAATCTTGTTGTCATCTACTGAGAATTGGTGTTTCGGGCCCTTTTGGGGGGAAAAAAAACTCCCTCCCCCCCCCTCCCCCAGCATACAAAAAGCGAGAATGATAAAATATGTTGAATAAACATTTTTGCCATGCATGGATATTTTGTGTGGTTCTAGTATGTGTCCCTTTCATATTATTGTTGGTTATATTAGGGTGGGTAAAGCATGTAACATGCAAGTTACTGCCAGCTTATATTGTTGTGTGATTTATCATGATTATGTCTGGGTTTGTTTGTTGGGTTTTTTTCTCTCTGGCGTGTTGGTTATTTGAAGTTGTGTTTTTGTAAGTTAGTGTGTGTGATTATATGATTATGATAGGCCTACTTCTCGTGTTCATATGATTATTTATCACAGTGTGTACCGTGTATACATATGTACAACTGCGTGCGTGCATTATTGTAATGCACGCATAATACATGAAAACAAGTGCAGAGCTACATTCTGTTGTTGTCAGCGTCACACAAACGCATATTTATGCATGCGTGCACGCGCGCGTACACACACACACATACGTGCGCACGCACGCACCTCACACACACACAAACACACACACACAAACACACACAAACACACACACACAAACAACACACACACAAACACACACACACAAACACACACACACACACCACACACACACACAACGCACGCACACTTCAAGATTTTATTCATGTCACCCTTGTTGGGAGGTATGGAGGATTACAAACAAATATAATAA
>CM054140.1:64337388-64397388 GCA_028751875.1 Rapana venosa | reverse complement strand
CAATGTAAAATCTCACTCTTGCAAAACACAAATAAAATCAATGTTAAATACTGGCCCAGGCCAAAAGCTGTGTCAGTTATTGATGCCAGCTAAGCGGCAACAAGGCCTACAGTAAAACATTAATGGCGTTATCCTGAGATACTATGTTGAGATTGTCTTCTGCAGCCATGACAAGCTCATATTATAACAGCCTGCACTCTTCCTTTAAAAAAACATGTTCTCAGAAGTCCGAATGTGGCAGCCTCTATGGCGAGGTCCTCGAAAAGAATCATTAGGCTACACGCAAAGTTGTCATCCAGTTTTGTACTTTGCGGTCTCACAGTGATTCCCAGGTGGGATGAGTGAGTACAGATCAGAGTGCAAACTATTCTCTATTCTGGGAAACACCCCCAGGTGTTTAACTGGGGAACGCGCAACAACAACAACAACAACAACAACAGAAATATTGTGACATGTTCCAAATGCACACTTATCCTATCATCTCACAGAGAGAGAGAGAGAGAGAGACAGACAGACAGACAGGCAGAGAGACAGACAGAGAGAACGTAAAAACGACCAGCCCGAACGATTGCCACATGTCCCACCCGAAAAAGACCAACACCTGTGCTTATTTATTTGTTAGGGGAAACAACCGCACGCATCCAACCCCCACCCTCACCCCCCACCCCACCCCAAAAAACCCCCAAAGATTCGGCACGTGTGCGAGCATAAAAGTTGCACGTGCAATTCGTTGTTTATGAGAACGACCCAGTTTAAAGCGGTTAAGAAGTCGCCATTTTTATCTCTCTATCTATCGTCTGTTAGTCGTTGTTGAGCAGAGTTGCTTTGGAAGAGCTGTGTTTGACATTTTTGTGTGCTGTGCTGTGCTGTGCTGTACTGCTTGGCATTTTCATCGTTCTGTCCTAAGATTCACGCTGGAGTTCACAAGGATAATGGTTATTGACGGATTGTGTGGTCAGAATAGTGTTTTGTACCAGTGTGTGCATGAGTCTTAAGGCGGACATTTTGGATTTTTTTTAAATGTCGACAACAAACCACGGATAATCTTTACTTCCCTACACAACCACAGCGAAGTTCATGTTCTTCAGTTCAATCAGTCTTCTGAATGGTAAGTTTTCTTCAATTTGTAGGCCTAACAGTGAAAGAAGTGTTCTGATTTTTATGTTTTGACATTTGAGTTAAGATATTTTTAGATAGATTCAGTTGCAGACCTTCAGGTTTGTTAGTTATTGATCATGTAAGCAAAGTGTCGAGGTCTGTATTGAAGAGTTGTTATTCTTTAAAGTGTTGTGTTAAGATTTTGTCTTCAGCCGTGACAAACTCGTAGCATAACACCGTACACTCTCCTTTTACCTCAAAGGAGAAAAAATGTTAAGTCTTGAAATCGGCAACCTATATTATGGTAAGATACTTGAAAAGAGTCACTCGCAACGTTCTCACCCAGTGTGTACGGGGACGGGATAGCCTAGTGGTTAGCGTGATACGCTCGTGATCTGTTGATCCGAGTTCGATTCCCGTTCAAGAGGATTTTTTCCCTTGGCGTTAACATCAGTGACGACGCCATTCTCCCCAAAAGTCCTCCGGTTGAGACTATAAACTGAGGTCCCGTGTGCGAGCGTATGCAGAACATCACGCGCACTCGTTAAAACCCGTTACGCTTTTCGGATGAGTAGACCATTGTGTGCCGGTGGGAACGGATGACAAAATTGACAAAACTGCATACACACGGAGACTGGGATGTAAAAAACACATGAGCGCTTATTTCATTATCCTCAAAATAAAATAATAATAATAATAAAAAGAAAAGTCAAACTTTTATATCCAGATGGTACATTGAATAAGCAAAACATTCGCTTTTTTTCGTCAAGCCACCTATCAAAGAGAGAAAAAAAACAAATGTTATTGGTGTGATTGATATTATTGGCCATCTTATTGGGTGTGTGGTGTGTCCTTGCTTTCAAACTTTTTCCCCTTGAGAATTTTTTCTAACCATCACAAACGCAGGAAAAGTCAGAAATGTTCAAGTGCCATTACATCTGAAACGTTAAGCAAGATAACATAATTATTTATAACTGGAATTGCCAAGGATATGAGTAGGAGCAGTAAATAGTCGCTACACAGCGAGTGGATTGTTGGTCTGGAGGTAACGCGCCTGCCTAGAAAACCAAATGTCCGGGTCGGAAATGTGCCGTGGCTTGATCCCGGTTTTGGGCCCAAAACGTTTCCCTTTTTAGACCATGTGTGGTGGTCTGGGTGCTAGTCTTTCGGATGCAACGGTAAACCTAGGTCCCGTGTGTTACACAAAATTATTCAGCGCACGAAAAAGAACCCATGGCAACAAGAGAGTTGTCCCTGGCAAAATTCTGTAGAAAAAAAGCCACTCTGATAGGAAAACAAGTACAGTTGAAGACAGGAAAAGAAAAAAATGGGTGGCGCTGCTCTTGTGGCGACGAGCTCTCCCCGGGGTGAGCAGCCCGAACTTCACGCAGAGAAATCTGCCGTGACTTAAAAGTGGCATGAAAATGAAATGAAATACAATGAAAGCACTTGAGTCTGGCACCGAGTTTCATTTCGCGTCTTCCCCTCTTTCCCTGTCATCCTTCCTCCCTTTTCTTTCCTCCCTTATTTTCTTCCTTTCTTTCATTCTTCCAACAAGCTTGACAAGTGCCCCAAGTTCTTACCCCCCATCCTTTTCTTTTTTTTTTTTTTTTTGATGATAAGGGGTCAGGGGTATCTCTGAAAGGTCGAAGGTCAGGTGGGAAAGAGCAATGGGGGCGATTAGCTCTGAGAGGACGATTTTGATTGGTTCTGGAAGAGGTCAAAGGCCTTGACCTCGTGTCAAAACATGTCAGTTGATCACCCTAAATGCTTTTTTCAGTTGTGTGTTCTTTTCTGCTGGGGAAGTGTTGAAAATGTCGTCAGCCCGGGTTTTTTTGTTTGTTTAATTGTTTTAATCTGAGAATGATATGTGACAAAGTCGTAGTTTTAATCAGTTTTGAATGTATCAACAGAGGAGCTAGCAAAACACACGCACGCGCGCGCACACACACATACACACACACAAACACGTTCTCTCTCTCTCTCTCTCTCTCTCTCTCTCTCCTCTCTCTCCCCTCCCTCCTCTCCTCCCTCTCTCTCTCCTCTCTCTCTCTCTCTCCCTCTCTCTCTCCTCTCTCTCTCTCTCTCTCTCCTCCCTCCCTCTCTCTCTGTCTCTGTCTCCGTCTGCCTCTCTCTCTTTGTATCTGTCTGCTTGTCTGTCTGTCTGTCTGTGTCCTCTCTCTCCTCTCTCTCTCTCTCTCTCTCTCTCTCTCTCTCTCTCTCTCTCTCTCTCTCTCTCTCTCTCTCCTTCTGTGTATCTGTCTGTCTGTCTGTCTGTCTGTCTCTCTCTCTCTCTCTCTCTCTCTCTCTCTCTCTCCCTCCCTCCCTCCCTCCTCTCCCTCTCTCCCTCCCTCCCTCTCTCCCTCCCTCCCTCCCTCTGTGTATCTCTCTATCTCTCTCTCCACCCACCCACCCACACGCACACACACAAACACTAAGAATTACATTTTCTCTCTGTTTTCTTGCTGCTTTATCCTCTAGATTGTTCTGCTGCCCTCACACTGACCACACTGACCTACCTCATCATACACATTCATACCTGGATGTAAAAAAGCACATGAGAGCTTTTTCCATTATCCTCGATATAAAAGAATAAATATATAAAAGAATAAATAAATAAAAGAATACCCAGGCTCGCTCTGCTGCAGCGGCACCCTTAGACTCTCAGTCATCCACGTGAAGTTTTCATTGTTCGGCCGTCTTGAGGGTACCAGTTAGAAGAGTCCCTGCACTACTTCTGGGTCACGCTGTTGTGTGCAGTAGTCAAAAGCACTTCGAGTCTCGGCAGATTCCTGTAAACGGGTGAAATGCGGGCTGCTTTCCAATGGGAGAGTCCGTTGCCGCAAGAGCAGTGCCATCCATTAAACATGACTTATGTTTAATAAGGAACGGAACGGAAGCGCTTCGATGTGTTTGCTTTACAAGATTCAGCGCTATACAAAATTTAATACCATACATTATTATTATTATTATTATTATTTATTATTATTGTTATTATTATTATTGTTATTATTATAATTATTATTAAAAGGATTCTTTTTCTTTTGTCGAACGTTCAGGCAGCAACTGATGTCTGTCATATGAAGGAAAATGCGTTGCGTTGCCGTTAACCACCTGACAAGTCAGGCCCAGCGCATCAGACTTCAGCGTGGAAAATAATTGTCATGTTTTATACTTTCTGGGAATTAAAAAAAAGTGTGATAATGGACCAAGAAGGCAGAAAATAGAGAAGAAGAAGGAGATGGGGGACAGGAGGAAATGGGAGCAAGGCAGAAACCGGATAGAAAAGAGGAAACTCGTAGCAGAGAATTTCCAGAAGATGGAATGCTATTCGTAACCGACAGGCCTCCTGGCAACCCTACAAGGGGGAAAAGAATAATAATAATAAATGGAATTTACATAGCGCTGTATCTTGCAAAGACAAATCAAAGCGCTTGCACTCAACCCATTCTTATAGTCATGCAACCAATAGCAAGAAATAGTTCAAACAAGCCCAAATGCGCACGCACACACGCACACACACACACGCGCGCGCACACACACACACACACACACACACTCACACGTTATACACTTTGGCAGGGTGATGGAATTTTTGGCTGTTGAAAAGCAGGGATAGCTATGAAATGAAACAGGAGAGGAAATTCTTAGGTTTGAAACAAAGATGTCTTGAGGCCCGATTTAAAAGTGTCACAAGAAGGTCTTTAGCGAAGAGAGATAGGAAGGCCATTCCAAATCGTAGGACCAGAAACAGAGAAAGAGCGACGGCCAACAGTGGACTGGCTGAATCTAGGTGTTTGTAAGCACAAGGAATCTGCAGCATAGCGAAGGGAACGAGAAGGGGTGTACAGGTGGAGACATTCACAGAGGTAGGAGGGTGCTGTTTTGTGGAGACATTTGTAACAGAGAGTACTGATCTTATAGTTTATTCTTATTTATAGAATGAATACACCAACTTGAAACATAACTTAGTTGGGCCCTAACATTTTGACCAAACTAGGTCAGCCATAATCATTATTAGTGAAACAGTTGAAAGAGTCAGAGATCCAGAGTCAAAACAGGAGCAGGGAACCTCCTTAAAAAGACAAGTGGCCGATTTTGAGCCAGGGACAATAAAATAACGCATCCACATCCTCCTCTGATGATGAATTTCATTTCATTGCCTGTCATTGATGGCTATTTTATTTTCTCGGGGCCCGTCAGCCTGAAAGGCCTGGGTGAAAAACCAGCTCTGAAATGTTCGAAGCTGTCTCTGGTCGCAGATGAACTATGACCCCCATTTCCACCCCCACCCCCACCCCGCTTGTCACGAAAGGCCACGAGAGGGCGTGAGTCTCGATTAGTTCTGACAACGACGATTTTGATTGGTTAGCCTCAAGAGGAGGCTTGCCAATCATTGGGAGTGGTTTTCGGTGTCTTTGTGAAGTTCTGCAAGATGGCGGTGTTATTTGCTTTTTTTTTTAATGGGGGGTCGTTGTTTGGTTTTTTGTTTGAATGTTGACAAGCCTTTTCTATTTAAATACGTGGTTTTCTTTCCTTTTCTTTGTTTGTTTGGGGTTTTGGTTTTGTTTGTTGTTTTGTTTGTTGTTGTGTGGTTTGTTGTTTTTTTTGGGGTTTTTTGGGGGATGATATTCAGACGATTTTGTTAGAAACTTGCATTCAGTGTTCATTGATACCCAGAGGATTTTAGACTGACAATGATGTGAATGGAATTGTTATAATCCCTGTTAAACTACGGAGGGAAGGTTTGGTGGTGGTGGGTTTTTTTGGGTGAAAGGAAGCTGAACCTTGTATGCAGGGCTGCATTCATTCAGTCATGTATTCCTGCACTTATTCAACTGTTCCCATTGACCCTTGTAGCCATAAAGATGGCTTCAATTTCCCAATTAATAAAAAGCAGATCCTGTTCCCAGTTCAGCAACACCACAGACCCAGCATTGATTTGCCATAGGATTCTTTCTGTCATTGGGTTCGGCCAAAGGAGACACCGCTGAACAAAACGTACAGATGAAGCCTAGGGTTTCTTTCCTTATCTATTTGTTTATTTATTTATCTTATTATTGTTATTGTTCGTAAACCTACCAAAGTGGGTGTAGGGTAGCCTTTCGTTCTAAAACCAGCACGCGTTTTTGTTCAGTTTTAGGGACACGCGCACACACACACACGCACACACACACACACACCACACGCACGCACACACACACACACACACACACACACACACACACACACACACGCACGCACGCACACACATACACACACACACTCTTAAAGTAGCCGCATTCCGACTTTGGGGATGGTGTCTAAACACGACACCTGTGTAGATGCGGGTTTGTTGGAGGTGTTTTTTTTTTCTGTTTTGCTTTGTTTTAATTTTGTCATCCGTTCTTACCGGCACGAAATATGACCTACTCTTCCGAAAAGCGGAACTGGTTTTGTGCGCAAGAGGTTCTGTGTTAACTGTCGCACACGGGCCTCGGCTCATAGTCTCATCTGAAAGACCTTTTTTTTGTTCGGAGGGGGGAGTGGAATCAATACTGATCAATACTCCAGGGTAAAATCCCCTTAGAGAGAGAGAGAGAGAGAGAGAGAGAGAGAGAGAGAGAGAGAGAGAGAGAGAGAGAGAGAGAGAACACACGGAATAAAACAAAACCAAAAACCAGGCGCCTCCATGATGGCTGGATTCCAACAGGCCGCCATAAGATCACGACTGCAATGGTTTAACCACTAGGCTATCCCACCCACACCACAATGCTCTAACCACTAGGCTATCCCGCCCACACCACAATGCTCTAACCACCAGGCTATCCCAGCTACACCACACCACTCCCTGTATGATTAAACCTCAACACGTTTACAATAGAGGACTGTTGGGTGTCGCGTTTCCATAGTCAGCGCTGTCGACATCGCGATCGAAGTTTTCAATAATTATTATTATTACTACTACTCCCAGTTCCAATTTTTCTTACCATCAGGCTTGGCATTGAAAGTTCTCACTAGCTGTGCTATGAATAAGGGCAGGGAGGGAATCTGGAGAATGGCTTCAACGGGTTTTGTGGAGAACGCCACTCACGGTACTTGAGCAATGGGGAGTGGTGGGGGATGGAGGTTAATTTTTTTTTTTTATAGTATTTATTCTTTTATATCGAGGATAATGGAATAAGCACGTATGTGCTTTTTTTCGCACCCAGTCCCCGTGTGTATGTGGTTTTGTCAATTTTGTCATCTGTTCCCACCGGCACACGATGGCCCACTCTTACGAAAAGCGGGAACAGGATTTAAGAGCATGCATGATGTTCTGCGTGCTTTCGCACACGGGGCCTCAGTTTATAGTCTCTTCCGAAGGACTTTTGGGGAGAGTGGAGTCGGCACTGATGTTAACTCCAGGGGAAAATATCCCCCTTGAACGGGGAGGTTAGGATGGAGATGCATAGCAGTAAGCAGCAGTGGCGATGAATGGGTTTGGTTGTAAAGCACCCACCACGAAAATCTAAATCTTAATCGCAGATCTTTTCAGAAACGCACGTGCGTACGTGCGCACGCACGCACACACATCTCTACCCTCTCCCCCCCCCCCCCCCCCCCCTGCCCCTCCCCCACCTCCCCATTCCTTAGAATTACCTCAACAACAGCAATCTTCCATGTCTATCATGGTATGGTTGTTAGCAGCGCAAACATAATGATCATGGCGTTTTGAATGGTAGGCCCTAAATCAGACATCTCCGCTGGAACTTTATTATAATCTGGATAACGACAGCTTTCATTTCTGTGACGGGCTGAATCTCTTTCATACAGACTGTTCGCTCCTAGGGTCGGTTTGTCTTGAACTTAGGCCCATGATGGAGATCTGATCATGAGGCAAGTCCTGAAGTATCCATTGTGGTCTGTGCTCGTCACAGTACAACGCAGTGTTTAGTTCATCAGTGTGGATTCAGCTTGGCAGATTGGTTTGGTTGGTTGGTTGGTTGGTTGTGTGTGTGTGTGTGTGTGTGTGTGTGTGTGTGTTGGTTTGCTTTGTTGTTTTGTGTGTGGGGTTGTTGTTTTTAAAATTTTGATTGTTAATATTGTTTAGGGGAGGGAAGGTAGTAAAGAATGACCAACCACGAGGTACATCCTATGCTTGAATCAGTGTTAATGCTTTTTTTTTTTTTGGGGGGGGGGGGGGGTGGGGGGGTGACAGTTTCTCCAAAGCTGATTATTCCCTTTCTCTCTGATATGTCAGGTTCACTGGAGTATCAGTTTGGAGTGTCAGGTCAGTTTCTCAGGGTTTTTAAAAATTTATTTATTGAAAGGTATTCTAATAACGGTCGTTTGGAAAGCGAGGCGTCCAGAGATCTCAGCTTCTCCAGGGGCCAGCATATCGAGGGTGATGCCCGCCTCCTCTCCCTCGCTGCTTTACCTTCCCTGACCCTATAGAGGGCTAGTACCCGTTTACAGCTGGGTGAACTGGGGGACTGTATTGAAGCAAGGCGCTCAAACAGTTGCCCATCCGCGAGGTGACTTTTCACAGAATCTGTTTCCTTAGCTTGGGGGAGAACACGTACTTTTCCCCTCTGAGCCGTTCGTCCCAAATATTTGTTTACAGTTGGTCTGTTTCAAAGTTTTCAATCTGCTTATTGTCGCTTAGCACTTGCTTTCCCCCAGCCAAGTTAAGCAGTGTCGAGCGTGGTTACCAGTTGGATGGGTGACCGTTTGCGCGCCTTGGCTTCAGTACAGTTCCCCCAGTTCACCCAGCTGTAAATGGGTACCTGCCCTCTTTAGGGTCAGGGAAGGTAAAGCAGCGAGGGAGAGGAGATGGGCGCCGCCCTCAATATGCTGGCCCTAGAGAAGTGAGGTCTCTGACGCCTCGCTCCACTACGACCTTATAGGTTATGGGACTCCTTTACCTTCTTTACTATTGTCGCTTCAGCACTGGATTTTTTCGTGGTGAATGACTGCTTTGTTGGGAATGTCCGGGCTTCTTTGACCAGCTTTCAGCAGTACAACTGAGAGGGGTGGGGGGCACACAAATGGACTGATCTGAGCCGAGACAGTCTTGAATCTTTTATACCTACATTGTCCTTTCTCTGCTTAAACACCCTTAAGCTCCTCCTCCTCACCCACAGTACACCAACGCTAAAGAAAGAGGCTTAGTGTGAGCTGAGGTTTTAGTCATTCCCATTCATTCGTTCAGCTGTTCGATTTAGTTTGTCCATTCGGCATTCGTTCATCGTTGCTGGTTGTGGTGCGAACTCAGTGTGGCAGGAGCATAGAGTGAGATTAGCCCCCCCCCCCCCCCCAAATAAAACAAGCAAACAAAAGAGACCACGCAACAAGATTCAATCTCCTTATCACAGGTGTAACATAGTTTGCTCTGTTTGCCCACATAATTATGAAGATGCAGACAGAAAGCAGATAAAAACGTGAAAATGCATAATCAACAAGTCCGTCGATTTTAGACCTTCAGTTTGACCATGATTTATTCTCCCCTTGAACTCTTGTGAGTTATAGAGAAACAAAAAGGAAAACAACCAGAAGAAAGCAACAAACACCCCCCCCCCCCCCAAACAAAAAAAATTCCCCCAACCAAACAACAACAAAGAAAAAAGAAGAGAACCCCCCCCCCCCCCCTCCCGAAATGTTATCAACAAATGTATGATGGATGTAAAGAGACGGGAAATAGCATAAGTACATAAAAGACAATCGTGTTAGTAATGGACTAGATAAGCTTATTCGTCGTCAGAATTGATGGATCTTTATGCAGCTGGCAAAATACTAATGTTATCAGATAAAAAGGTAGTATAATTATACAGTCTATGCGAGGGTAAAAAATTCCATCCACAGTATAAGGGAAACAACTCCGTATTCTTTTCACTGAGTCAGACCGGAAGTCGCTACCTGAGTGACGTCAAATTTTTTGCAGGTAACGAACAATAACAGTCGCTGTCAACCGTCGAAAAAGGTAGGTTTTCGACGGATTTGAAAACAACACAGGTAGATGTGCATGATACGATTTCGCAAACAGTTGTTCTCTTAGCAGGCGAGTGCAATGAATTTAGTGGTGAGATCTGTCAAATGCAGTTAATGCTCTGTGCGATCTCAAATGCTCGAACTGTTAACAGTGTAAACAGTCAAGTTGTGAGTGTCGCTGCTTGTGTGAAAACACCGTGTGTGTGTGTACGTATCCATACTAGAACAGTAGAAGTCATTGCCGCTGCTTTGTCTGCAGTCGCTGACGTTAGATTTATTGATTTTTCTCCCAGGTGGTGGTATTCAGTACTCTAAATTACCTAGAAACCAACCATATGCTGGGAAGTAGTACTCATAACCGTCTCATTTTGTGTGCGAAATATACGTTGGTCGTCTGAAGTAACGCATGGAATTTGAAGGGAAAACAAGCAGAATTTGTAAGGGAGATTACTGTTTACCTGTTGAGCAGGTGGATATTACAGTGAAACACTGGGATTTATAATTATAGCATGTCATGTACATATGAAATTGATACATCAACCTTGGCATATATGTACTATTACCACTAGTACTAGTAGTAGTAGTAGTAGTAGTACTATTACTACATAGGCTTCTATAATTTATAAGCGAGATTATGGATTGGGAAATAACATGCCATGCTTTAGCCTGAGTCATTGACTCATTCTTATTTTTGTTACAACAGTGGAATGAGGGGGGAAAAACCTTTCAGATTGGTAGATTACCTCAATACCTGGCTACTTTGAAGTACTTGCTTCTTCCTTCGGATAAGACTGTAAACCAAGACTGTAAACCGAGGCCCCGTGTGCGAACGCATGCAGAACATCTTGCGCACATGTTAAATCATGTTCCTCTTTTCAAAAGAGTAGGCCATTGTGTGTCGGTAGGAACAGATGACAAAATTTACAAAACCGCATACACACAGGCACTGGATGTAAAAAAGCACATGAGTGCTTATTCCATTATCCTCGATATAAAAGAATGAATAAATAAGTTTGTACCTTGATACTTGAGATTTGAGATTCAATTAAATTTACATGGCAGCAAGTCAGTTCTCTCCCCTTCACCCCTCCCTGTCTTCCCCCTCCCCCCTTGTCTCACATCATGCACATGAGGACTGGATGAAAATAAGCACATGGGTGCTTGTTGAAGTTATTCTATTATCCTCAAAATAAATAACTTAATAAAAATTTCCCCCTGTCTTCTCTCTCTTATAGTGTTACTCTTAATCTTACATTATATTTCTGAAATTAGGCCTTTTTTTTCATCATAATAAAAACAATTATCATTTATCACAGTTTCGTCTTTTATGAAAATCCTGAATCCTGAGAGTCTCACTGCCAGTTTCATTTGTTAAAAAAAACAACTGAATAAAACCAACAAAATGAAACTTAATTCTTAATCAAGTCCATTCAATACTTTCCGATTTTATACTTTCAGGGATCCAAACGAATATCATCGTAGCCTTGTGAAAGAAAACGGTGATCTGTAACGAGCGAAACATCAGCACCAAACAAAGCCTCAAGCAAAGGGAGACCAGTGAAGTAAGCCTGTCAGTCATCAGTCAAGATGGCCTCCATGATGCGAATTACCTTCAGCCTGACGAAGACATTCGGGAGCTGTACGGTGGACAAACCCGTCCTGAGAAACATCAGAAACTCCTGAGGATGATTCTCTACTCCTTCCTGTGTGTTGTTTTGGTAAGCAAAACGCCGTTGTTCTGGGTTTTTTGTCTGGCCTGTTTATAAAACAGAAACTATATTAATGGGTTTTGTTTTGTTTTCTTTCTTTTCTTTTTAGTTTTTTTATATTTATTTTTAAAAAGAAAAATAGGATAACTATTTCATTTTAGATATTGCTTACTCAAATAAATAGTGTGTGTGTGTTTACATTTGAATTTGTAAAATCTGTTAATTGTAACTGGCTGCATGTGAAAGACTAGGAGGAATGAAAGCGCTTTGATTTGTTGTTTTTTTGCAAGATATAGTGCTGTATAAATTCCATGTATTATTATTATTATAAGTAGTAGAATCTTTTTATAGATTAGTTGTACGTGTGTATGCGCGCACATACACATATGTTTGTGCAGGCATATTTGATATAATGATATATGCACACACAAAACAATTTGAAACTTTATCATATCATCAGTCATTTTTGGTTGAAAATCTAAATACTTAAGTAATCAAGTAATTGTATAATGTATGTTTGTGTGTCTGTGTGATGCGTCTGAAGTTGGGCAAAAATAGGATGTAAATTGTGAAATGAATTGTCATGAAATGAATAAAGCTGAATAATTTTCTTCTGGGTATCTTTCTTCTTCCTTTTTTTTTTTGGTTAATTTTTTTAAAGAAATGTTCTTTTCTTTTTAAGATAAGGGCATACGTTGAGGTAGCACAGCATAGAGCTGTCAATAAATTTATTAACTTTCATCCTTTTGAAGTAGACCCAGTTTATGACAAACTTGTAAACTCACACTTTTATTTTCGTATTGTGGTTGGGGTATACTATACATATGTACATATTGAAGAGGAACCAGTTTGTAATACATTTTGTGAAATTTCATCTTTTTTTTCTTTTCTTTTTTTTAGGTTGGGGGCAAATGAAGCTGAAACAATTTTTTATGAACTTTCTTTGTTTCAGTGTTGGATTTTGTTTGGTTTGGTGGGGGATTGTTTGGTTTGTTGTTGTTTTGGGTTTGATTTTTTGTTTTGTTTCAGGGTTTTTGTAATGTGGTTGAGTGGTTGTTTTTTTTTCTTTTTAGTTGGGAGGCAGGAGTTGAAGCACAAACACAAGTTCTGTGAACTTAACACACGTCACCTTTTCTTTTTTTGTAAAAAAAAATTTCATTGATAATCTTATTTCAGGTGGGAGCTCTGGCCATTCTGGGCATCGGGATCTGGACTCTGGAGGCGGAATATGGCAGCAAGCAGCTGTCGAAGCTGATCAACGAGGAGCTGTACAAGGTGGACTCGTACCTGATGATCATCACCGGCAGTGCCATCATCGCCATCACCATCCTGGGCTTCTTCGGCGTCTTCACCCGCTACAAGTGTGTCATGGGGCTGGTGAGTGGGTTTGGGGGTGTGTGTGTGGTGGGGGGGGTTGGGGGTGGGTAGGGGGGTGAAGGGTGTGTGCTGTGGGTGGGTCGGGGGGTGGGAATGGTAGTTGAATGGGTGTGTTTGCTTGTATTTTTTTTTTCTTCTTTTATATCGAGGATAATGGAATAAGCACTTATATGCTTTTTTACATGTATCCAGTCCCCATGTGAATGCGGTTTTGTAAATTCTGTCATCTGTTCCCACCGGCACACAATGGCCTACTCTTCTGAAAAGTGGAACAGGTTTAACATGTGTGCAAGATGTTCTGCGTGCGTTCGCACACGGGGCCTCGGTTTATAGTCTCATCCAAAGGACTTTTGTTTGTAGTTGTGTATGTGTGTGTGTAAGGGGTGGTGTGTGTGTGTGAGGGGTGAGGGGAGGGTTTATACATGTGTGTGTGTAGTTGACAAAGTGTGTGTGTTAGGGGTGGAGGGTGGGAGTGTGTGTGTGTGTAGTTGTGTGTGGAATAATAGTAGATGCTTTTATTATAAAAATTATAAGATTGATTTTGGTATGGAAAAATTATATAACTTGTCTACCATATGTTTATATTTTCGCTCTTATGAAATTTTGTTGTAGTTGTCACAAGCATCCTATTGAAGTGGGACGGTTACTCATTTTAAAGTATGTCAGAATCATGTTATCTTTCTTTAGATTTGTGTGTGTGTGGGAGGAGGGGGGGAGGTGGAGGGGTAGAACTTTGTTTTTGCAGGGATAGGGTTTGTCCAGAATGTGGATCAATCTTAAAATAAGTTATAATATCATTATGTTACTTGCATACATGTATGCATACATACATACTGTGTAAGATTGCATGAATGTGTGTGAGTGTGTATACATACATTTGTAAATGCGTGAGTGTGAATATTCAAGATCCAAGTCTCTATAACTTAAGTGTGTTGCTGTTGATTAGGAAACATTCGCAATTTAGCTAGATTTGCTTGAAATAATAGATTTTTGCGTGTTCTGCCTTTCTGTATTTTTCAGCACCTGGGATTGTTGGCCTTCATGTCGGTGATGATGTTTGTCGCTGGCATCCTGGGCTATGTCTTGCTGAGTGAGGTCAGATATATCTATGTCAGCAGTTGTCATGTTCACAGTATGATTTGTCTTGTATCAGGGATGGTGTATGGCACGGGAAAATATAATCATATATAGAACTGAAGTTTGTTTATTCAAAATAAATATTCATATAAATATGTTATAAATACATACATTCATATGTATCCATGCATACATGCGTTTACAAAAAATAATTCTTTTATTTTGAGGATAATGGAATAAGCACTCGTGTGCTTTTTTTTTTACATCAAGTCCCCATGTGTATGGGATTTTGTAAATTTTGTCATCTGTTCCCATCCATACATACATACATACATACGTACATAATACATACATACATGTATACATACATGCATGTATACATATATACATACATGCACACACACGTACATACATACATACATACATACATACATACATACATACATACGTACATGTATATGTACATACATATGTATGTACATACACATACGTATGTACATACATACATATTTACATATACATACATACATAGTTCATACATACATACATACGTCTGTCCATACCTATGTATGTACATACATACATACATACATACATACGTGTGTGTTCTCGATGAAAGAGACATTGGGCATAAAAAAAATTGTGTGTATTTTGTTGGGGGGGTGTTCAGTCATAGAATACATATTTTGCACACTTTGTATGTGTGTTAGTGAGTACCTATGAAAAATTAAACTTATATGTATTACTGTATTTTAATTACACAAAATTGGGTGTTTGTGCATGTGTATGGATATGTGTGTGTGTAAAATGTAGTTTATCAAACAAAGCCACACATGTCTAGTAAAGTGTTACAAAATCAGTTTGTGTGCATGCTCCAAAAGAGGCCACAGGTTGTTAGATAAGCCTTAAATCTTGTGAGCACGCATTTACGTGTGCATGTGTCGTTTTACACTTTCTTTGTGTATGAAAGTATACTCTCTTTCAGTAGTAGTAGTTGTTGGGTTTTTTTAATGGGTTGCTTGATTAAAAAGAGAAGAAAAAAGAGCAAATGTCTTGTTTATTCAGTGTACTGCTTCATGGGAATGCTGGGGTATAACAGTATAACTATAAATAGCATCCCAACCTTCTGGAAATTCTGGGCTAGAAATTTCCTCTTTTCTACCCCTCTCTTTGTTTCTTTTCTTCCTGTCACCTCCTTCCTGTCTATTTTTTGCCATCTTGGTCAATTCTCCTGCCCTTCTTTTTTTCACAAGAAAAACTTAAAATAATTCTCTCCTGTGTCAAAGTCAGATTCGATGGGCCTGACTTGTCAGACACTTCACAGAAGCATGACGCATTTCACTCATATAATAGGCAACAATAGTTGCTGTATGAGTGTTCAAAGAAGAAGAAGAAGAATTCAGTGTAGCACCTGAGAGTAAGATTTGACTTTGACTCGGTGCACTTGTGACATTAAAGTGTAGTACCATGGATTTCTCTCTCTTTCTCTCTCTCCCTCTCTCTCTCTCTCTCTCTCTCTCTCTCTCTCTCTCTCTCTCTCTCTCTCTCTCTCTCTCTCTCTCTCTCTTTGAGCCCAGCTCACCTGTGCTGTTTTCCCTTGCAGCTGGAGGACAAGGTGAAGGAGAAGATGGAGGACGTGCTCACCCACGAGTACGGCATCGTGAAACACCCCCAGGCGGGCAAAAGCAGGATCACCGACGCTTGGGACGACGTTCAGCAAATAGTGAGTGACTTGACTGTCGCTTCAGTCTGAGATTTGGTCAACAGATTGAGGGTACTTTGGGTATTAACCACTAGACTGCCCCACCCCGGAAATTTTCCGGGGCTAAATGTGCACTCTATATGCCTACAACCCGGAAATTTCGGGGTTTCGAACCGAGGTAAACAATCCAGCTTCCTTGACTACAGTTAAAGGGAAAGAACTCAAAAATTACTGGAAGATCACTCTCCTGTTGCTTGGCAACATCCAGCTGCAAAAATCGTGGCAAAACGATTGTTTTTTAACACGTATTTTGTGATATTATGCATGACTGCTTGGGCAGTTCTTGTTCAAAATGGCCGACACTTATTGTTGAAGGTATCAATAACTTTACACAGCTGAAAAAGTGGCAGATAAAACTTTAGATATACCTGACAGTGATGAAAACGATCGTGTATGATTAAGGAGATAGTGCATTTTTTTAAAAGTGAATGAGATTTGGCCTGGACTTATGTGTGACGTTATTGAAATGGGGGGAACTCAGAATGACAGTGGTTATAAAGTGTATGTTTTGTCGATTTTTTTACATTTTAAATATTTTCGTAGTGAAATATCATACTAGCTAATTTAGCTTGCCTCAAAGCAATCTACAATAATATATATATATATATATATATATATATATATTATAATTATTATTTATATTTATTATTTTTTACTGTCATTGGGCAGACTATCAGGATTATTCATTTAGTAATTTCTGAGTAAGAGGGACATGAACATAGTAAGTTGTACATAAGAATTTTATTCCCCGGCATATAGGGTGCACTTGCACTGGGCAGTTAAGAATAAGGTTAAGCAAAAAAAAAGTGCCCTGGAAGTTTTGACAGTAGCTGGCTCAGGTGTCATGGGGGTGGGTTGGGGGATAGCCTAGTGGTTAGAATGTTTAACTCAGGTGTCATGGGGGTGGGTTGGGGGATAGCCTAGTGGTTAGAATGTTGAACTCATGATCTGACTGCATGGGTTCAAGCCACCCCAGAGTGTTAACATCAGTACCAACTCCATTACCCTGTAAGTCCTTCAGCTTAGACTTTAAAACTGAGATCCTGCGCACAAACGCATGCAGAGACATCTGTGCATGCGTTAAAACCTGGTTTACCTTTCGGAAGAGAAAGTCTTGGCCTGCTGGTGGCAAGAGGTGACAGTATATCAAAAAACCACCATTCACTCTGGTGCTGTGTGTAAATATCATCCCCAAAGTTGGAATACGGCTGCCTTACTGGTCGGCAAAGAGTGGCGTGTACAAAATATCGTCATTGGAGAACCTCTAGCAGAGAAACAACAACAACAACAACAACAACAACAAAAGCCATGTCAAAGTGCAGCTGATTCCTGTTGCCTTGTAACCCACAGAGACCTAGAAACTTAGCTTCTGCTGTTTGTATGACGATTGTCTACCCATCAAGTTGGAATCTCTAGCAGAGAAGCAACAACAATAACAACAACAACAAAAGCCATGTCAAAGTGCAGCTGATTCCTGTTGCCTTGTAATCCTTAGAGACCTAGAAACTTAGCTTCTGCTGTTTATGATGATTGCCTACCATCAAGTTGGAATCTCTAGCAGAGAAGCAACAACAACAACAACAACAACAAAAGCCATGTCAAAGTGCAGCTGATTCCTGTTGCCTTGTAACCCACAGAGACCTAGAAACTTAGCTTCTGCTGTTTGTATGATGATTGTCTACCCATCAAGTTGGAATCTCTAGCAGAGAAACAACAACAACAACAACAACAACAACAAAAGCCATGTCAAAGTGCAGCTGATTCCTGTTGCCTTGTAACCCACAGAGACCTAGAAACTTAGCTTCTGCTGTTTATGATGATTGTCTACCCATCAAGTCAGAATGTGGCTACCTCAGTGGTGGGTAATAATGGTTGTGTACGCAAAATCTTGCCATAGTCAAATCTCAGAGCTCTAGCCTTACGGTTTTTTTTTTTACATGCGCTAAATGTTTTGCGCATGGGACCTTGGTTTATTATCTGATCAAAAAGATGTGTGTTTGTATGTTTTATTCATTTATTTATTCTTTTATATCGAGGATAATGGAATAAGCACTCATGTCCTTTTTTACATCCAGTCCCCGTGTGTATGCGGTTTTGTAAATTGTGTCATCTGTTCCCACCGGCACACAATGGCCTACTCTTTCAAAAAGCGGAACAGGATTTGACGTGTGCGCAAGATGTTCTGCATGCGTTTGCACACGGGACCTCGCTTTACATGTTTGTGCATGTGTATGTTGTATGTGTGTGAGAGTGTGTGTGTGTGTGTGTGTGCATGCATGTGTGCGTGTATGTGCATTTGTGTGCATGTGCGCATGCATGTGTGATGGTTTTAAATGCCCAGTCATTGGTCATGTGCAGTTCAGTTGCTGCGGAGCTTACGGGGGCGCCAACAGTTCCACATCCTGGGCACTGTACAAGGCCAGTGAGTGGTACCTGGAAGGACACGCCAGTGAGTTTCGTTTCTTTGTTTTTTACTCTTTGTTTCTTTATATTGTTTTCCCTCTTATGACCATATGACTTCAATCCTATGGGTCCATGAAATCGTGGGTTCAAATCTTGGCGGCGTCAGGTGAATTAAGGGTGAGGGATTTTTCAGATCTCTTACGTCAACTTCAAGTGTAGACCTGCCGGTGCCTTAATTCCCTTCATGTGTATACGCATGCAGAAGATCAAACATATATGTTAAAGATCCAGTAATTCATGTCAGAATTCAGTAGGTTTTGGAAACATGAACATACCCAGTATTCATCCCAGAAGTTGTAATGTGGTGCCACCTTAATGGTGGGTAAGATTAGTTGCATACACAAAATCTCAGCATCGGTGAACCTTGGAGCTCTAGCCAAGGGAACCCCCCCAATCCCCCCCCAAAAAAACCTCCCAACAACAAACAAACCCAAAACATATGCATCACCATTGGTATAAAGTATTTAGTGTACATGTAGTATATGTAAAATGCTGGTATTACTATTATTAGAGGATTACTATTTTCATGGAGGAGGTGTAGGAAATGGATTTCCCATATACAAGGGAAGATAGAAGTGGTAGACGAATTCTGCTACCTGGGAGAGGTGATGAGCTGCGAAGCAAAATCGGAGTTAGCTGTCAGAACCAGGATTGCGAGTGCTTGGAAGCAAATGGAAAGAATTGGCAAGTCTGCTCGGAAATCAGAAAATCCCACTGGAGAGACACTGTCTGATATACAAGACCTGCATTAGACCTGTTCTCCTGTATGGTTCGGAGTCGTGGGTTTTCACAAAAACCGTCGAACGTTTGTTGAAGAGCTGTGAAAGAGAAATGGGCATAAATAAGAGGAAGCTCAAAACAGAGAGAGATGGAGAAGGCTCATCAATGTCAAACCTCCCCTGGGAGAAACATGGTAAAAAAGAAGAAGAAGAAGAAGAAGACTCACTTAGAGAGTAAAAGAGACCGAGTTTTGTCTCTTCACTCACTCCCTCAACAACATGGCGTAAGCCATGTCATTATGTCAGTAGATATGTCAGTGTCTATGTGGCCTGCTGACACTGTACTGATTCCGCAGTGAATGGCCACTGTGCACACACTTGCCTCCATTCATTCTTTACAATTTAGAACTATCTGGGAAATGAAGAGTTAGCGTTCTGAATTCTGTTACTATATGAGAATATTGTAGCTTCCTTTTCCAAAAATTTTAAAATATTGACTTTTAAAAAAAATCAATAGATCATTGTAGCTTCCTTTTCCAAAAAATTTTAAAATGTTGACTTTAAAAAAACAATCAATAGATCATCCAATAACAAATACAGAGAATTAGTGTCAACTTCTGCTGTTGGTTAGCTTATTTCATTTCACATCTAGCCTCTAAATTGCACACCTGTATGTGCTTGTATTTTTATTCTTCTAAAAACTTTCTCGTAACCTATACAAATGACCAGTATGGAATGACAAAATCTGAGATTCTTTGTGTGTGACTTCATGCATGATATCACCCCCCCCCCCCCCCCTCCCACCCCCCCTGTATGTTAAACCCATTTTTCTTCTTTTTTTTTTTTGTTCCTTGGCTACAGTTCCGAGCTTCATTAATGGCCAGATTTTGTGTATGTGATCCGTTTTACCCACTTTGAGGTAGCCGCATTCTGACTTCAGAGATGATGTCTAAACACGACACCTGCAAGTCTTTTTTCAGTTTTGTCATCCATCCCCACCATCATAAAATGGCCTACTCTTCCATAAGGTGGAAAGAGTTTTTAATATGTGCACAAGATGTTCTACATGCATTCAAGTAAGTCAAGTCAAATTTTTATTTCAAAATGGTGCAATGAATAAGCAATGCATTTGCTTTTCTTCATCAAGCCATCTACTAAGGAACAAAAATTACTAAATAATATTTGATGACAACATTATTAAAACCCTTAGCAATGAAATGTACCAATCACAAAAAAACCCAATAAAACAATACACTGCAAAACACACACACTCACACACATGTACAAACACATGCGCGTGCACACACCTAGGTTAAAAAAAAATCTTTTTAAAAGAACTTTTTTTTTAATCATAAAAGTGTCAAACAAACAAATTATATCACCCATTCTTTCAAGTTCATACTTTATAAAAATAGAAAGTAAAGAAAGCAAGCAAGCAAAAACAAATAGGAACAAAACACCCAAAAATACTAGGCATTCATTGTTAGCTTTGAAAATACTGTCAGCAATGACATGGCATTGGTTTAAAGTCTCATCCAAAGGGCTATTGGGGAAGTGGAGTCAGTAATGAAGTTACTCCAGGAGGAAAATCCCCTAGAATGGGTGCCTCCGTGGTGGCTTTATCCCAGGCCACAGATCACACAGGACATGGGTAAAGCATCTATCAAACAAATTTGCAGGCCATAACACTGTAGCGTATATCTTCTTCTTCTTCCTTTTTTGTCATGTTTCTCCCAGGGGAGGTTTGACATTGATGAGCCTTCTCCATCTCTCTCTGTTTTGAGCTTCCTCCTCATTTATGCCTCTTTATCTAAGATCATCTGCAATACAGGTAGCCCAGGTTTTGCTAGGTCTTCCCTTTGGTCTCTTTCCATCCACTACAAAGTTCATTGCTCTTGTTATGATGTGGTGGTCTGCTTTCAGTTGAACGTGCCCAAACCAGCGCAGTCTATTGATACTAGCTACAGACTTCAGATCATCAACTTTGCACATTCTCCATAGTTCTTTATTCGTGATCCTGTCTTCCCATTTGATCTTTGTCATGTAGCGTAGCATTTGGTTTTCACAGCCCATGGGAAATTTATTTTCTGTGGAACAGCTGTTGTGGGTGTTGTGATACATGTGTGTATCATGTGTGTGTGTGTGTGTGCAGACGGCAGCTTGGTGCCGGAGAGCTGCTGTGAGACGACCAGTCAGTACATGGACCAGTGCACGGGCAAGATTGCCGGAGTGGGACCCCCGACCCATGGCCCCCCCGTCGACTTTCCCCTGTCCTCGCTCAACTACACCTTGTATACCAGGGTCAGTGCATTTCGTCTTTGTTGGTTGGTTTGTGCCTGCCTGGGTTAGAGCTGTGAGGTTCACCAGCGGTGAGATTTTTTGGGTATGTGACCGTTTTTGCTTTACCATTGCCAGTAGCTGCATTCCAACTTTTGGGGTGATGTCAAAACAGGGCAGTATAGTATTCGTGTGTTTTTTTGTTGTTGTATTTTTAATTTTGTTATCCGTTTCTTCTGGCATGCAAATGGCCTGCTTTCTCTGAATGGATGAATGGGGTTTAACGTGTAGGCAAAATATTCTGCATACGTTCATACACAAGGACTTCAGTTTATAGTCTCATGCGAAGGAGTTTTTCGGGGAGTGGAGGCGGTACTGGTGTGAAATCCAGGGGAAGAATCCTCTCAAATAGGTGTTGTGGTGATAGCTTGAAGCCACATCATCAGATCACATGTTCAAACCTCTAACCTCTCGGTTATTCTTCTCCTCCCTCCCCCGCATACATTTTTAGTCATGACTTTCTCCATATAGAAGGTGTCGGGGGAAAAGTGGATAAAAATCTTTCTTGGGCTGTGCGTGTGATTTTGTTTCCTTTTAATTTAATATATACATAAGATATAGAGAGGAAAGTATACATACAAAAAATGGTAATAGGTGGTGCTGCTGTGGTGTGCTTTTTTATTTTTATTTTTTTATATTTTTATATCGAGGATAATGGAATAAGCACTCATGTGCTTTTTTTACATCCAGTCCCCGTGTGTATGCGGTTCTGTAAATTTTGTCATCTGTTTCCACCGGCACACAATGGCCTACTCTTCCGAAAAGTGGAACAGGATTTAACATGTGCGCAAGATGTTCTGCGGGGCCTCAGTTTATAGTCTCATCTGAAGGACTTTTCCAGGGTGAGAGCAGCCAGTATCTTATACAGAGAAATTTGCCATGATTGACCATGGTATACAGTGCAGTGCAATGCAATACAGTAATAATAATAATAAATGGCATTTATAGGGCACTACATCTTGCAAAAACAAATCAAAGCGCTTGCATTCAACCCATGCACCTTACACATGCAGCTAACAATGATTAACAGTATTTTACAAATTTAAATGTGTACACACACACACAGGTTATACATTTCAGCAGGGTGATGGGAATTTTGGCTTTTAAAGGCAGGAATAGAAATGAGATGAAACAGGAGGTTTGAAATAGATATGTTTTGAGGCTGGATTTTAAAGTGTCATAAGTAGGCTTTTCACACAATCCCTTTGGCAAGTAGCTTTCTGTGAGCAGAACATTGAGTGTAGTTGAGAAAAGGTTATTTAATGAACAATCTGGAGTTATTTTGCTTTGTTGTAATGTATGAAGAGTCCTGCATTATTTCGATGTGTTGTCATGTAAAATATGAACGGTCTTGATGTAGATTCTGTTTGTTGTAAGATAGAATTAACAAGAACAGTCCTGATTTGTTTTGACTTTGCTGTAAATATGAATTATCCGGAATTGTAATTTGCTGTAATTAATGCAAAATATGACCAGTCATGAGTTACTGTGATTTGTAGTAATAAAAGTATGAATGAATCATGAAAGACTGTTGTGTGCTCAGGGCTGTTTCGATGCTTTGGAGACCTACCTGCGCTACACAGGAGTGGTCATCGGCACCTGCGCTATCGTTGTGGGAGTCTTCATGGTCAGTGTTGAGTCCTTGTTCTGCGTTACGTCGCTGTCTGCATCTGTTTTAACCAGCTCTCTTCATCATTGTTATCGTTATTTCATGTGATCATCGTCTCTTTGGCTGCCTCAGCTTCAGTGGTGCTCTTGTTCTGGGTGTACCCACGCCACACCTTTCATCCTCTCCACCCCTGCCATACTTTGATTGTCCCCTCATGTCTCTCTCTCTCATCCTTTGGGGGTCTGTCAGAAGTCCGTAGAAGCTCGTCAGTGATAGGCCGCCACGGGGCCACCAACCTGAAGGGCCCTGCACTGCTGCTGGGTCACTTGGGTGGTGCCTGCCAGTCCTGACCTAACGCAGGCAAAACACCACTCTCTTCTAAGCCCCCTACGGACGACGATGGTCAAGTCACAGAGCCAGACTGAGTGAGATGCCTACCTGGGGTAGCCACCGCCACAATGTCCTTTCTGTACCTTTCTCCCGTCAACTTCCAACCCCAAAAGCTGTGATGCCGCTAACTCACTGCAGGCACAGACAGTGTACATATGGACAACTGAAACTTGGTCACTGCAAGACCAGAGCAACTGGGGCCACCGAGTCAGAGACAAGTTTTCTGTTATTGCATGATGATAAGTGGTGGTGAGGAGGATGTAAAGGATGACGCTATGGAAGTGCACCTGCTTTGCGATTGCTTGATAGGGCTGTACTCTAGGTTTCATGTCTTACTGTCATTGTGTGTACTCTGTGTTTCATGTCTTACTGTCATTGTGTGTACTCTGTGTTTCATGTCTTACTATCATTGTGTGTACTCTGTGTTTCATGTCTTACTGTCATTGTGTGTACTCTGTTTCATGTCTTACTGTCATTGTGTGTACTCTGTTTCATGTCTTACTGCCATTGTGTGTACTCTGTGTTTCATGTCTTACTGTCATTGTGTGTACTCTGTTTCATGTCTTACTGTCATTGTGTGTACTCTGTGTTTCATGTCTTACTGTCATTGTGTGTACTCTGTGTTTCATGTCTTACTATCATTGTGTGTACTCTGTTTCATGTCTTACTGTCATTGTGTGTACTCTGTGTTTCATGTCTTACTGTCATTATGTGTACTCTGTGTTTCATGTCGTTACTATCATTGTGTGTACTCTGTGTTTCATGTCTTACTGTCATTGTGTGTACTCTGTGTTTCATGTCTTACTGTCATTGTGTGTACTCTGTGTTTCATGTCTTACTGTCATTGTGTGTACTCTGTGTTTCATGTCTTACTGTCATTGTGTGTACTCTGTGTTCATGTCTTACTGTCATGTGTGTACTCTGTGTTTCATGTCTTACTATCATTGTGTGTACTCTGTGTTTCATGTCTTACTGTCATTGTGTGTACCTGTTTCATGTCTTACTGTCATTGTGTGTACTTGTTTATGTCTTACGCCATGTGTGACTCTGTTTCATGTCTTACTGTCATTGTGTGTACTCTGTTTCATGTCTTTACTGTCATTGTGTGTACTCTGTGTTTCATGTCTTACTGTCATTGTGTGTACTCTGTGTTTCATGTCTTCTATCATTGTGTGTACTGTTTCATGTCTTACTGTCATGTGTTACTCTGTGTTTCATGTCTGCTGTCTATTGTGTGTACTCTGTGTTTCATGTCTTACTGTCATTGTGTGTACTCTGTGTTTCATGTCTTACTGTCATTATGTGTACTCTGTTTTCATGTCGTTACTATCATTGTGTGTACTCTGTGTTTCATGTCTTACTGTCATTGTGTGTACTGTGTTTCATGTCTTACTGTCATTGTGTGTACTCTGTTTCATGTCTTACTGTCATTGTGTGTACTCTGTGTTTCATGTCTTACTGTCATTGTGTGTACTCTGTGTTTCATGTCTTACTGTCATTGTGTGTACTCTGTGTTTCATGTCTTGCTGTCATTGTGTGTACTCTGTGTTTCATGTCTTGCTGTCATTGTGTGTACTCTGTGTTTCATGTCTTACTGTCATTGTGTGTACTCTGTGTTTCATGTCTTGCTGTCATTGTGTGTACTCTGTGTTTCATGTCTTACTGTCATTGTGTGTACTCTGTGTTTCATGTCTTACTATCATTGTGTGTACTCTGTGTTTCATGTCTTACTATTATTGTGTGTTCTCTAGGTTTCATGTCTTACTATCATTGTGTGTACTCTAGTGTCATGTCTTACTATCATTGTGTGTACTCTGTATTTCATGTCTTATCATTGTGTGTACTCTGTGTTTCATGTCTTACTGTCATTGTGTGTACTCTAGGTTTCATGTCTTACTGTCATTGTTGTACTCTGTTCATTGTCTTACATCATGTTGTGACTCTGTGTTTCATGTCTTACTCATTAGTGTATCTGTGTTTCATGTCTACTATCATTGTGTGTACTCTGTGTTTCATGCTTACTCATTGTGTGACTCTGTTTCATGTTTACTGTCATTGTGGGTACTCTGTTTTTCATGTCTTACTATCATTGTGTTACTCTGTGTTTCATGTCTTACTATCATTGTGTGTACTCTGTCATTGTGTGTACTCTGTGTTTCATGTCTTACTATCATTGTGTGTACTCTGTCATTGTGTGTACTCTGTGTTTCATGTCTTATTATCATTGTGTGTACTCTGTTTCATGTCTTACTGTGTCATTGTGTGTACTCTGTGTTTCATGTCTTATCATTGTGTGTACTCTAGGTGTCATGTCTGACTGTGTCATTGTGTGTACTCTGTGTTTCATGTCTTATTATCATTGTGTGTACTCTGTGTTTCATGTCTTACTGTCATTGTGTGTACTCTGTGTTTCATGTCTTACTGTCATTGTGTGTACTGTGTTTCATGTCTTGCTATCATTGTGTGTACTGTGTTTCATGTCTTATTATCATTGTGTGTACTCTGTGTTTCATGTCTTACTGTCATTGTGTGTACTCTGTGTTTCATGTCTTACTGTGTCATTGTGTGTACTCTGTGTTTCATGTCGTTACTATCATTGTGTGTACTGTGTTTCATGTCGTTACTATCATTGTGTGTACTCTGTGTTTCATGTCTTACTGTGTCATTGTGTGTACTCTGTTTCATGTCTTACTGTCATTGTGTGTACTCTGTGTTTCATGTCTTACTGTCATTGTGTGTACTCTGTGTTTCATGTCTTGCTGTCATTGTGTGTACTCTGTGTTTCATGTCTTACTATCATTGTGTGTACTCTGTGTTTCATGTCTTACTGTGTCATTGTGTGTACTGTGTTTCATGTCTTACTGTCATTGTGTGTACTCTGTGTTTCATGTCGTTACTATCATTGTGTGTACTCTGTGTTTCATGTCGTTACTATCATTGTGTGTACTCTGTGTTTCATGTCTTACTGTGTCATTGTGTGTACTCTGTTTCATGTCTTGCTGTCATTGTGTGTACTCTGTGTTTCATGTCTTACTGTCATTGTGTGTACTCTGTGTTTCATGTCTTACTGTCATTGTGTGTACTCTGTTTCATGTCTTACTACCATTGTGTGTACTCTGTGTTTCATGTCTTGCTATCATTGTGTGTACTGTGTTTCATGTCTTACTGTCATTGTGTGTACTCTGTGTCATGTCTTACTATTATTGTGTGTACTCTGTGTTTCATGTCTTACTGTCATTGTATGTACTCTGTGTCATGTCTTACTATTATTGTGTGTACTCTGTGTTTCATGTCTTACTGTCATTGTGTGTACTCTGTGTTTCATGTCTTGCTGTCATTGTGTGTACTCTGTGTTTCATGTCTTACTATCATTGTGTGTACTCTGTGTTTCATGTCTTACTATTATTGTGTGTACTCTGTGTTTCATGTCTTACTATCATTATGTGTACTCTAGGTGTCATGTCTTGCTAGCATTGTTCGTTTCATTGGGCCCATCATGTATGTGACTCTCCACCATAAAATGAGTTGCATTGCACCTGAGCCATTTTTCTGCTAGGAGTTATTTTAGGCAGGTGGGGGTCAGGTTGTCGATTTTGAGATTTTTATTGATTATAAAACTGTAATATTACTTCTACCTTGTACTGAACTATTAAGGCGTAATACAGCATCATTCTGGCAACTCCTGTGATGGTACTGGAACCATGTGTTTCGGTGATTGCCTTTCCAATGGACTATTCCAGCAATGGGGGGGGGGAGGGGGGGGTGTCTGCTGCATGGGTAACAGCTTGCCCTCCATACTTACTTACCCAGGCTTTGCGCTCTGGAGTATAAACACCTAGAGCGCAACTCCATAGGTTTACGAGACTGACAGATGCCTACTACTACTAAGGTTGATTTCTTTGCCTTAACTCAATGAGGCTGTGCCAAAGCTTAAGCTTCAGCACTCCTCTCCTTCACTGTGATGTAGATTCGGCACAATTACGAAATTTTAAAATACACCAAGTGATGTTAAACTCAAGGGAAAGTACTCTGGCCTGTAGGGCAATAATTTTTCTAAACACAGTTGCTTTCCTTGACCATAAGCTTGCCTAGTTTGTGTCTGTTGGCTAATTTTGTTTGACATGTCAACAAGTGATATCTTTGGGATTTCAGGCTCTCCAGTGTTATGATTCTTAAACAAAAAATCTGTTATACAAAAAGTGACATCACATGGATTCAACCAACTTCAGGGAAGTTTACTTTGGTGAAAAATCATCACATTGCTTCAAGGGGACTAGTAGATGAACAGGTCAAGCCATGTAAGATACGCAGCCCTTATTTTCAAAACTTTTATTTTTCAGCATTCAGTGACATATTTTGAAAATTTATTAAAAAAATAAATACAGTCATCTATTGAAAAACTGTTAAACAATCTCAAAAGTAGACAATATAAACTTTTCAATGATGTATAATGTGTATGTCATTGTTATGCTGGGTAAGTCTGCTGAATTTTTAAAACATAGCCAAAATCACACGTCACCGCAAAATGGCGGGATCCATTTCACTGCGACTCCATTGAGTTAAAAGCACATTTACAAACCCTACCTCTTATCTTGACCATCTATAATTATGATGCAAATTTCATCAGTTTGTCACTTTATGGAGTATAGCATTTCAGTATGTAATAGCTTTTCATCGAATTGTCCATTTTGCAATTTTTTTTCTTGTTGTATTGAATAGCTGATCCAACTGCAGATTGATACCATGTTAACTACTAAAAATTGATCTCCGATACAATGGGACTCATTATGTAGGGGATGAGACTATAAACCGAGGCCCCGTGTGCGAACGCATGCAGAACATCTTGCGCACATGTTAAATCCTGTTCCACGGTTCGAAAGAGTAGGAACAGATGACAAAATTTTTTAAAAACCACATACACACGCATAAATAAAAAAAAAATTTTAAATGTTTTTTTAAATGTCATCTGAGTGCTTTGATTTGTTGCTTTACAAGATTCAGTGCTATATAAATTCCATACATTATTATTATTGTTATTATTATCTCAGGGCTTTGAGCTAGCTACGTGAAGGTAAAGTGCTGTGCCAAGTGTCCAATTCCCAGTACATGATATGTTCTTGTGATGCTGAGGTTTGATCTGTTGCAGCTTGTGGAACTGGTATTGTCCATCTGTATGTACCGCACCATGCGCGACAGTTGAGCTGCACTGGGGGATGGGGGCATGGGCCTCGGGCTTCGTGACGGTGACAACAGTTTTTGCTGATGATCTTTTATGCACAAAACGTTCCCAGAGACTGTGATCAGGACTTTTGCAATACATTCCCCCCTTTTATTTTTGTTGTTTTGTTGTTGTTTTGTCTGTGTTCGAGTCTGGCATGATTTTTTTGTGTGTTTTTTTTCTCCTCACAGTGTGTTCTAACTGCATCTATGTTTGGTATGTTTTTGACGCTGTGGAGTATTTTTTTATTTATTTATTTTTTTTTTACGTCTGTTATGTTTCTTTGTTTGTTTTGCACTAAAAGTTGTTTCTAACATCCGATGATTGTAGGTTATAGTGTTTTTGTGTTTGGTTTGTTTGGGTTGTTTTTTTTAATATAGAAAGACGTGTTGAAGATTAGATAGATTTAAGCCTGGGGGCTTTTGTTTGTTTGGTTGTTTTGATGTCTAAAGACATTAATTCTAGTAGGTTGAGAGACAAAAGTTCATTTAATACACATGTAGAAAAAATGATTTATTAACACATCTGTGGGTGAAAATCGTGTAACACATCTGTGGAAAAAAAAATCATGTAGTATATCCATGGGTCAAAAATCATCTAACACATCTATGGGGGGGAACACGTTTGTCTAATAATGTAGTTTATGATAAACTTTGTGTGTGTCATCATGCCGATTGTATTCGCTGTTGGCCTGTTGACCAAATGTTAAGAATGAAGACTGTAAATCGTCAGTCAGTTTGTTAGGGTTTTTTGCCCTTCATCTTATTTCTTTTACAAAATCTGTTCGAAAGGTTGACATTTTGTGTGAAGAAAGATTAAGAAATCCAAATCTGCCTCAACCAACTCAAACTTTTTGGGGGTCATATATGTTTTACGTTAAAATGGGATCACACTCTCTTGACCTGGAGTGATCCATAGCACAAATCTGTTATTTGTTTTTCAGAAAAAGATGACGGCACAACATACCATGGAATTCATTTTACAGATCATCATTTTTTTTTTAAAGCTGATGTTACATTAGGGTAGCATGAGTATGACAGTACATCATATCGTAGGATTTGTCTGTGGATGATAATTTTTTAAAGGTGATTTTACACAAGGGTAAACTTGATTCGACGACAGCACATAGTATCGTAGGATTCATTTGTAGATAATCTTTTTTTTTTTTTAAAGTGGTGTTACATTAGGGAGAAAAAGTTCTGACGGCTTATCATATCATACAGTTCATGTGTAGATCATCCATTTCCATTTTATGGTTCAGGTTACATTAAGACAGAATTAATATGAGAGCAGACAGGATTAATATGAGAGCGTATCAGAATCATAAGATTCATGTGCACATAGTCATTTTTTAAGGTTGAAGCTTTATTAAGACAGAATTATTATTCCGGTGGTTTCTCCATTTTTTCCCCCTGTGCTGAGTATGATATGGCAAACTGGCTACTGCTTAAAGCGTCAGATTTATAAATAACTTGACAAATACTTGGGAGTGTAGGCACAAGCCACTATAGTGACTGACAGAGAATTGTCTTAACGGAAGTCACATTGGGTTTCTAAATTTGCATCATTGCAAGTCGAGTCATTTTGGATAAGACTGTAAACTGTGTTGCTGTGTGCATGCAATACATCTTGTGCTCACGTTAGAGATTCATCCACCTTCTGTTGAAGAGTAGGCCAGCTGGGGTCTGTGATATGAATGAAAAAGACATGCCCAGCATGCAGTCTGTGTACTCTGCAGAGAGATATACTCCGCCAGGCTTGCTTAACCTGCTCACTGCCTGAACTGTCAGTCCAGTGACTCGAGGAGTACAGGGAGAAGTCAGATTGGGAAGTATTCCTGAAGTCAGAATGCAGCTACGCTAATGGCGGGTTAAAGGTCGCATACGCAACATCTTACCGTTTGTGAACCTCGAAGCTCTAACCAGGGAATTTTTTTTCCTTTTTTTTTGGGGGGGGGGGAGAGGTGAGGTCATTAACTGTGTTGTCAAACACAGTTTACAAGTTGTAGGTAACCTGCTGAATTTTTTGTTGGATGGTTGGTTTTTTGCTCTCTGTATTGTTTCATTTGACAAAACAGTTTTTGATCTGAGATATTATTTTGTGCTTTTGGTTTTGGTTTTGATCAAAACGTCTCGAGTTCATCACTTATTTTGATCTACAAAGCTACCAGAAGTTGGCTTTAAAAAAAAAAAATCTGTGCGATCGTATTCCCTTTCTTGACTCAGTTAATCAGTTGATTGATTAATCAGTGATTATGATTATAGCCCAGCCTTTCGATTGATTAATCAGTGATTATAAATATAGCCCAGACTTTTGATTGATTAATCAGTGATTATAAATATAGCCCAGCCTTTCGATTGATTAATCAGTGATTATAAATATAGTCCAGCCTTTTCTGATCTTCAGAAACAGACCTTGTCCATAGTCTTTGTTCATACTTGCAAATCTTGGTGATGCGAGCTTTGTCAAACAGTTGCAGGAAAGTCCTATTCAGTTATTAACAAGTATCTTTTGCGGATTAGGAAAGCTGTGGAATATGTTTTTTTGTTTCTGTTCAAATTTACACAATCCATCAATGGAATCGGTCTGATGTTTTTCTGGTTGGAAAAAAGTAGTACTGCTTGTCCATATTTCCCGTATTTGAAACTCTTTGAATGCATTAACGCTTCAGTTCTGTTTGTATTGCTGCATCTAAAATTTGAAGAGGAGGAAAAGTTTGTAAAAAGTCTAGTTTGAATAAAATTGTATGTATGATTTAAAAAGTTCAAGTTTTGTAGATCCATTTTGCTTATGTGCAATCTGTGCTTGAAAAAGTGCTGTAAGTTTTGTGTTCAGAATAGGGGAAGGGAAAACTGCTGTTGTAACTGCGGCAGTTTTTGTTTGTATGGAGTTTTTGGGGGTCTAAATTCATGTTTTATGAAATGTTCTCCTTTTTCTGAGATGAGCAGACAGGATGGGTTAGGTTCAGAATTCATTTAGAAGCAAAAATTGATTCAGTTTTATGTCGAAAGGTTCTAAGGAGTGTATATTTGGTGAGAAGGATTTTGTAGAGTTTGCAGGAAAGTATTTTTCTGCGAGAATTTTTCATCTTTTCTACAGGATTTTATATGGCATTGTATTTTGGGATGTTGGGGGTTGTAGTTAAATCCAAAAGGCCAGCAGTTTGCAACTGAAGTTAGATGTTTAATCAATGACTGTTGGGGCACCACTGAAGATTTTGCAAACCAGCTTCCTCCACTCCTTGTGGTTCTCAGTTTTCTGTCATATAATTGTATAGACAGGAATGCACAGTTCTAACCCACTATGCCAGTTTTCATAAAAGTAAGCAAGTGCTGATAATCAGTATGCATATACTTTATTTTAAAAAAAAAATCTATAGAAACATAAAATAGTGTAAACAAGATTGTTTTCAATAATGCGTAGACTGCACTAAATACACAAAGAGCTATGGAATTTTGAATTCACTAAGATAAATATCACAAAAAACTTGGAAAAAAAGTCCGGGGGGTTGGGGGGGTGTTCGTTTGTTGGGGTTTTTTCTTGACCACAATCTGATTGATTCAATAGCATTTTGATTCAATAGCATTGCAAACCATTAGCTTTAAAATCAGCGTTTAAAATAGTCATGTGTATGGACAGAGGCGCATATAGTGTGTCACTGTGTGTGTTGTGCGTATGTGTGTGTATGCATGAAAGTTTTGACATTAACTCAACATTGCTTACTCACTGTACATATTTCACATTTTGCCCATTCGATGTCATTTTGTGTGTGTGTGTGTTAAAACTACTATATTCAGAAACTCACCTCCGATCCGTCCAGTCTTGTTAAACAGATCTTTGCTAACAGATTATTTGAAACCTTTAACATTCCATGACTGATTATCATGCATGCAAATTGAGAAAGGTCAGTTTTGTGGATTCCTAACCACACTTGGGCTTTTGTTGTTGTTGGGTTGTTTTTTTTTGGTTGTGTGTTATATTATGTCATATGACATCGGTATTTCGTGTCATGACTTTTGAGGAGACTAATTCATGAAAGCGAGGGCTTTCTGTATTGAGAATGAAATTTAACTTGTGAGGGTGGGTGGTGGTCTTTTTTTTTGGGGGGGGGGGGGGGAGGAGGGGGGGTTGCTTTTTTGGGGTTTCTTTTTTGTGTTTTGCGTAACATTTTGTTGTTGTTTGTTTGTTGGGGTTTGTTCTCTTAATTTCATGCACTTTTTTTTTTCTTGTTGTAGTTTTCCTTGCTTGTCACTTGTGTACATTGTCATGAAGGAAAATGCTTTGGTTGGTGTTGGTTTTCATGTACGGTGGTCTCAACAATTGAAGTCTGACATGGGAGAGAAATATGCTTCAGCATTATTATACTTTTAAAACTGCTGTTCCACCTGTTGAGTTAAAGTTGTAAGATTTTTGTTGTGTTTTGGGGGAGAGTGGGTAGGGGGATTGGATGTGGGTTTTTTTTTGTTTTCTTTTGTTTTTGGTTGGTTTAACTTTTTTTTGGGGGGGGGGGGGGGATGGGGGAGGGGTTCTTGTCAATTTCTTTTCATGGTTATTTAAATTTTGGCATTTGTTTTGGGTTTTTTCCTATACCAGTTTTTATCATGCATTTAGATTCTGTCATGTAATTTGAATGGTAAGTGTGTCCTTTGCTTTTTTAGTTGATTCAGTTTTTCAGAAAGATTGTGTTCTCCGTTTGCGTTTGTTTTGTCCCTTTTTTTCTGAAAGTTTTCGTTTTCTGCTGAAGATTTGTTTTGTTCCATAATTTTCAGGTGGTATCTTGTTTTTTTGTTGGTTTTGTTTTTGTTTACGTTCAGAAAGTTTTTTGTTCATTTTGTTTACATTCAGAAAGTTTTTGCTTTGTTGGTAGATCAGTGCTGTAGATCCGTATTGCCAGTGAAACTTGATGCATGTTAAATACAGTCAGTCTGGTGACGCTACAGCCGAGTGGTTAAGACCGTTCCACTTCAATCCCTTGGGTCCATGAAGCCGTGGGTTTGAATCTCAGCAACGTCTGGTGAATTAAGGGGTCGGGATTTTTACAGTCTCCAAGATCAACTTTAAAGTGCAGACCTGCCAGTGCCTTAGTTCCCTTGGTGTGTATACACATGCAGAAGATGTACGTTAAAGATCCCGTCATTCATGTCGGTGTTTGGTGGGTTAGGGAAACAGGAACATGCCCAGCATACATCCCCGAAGTCGGAATGCGGCTACCTTCAAGGTGGGTAAAAGCGGTCGTACACACAAAATCTCACCGTTGGTGAACCTCGGAGCTCTAGCTGAGGAACGGGGGGAAATGGTGATAACAGTCAAAGTGCAGCTTTGGATTGACAGAAACTTTGACCCCCGTGTCGGTACAGTATGAAGACGTAAGACATTGATTGAGCGTGATATCAATCCTTGCTGTGGGGAAAATGCCTCAACCTTTGAACCATGCATGGACTGTGATCTGAATGGTCATCTTACTTATCTGGCTCCAATTGGTATTTTTTTTATCAATGAAAATGTAAGAAAACAGTAATTGAGAAATAATAACGGATCAAACCTTGATTTTGTTGATCGGTGAAACACTATATTATCTATACATAAAAGATGAACAGAATTTTTGAAGAATTAAAAAAAAACTGAATTACTGTTTCAGCTGTTCTTCTCGGTGACTGTATTGAAGTGTTCAGAAGTACAGCCCATCTTTGTGTCGAAATTACTAATAATAATTGCTCAAAAGTACTGCTAGTTTCTGTATTGAGTTTACTACCAATCATTCAGAAATACTGCCAAATTCAGAATTGAAGGGACTGAATCTTCTTCTTTGATGTTGAAAGCTCAGACAGCAACTTTTTGTGGTCTGACATATGAGTGAAAATACGTTGCACTGACATTAAGTGTCCGACAAGTCAGACTAACTATTCAAAATTACTTCCAGGTTCAGTATTGAAATTACTAATTATTCAGAAATACTGACCATTTCAGTATTGAAATTACTAATTATTCAGAAATACTGACCATTTCAGTATTGAAATTACCAATTATTCAGAAATACCGACCATTTCAGTATTGAAATTACCGAGTGATCATTTGATCACTGGCAGAGCACAAAATATCTTTCAACGTGAATACTTTTTTCTAAAAAAATAAAAATTCCTGGAATAAAATAAAATCACTCAGATCTACCTGTTCTGAACTTGGGTGTTTCTGATAAAATCGTAAAGAAACCTGCACATTTTTGTCCTTTCTTTAATCCTTTTATGCATGGTTCAAAGGTAAGAGGGCCAGTTTTATTTGTTCAAAATTCTTCTTCTACGTTGAACGCTCAGACAGCAACCGCAGGCCTTAAGAAATGCAGAGATCACAGGCTTGAGCATTTAGGAGAACAGGTAAGTTTTATTACATGGAAGTTAAGATTTGTTCAGATGTGTCTATTTTCTTCTTTGTGTGGTGTATTTTAAAAAAATTTTGGACACTATTTGTTGTCCCCTGACAAGGGTGGTGATAGTAAAGCTGTTAACTACAGGGGTGCAAGTGTGTTCCATATTCAGGAAATGTGGTTTACAAAAGTATATTTGTGACAAGGTTAGGTCTATCGAAAAGTTTGGTACAGCGTGCACTGGTTTAAGAAGTCACTTGGGAGACATTTAAAACATTTTTGCTGGTGACCGAAGAAAATTATTTTTCGCTTTGCTGTTCATTTTGCGGTCATAATTCTATCAACAACAAAAAATGTCTTAGTTGTCAGTAAGTATTCAAATTACTGATTTATGAACAAATTTAGATTAACTGTTGTACATATGTGAACAACAGCTCAGGTAATGTTGGGTTGCAGTAGGTTTAACCTTTTCTTCAGCCTACTACTTTTGTTTGGCAAATTGGAAAGTCACATTTATGGCAGAAATTGATAAAAATATTCTTGGATGTGGAAAAGTGGAGTGAAACTCTGGCTTTATAAAAACAATCTTTTAAAAACATGTAATGGAACAGTTGTCCTCGTAGCCGCACTTTATTTGCTGTTATATGGTCGGAGAAGCCATCTCTAGTTTCAGGAGTAGGTGCAGAAGTCCTCTTAGGCTTTGAAAAAATTATATTGTCCAGATTTTGGCCATGCAGTCACTTGCACCCCTGATAGTATTATTCAGTGTTGATTCTAGGATGCAGCATTGTGGAATCCCCACATATTTTGTAAAGAGGCAGCATCAGTAAGTGATGGAGAGCCACTAGATCTGCTCATGTGTAACTTGTGGTTGGCCAGCCACCATTATTCTCTGCTGACGTTAGTTACTGGCTGAACTTTGCAGTTCTGACTACTTGCACATTGCATCAGAGATGTTATTCAGAAAAACTAAGAGTGATGATTGCTGCGGTGAGAGGGACACACAACCAGACTTTGAAATCTGGCAACCGCAAAGATTTCTTTACCTCACCTTGTCAAGTAAAGTGCTTCACTTCTTGCACTGACTGATAACTGTTGAATTGCTTGCAGAGAACTTTATGCAGTTGCAGGTTTCTGAGCAGGTAGCCAACAGTTTTAAAAAAAACAAGGAATTTGTAGCAAGAGTAAAAGGCAATGCATGCAGTTTCATTACAGAATTGGCAAGTGCTTTTGCACCAGCCACAAGAGTGGACCGTAGCTAAGATACAACTATTTCTGTAGATGGGTCGATTCGCTGGCCAATAGTTCCTTTGGAAAATCTGGATCAAACGATATGACAGGAGACAGATAAGGTAATAGAGGGAACAAAGATAAGGGTAATAGAGGATTTTTGGTTTTATGCAATTGAGAGTAAGTAACGATGATAGACAGGAGAGAGTAAAAGAAAAGACTCCAACAGCATATTTTTATAACAAGTAAGAAGACGTTTTGTTATTCATAGGGACAATTTATAGTACACAATGACGATCAAATACAAACAAAAATTTAAGTCACACCCTTCTCTTTTTTACAAAAGCCCAACTTTTTTTCTCCTAGGTCACTAATCACAGTCGCGAGATTTCTTTCTATCCACCAATACCAACATTGGCTACAACAGATTAGGCACAACCCCCCATTATGGATCTTTCACACCCCCCATACCCTTGCTTTTCCTTTCCCCTATATGGTCACCTGAATCTGTGCAAGTCCTGAGATAATTATGCTGTCGACACAACAAAAAGGGGGTGGGAGGAGGAGGTTGAGGGGAAAAGGGAAAACGAGTTATGAGGGGGTGGGGGAAATTAGTTAAAGCTATTACAGTTTACATAAACTGTGAAAGTTTCCTTTGTGTTACACCTGTGCCTGTGGGTAAGTGTTCTAGCGTGAATGTTGTGGGTGGTGGGTTAAAGTGTAGGTGGGGGGTGTGAAGGGGTGTTGCGGGGGAAGATGAGGGAGTGGGCAAGGCAGGTTGGGGGAGTGTCTGGTGTGTAGCGGTGTGTGTATGCTAATTGTGTTCAGATTTGATAAATGTTGATGCTTCAACCAGTAGTTGGTGTGTTGTGTTAGTGTAGTGGCCTAGTGTAGTGTCCTGGTGTGTGTAGTGTTGTGGTGTGTGTAGTGTTGTGGTGTGTGTAGTGTTGTGGGTGTGTGTAGTGTCAAAGTGGTTAGTGTTGGTGTGTGTAGTGTTGTGGTGTGTGTAGTGTCCTAAGTGTAGTGTTGTGGTGTGTGTAGTGTCCATAAGTGTAGTGTCCTGGTGTGTGTAGTGTCCTAAGTGTGGTGTCCTAAGTGTGGTGTCCTGGTGTGTGTAGTGTCCTAAGTGTGGTGTGTGAAGTGTTGTGGTGTGGTGTGTGAAGTGAAGTGGTGTGTGTAGTGTAGTGTCCTGTGTGAAGTGCTGTGGTGTGTGTAGTGTGTGAAGCGTAGTGTCCTGTGTGAAGTGTAGTGTCCTGTGTGAAGCGTAGTGTCCTGTGTGAAGCGTAGTGTCCTGTGTGAAGTGTAGTGTCCTGTGTGAAGTGTAGTGTCCTATGCGTGTCGTGTCGTGGTGTGGTGTGTGTTATGTCCTGTGTGAAGTGGTGTTGTGTGTGAAGCATTAGTGTCCTGTGTGAAGTGTAGTGTCCTGTGTGAAGTGTCGTGTCCTATGAGTGTCGTGTCGTGCTGTGGTGTGTGTAATGTATTGTGGTGTGTGAAGTGTAGTGTCCTGTGTGAAGTGTAGTGTCCTGTGTGAAGTGTCGTGTCCTATGAGTGTCGTGTCGTGCTGTGGTGTGTGTAATGTATTGTGGTGTGTAAAGTGTAGTGTCCTATGTGTGTCGTGTCGGCTGTGGTGTGTGTAATGTATTGTGGTGTGTGAAGTGTAGTGTCCTATGTGTGTCGTGCTGTGGTGTGTGAAGTGTAGTGTCCTATGAGTGTCGTGTCGTTTCTGTGGTGTGTAAAGTGTAGTGTTTCCCATGTGTGTCGTGTCGTGCTGTGGTGTGTGAAGTGTAGTGTCCTATGTGTGTCGTGTGTGCTGTGGTGTGTGTAATGTATTGTGGTGTGTGAAGTGTAGTGTCTATGAGTGTCGTGTCGTGCTGTGGTGTGTAAAGTGTAGTGCCTATGTGTGTCGTGTCGTGCGTGGTGGGTAAAGTGTAGGTCCTATGTGTGTCGTGTCGTGCTGTGGTGTGTGTAATGTATTGTGGGTGTTGAAGTGTAGTGTCCTATGTGTGTCGTGTCGTTTCTGTGGTGTGTAAAGTGTAGTGTCGTGTTGGGGTCGTGTGTGGGTGTGTGAAGTTGTAGTGTTGTGTGTGAAGTGTTGTGGTGTGTGAAGGGGTAGTGTCCTGTGTGTGTCCTATGTGTGAAGTGTAGTGTCATGGTGTATGAAGTGTAGTTCCTTGTGGTGTGTCATGTGTATTGAAGTGTAGTGTCTTGTGTGTGTCATGTGTATGAAGTGTAGTGCCATGTTGTGGTGTGTGAAGTGTAGTGTATATTGTGTCATGTTGTGGTGTGTGAAGTGTAGTGTCTATTTGTGTCATGTTGTTTGGGGTGTGAAATGTAGTGTCATATTGTGTCATGTTGTGGTGTGTGAAGTGTGTGTCATTTGTGTCATGTTGTGGTGTGTGAAGTGTAGTGTCCCTATTGTGTCATGTTGTGGTGTGTGAAGTGTAGTGTCCTTTTACTCTGAGTGTGTGTGGTGTGAAGTGTAGAATGTGTGAGTTAAGTGTAGTGCAGGCATGTGTGTTTGTGTATTGTGAGTGTGTGTGTTTAGTGTGAGCGTGTATGTGGAGTGTAGTATTTACGTGAGAGACTTGGTTGTGAGGGGTGAGGGGAAGGAATAATACTAGTACCTGATCATTGATTTGATGACTCCAGCAAGAAAAATCAAATTTCTCCCTCCGAAATCATATGGTCACAAATAAACTTAAAATCAGAGAAAAAAACACCTCACATAATAAAAAACAAACAAAAAACATCTACATATATACATAGCAAATCTGGAATGCTAGATCACCATACTTGTCTTCAAACTTAAATTATTCTTCTGGTCAGACATGAAAAGACTACAGCTTTTTCATTTAGGGTCAATTATTAACATCACACAATTCCTGCTTAATTTGTCAACCCTGATGCCTGTGATCTTGTGGAGCATAACTACTAGTCATATTTTCACTTGCAAAATTAATATTACCACCACCATGTTCCTGCCTGGATACTCGACTCTTCTCAAATGATTTTACACACACTCAAGTCAGTTCAGTCCTTTTGCAATGAGTTTCACTGCATGGGGAAGATTCTATACATGCCACACAACATCTGCAAGAAAGCAGAGGTTTGACTAACTGCATAAGCTTATATAAGAACTAGGGATGCTTGGTGTATACTTTCATGTATATCTGAACTTCTGCATGGGCTGTCTGCACAAAACTTGCCTGGATGTTCCCCCCAAAATTCTCCCCTGATGTCATTAACCAACTCGTACATTTTCTAAATACTAAAATTTAATTAGGGGATGGGATAGCTCAGTGGTCGGAGCACTCGCTTTCCCCTAGCCAAGCTAAGCAGCGTCGAGCGTGGTTACCAGTTGGATGGGTGACCGTTTGCGCGCCTTGGCTTCAGTACAGTTCACCCAGCTGTAAATGGGTACCTGCCCTCTTTAGGGTCAGGGAAGGTAAAGCAGCGAGGGAGAGGAGATGAGCGCCACCCTCAATATGCTGGCCCTAGAGAAGTGAGGTCTCTGATGCCTCGCTCCCCTACGACCTTATAGGTTATGGGACACCTTTATCTTTTACCTTTACATTTTCTAAAAACTAAACTAACTGAAAACAGTTGAACCTGTTGCCTGGTTCAGGCATGCCTACCACCCTGAAGGGACCATACATACGTGTTACAGAAATGTGCCATTTTGGCCTGAATGTCTTCAGAATCTAACTTTCTGACCTGTATCCTGAAAAATTAGAATCCCATGTACTGAACTTTTTGAGCAAAGATAGTAGCGAGTGCTAACTGTCCAACTCCAATGTGAAACAGTCTACAAGCACAATGTAGCTGATAGACATGAATCAAGAGCTCTGATTTTGCCGTCATAGGGCTAGTGTATATGTCGCACATCATAAAACTTTTCTACAATTGGAAAAGATGGGTATCAAAGAGGAAAAGCTTGTGACCACGAAATTCCAGGTTTAACCCTCGCATACTCTAAATTTTTCTCCAAACTGAGATTGGATAAAGACAAGTTGCTAAAAAGACTTTTTTTTAAAGGTCTGTCCATTAAAAAAGAAATCAAAGGATTCATAGTTCAAAGGAAGGAGTTACCACACTGATCATACATTAGTTTTTAATCTAATCGAGAGTCCCTGAAAGTCGAACTTCAGGGTACTGGTAGGCATGCCTGCAAGTTTCACATACAAAAAGAAAATTCAGGCATACACGATCTGCTACTAACACCTTCACAACAACAACAACAAATATGGCATAAGATGCGGCAGACAGTAAAATTAACCAGAATGCACAAAAACCTCACGCATTAACCCTGAACAGCATTACCTATGCTGCATAACACTTGAACTAAAGTAGCAGTGCCAACACATCAACAGACTGAGGATTCCAATTAGCATTTAAAACCACAACCATCATCTCTCTTATCTTCCTTTCCTTTGCACTCCTGCCAGAAAAGAATGATTCAGGTCATTCCTGTCAATCAATCTGGACTCCTACAATATATGTAATTCAGGTCATTCCTGTCAATCAATCTGGACTCCTACCATATATATATAATTCAGGTCATTCCTGTCAATCAATCTGGACTTCTACCATATATATAATTCAGGTCATTCCTGTCAATCAATCTGGACTCCTACCATATATATAATTCAGGTCATTCCTGTCAAACAATCTGGACTCCTACCATATATATAATTCAGGTCATTCCTGTCAATCAATCTGGACTCCTACCATATATATAATTCAGGTCTTTCCTGTCAATCAATCTGGACTCCTACCATATATATAATTCAGGTCATTCCTGTCAATCAATCTGGACTCCTACCATATATATAATTCAGGTCATTCCTGTCAATCAATCTGGACTCCTACCATATATATAATTCAGGTCTTTCCTGTCAATCAATCTGGACTCCTACCATATATATAATTCAGGTCATTCCTGTCAATCAATCTGGACTCCTACCATATACATAATTCAGGTCATTCCTGTGTAAACTCAGTCTTCTGGCTGCTATGGTCTGATGTCCAGGACTTTAGCATGCTGGCTGGAAGTTGAGGCTTGATGCACTAAACTATATACTTTCTGGTTCACTCCTTTCCATAACTAACGGTGTGCTTCCCATTCAGAGGGAAGGCTGACATTTGCATCATAAAAAGCCTACCACTTAATGCAACCTGTTTTGTAGATACATTATCCAAACTAAACTTTTTTTTTTTTTTTTACTTCAGTTACTCTGCCTCAAACAAACATCTATGGAGAGCAAAACTATACATACACCTGAAACTGGCAGCTTCAGAGTACCTTTGAACGAACAAATGACTGAGGGACTTTGCGATAACAACTCCCAGGCAACTGGCACCAACAGGCAACCATCAAGCCAGCTTTTCCAATCAAGTATACTAACAAAAAAGTGGGTCTACCAGTACTGAGCTCTGCGCTGGATTAAAGTCTTGCTTCTTTGAATCTTGAAACATTTCAATTTTAATGTCTGCCCTGTAACACGTTATGCCGTCTCCTTATAATTTGTAGTGCCTTACATAAGAATCAACTACAAACCTTGTAACCTGAAACACCATACACAGAGCAGTCCCACCCAGTACTCAGAGGGTCCAAATCGTGACCTGACTTGTCAGCCTGGGTCCAAACCAGCACTGAGGTATTCATCAGAAGGGATTGCTCCTAAGGATTTCACACCATTGCCAACTCCACTTCCCCAGCAAATCTTCCGGATGAGACAATACACTGGGATCCTGACACATGCTCATCATCTAGCACACACATCCAAAACCCTTTCACCTTTTGTAGAAGAGTAGCTAGGCAGCTATAGCCAAAGCCACAGGTGACACCCAACACGCCAAGCATGCATCTCCGACCTGGAGAGGGATGGGCTCCGTCAAGCCAGTTCAACTTGCCCAAGGCAACACTGCCTGAATCTTTCAAGGTAGGTGGCTTCCCAATGACTTCTTCTTTTGGAGCTAACCAGAAGTCAGTCGGGTCGTGCATTATACTCTACAAAAACAAAAAGGGTGTATACTTGAGCAGTGCAGGTAGTTACAAACAGGTTTCCTGTTGTATCAGAAAAAGCACTTCACTCCACTCCACTCGCGTGTAATGTGCAATCCACAATTTGCCTTACTGAATGAAGTTTCTGCATTGTCAAGTCTCAAAAGGCAAGGAAACGACAACAAAATGAAAAAAATAATTTATCTGAACATTACAGAAAAGACAAAACGAGGACGGAAAAAAAACCCAAAGTGAGCATATCTGGACATTTTACTTTTAAAAAAAACACAAAAAATTACTGAAGTTGCTGCACTGAGAAACCTCAAAAGATAGAGAATCAAAAATAAATGAAAAAAGAAAAGTTTACAACTGAACATGACTGACCGATAAAAGATAAGAGAAAAAGATGTGAACATTTTCTCACATTTCACTGAAGGAAAAAAACAAAACAAAACAAAAGAAAGGAGTCACTGTTACCCAAGTCACGCCCCACAGGGCACACTCTCCTGACTGAAGGCTTCGTAGATGTTGGCGGCAAAGTTCTTCAGCTGCTCCAGCAACAGTAACTCCTGTACAGCACACATGATTCAACATCATCATCATTATCACCACAGAGAAAATCTTAACCACAGAAATGTTCCAGGTCTAATTCCATTTACAACCTAGAAGTCACAATTTCCAAATGCTAGATTGCAGTTAGAATTTTCAGTAACCAGGTGCACTTTCATCCACTATTTTGATGGATGATCACAGAATATGGGGCTTTGGAGAAAAATAAAAGCCAAAAAAAGCAACCACCACCCCCTACCCCCCCAAAAAACAACCCAATGCCCAAGTGGTCAGCACAAAAGTACTGAGGAAATCGTAATTTCGGCATTCTTCAGCTAAAACATAAGTAAACTCTGTACAAACATGAATTAACAATCTCACTTCATATAAACCACAGAAAATGCTTAACCCGGAAATTCTCTGGTCAAATTCAACCAAAGTAAATCCAAATACGGTAGATTTCAGAGGTGTTCAGTAACCGAGTAACATTCACCTCTATTCTTGATGCAGTTAACAGGAATAGAATCAAAATTAATGAGGTCACGATGGTTAAGCATTCGCTGCCAAAAGTGCAAAACCATCGGGTTTGTTTTCCAGCTCGTCTTTGTTTTCCAGTTGACCAAATTCGGAATTTGTTCAAACTGTGAACTCTTGTTAAACGGCAAATCTTTACCGCTGTAAATGGCAAATAAACTTTACGATTTACCTGACATGTTCGCTATCGAAGATGTAAGTCAGGTCGTGCCTTGAAAAAAAGAATTAAAGACCTGTACTACATTAATAAGAATGGCTCAGAATGAATGTGTAGCTTTACAAGATTAGCTTTCGATTTCTACATTTTAATTATTTTTAGTATTATCATTTAAAAAATAAATTGCCAAATAACACATACCCATTACCCCAATAGAAACATCAGGAATCTAGTTCAGCACAGAAAAGTAAATAGGAATAATATCACTGTTCATGATATTTTAAAAAAACCCGCATATAAAATCAAAATGGCAAGTTAAGATTCAGATTAAAACAGCTTTTTTTGTTCTACTTTTCATGATGGTATACAAACATTAAAGTGGAAAAAGTATTAGCTTAAGTAACCTTTTTTTTTTTGGTAAGAACAATTCACAAATGTTTGTTGTCAAAGGCGTAATATCTTCCAAAAAATGCCCACTTTTACAGTTTGAACAAACTGCTGCCAAAAGGCTGCGCTGTTGAACACACTACAGGCTTCAAGGTTCAGCCAAATTGACTACGAGAATTGATGCCAAAACACAACACCCATGTCCATGCATTTATTCCTTTTTTTTTTCTTTTTTATATTTTCCCATCCATTCCTACCAGCACAAAAATGGCCTACTCTTCTATAAGACAGAACAGGTTTTAACATGCATGCAAGACGTTCTGCAAATGTTTGCACTCGAAGCATTAGTTTACAGTCTCATTCAAAGATTTTTCAGGAGAGTGGAGTTGGTGCTGATGTTAGTTACAGAGTTCATACAGACTTGGTGGAAAAAAAATTAGGGCCTTTTTAGGGCTTTTTAAGGCCATTATTTCCAAATTTAGGGCCTAGCTGCAGGATATCAAAGTATATTTTATCAGCCTGAGTACACGTTTACTTTTATAAACTAATCTCAAACTCATGTAGGAAAATCTCCTTGTCTAAAACTGCATGTTGGATTTTGACACAAATTCAAGTTAAGTTCTAAAATAGAATGTCTTTCAACCATAGATACCACAATGAATAAAATCCTCACAGTAAAACTTCAAGTCATGGTGTGATGAAAGTCTCCATGTCTTGAAATACCAAGCAAAGTGAAAACTGAAATAACTGTGTCAGATTTTAAGATGTTTTTCACAAACAAACAGCAAAGTAAACTTAAGATACTATCTCTCAAACTTCACCTGATGTGAACTAGTCTCCTTGCCTTACCAAAGATACAGATGGTTACCCGGTACTAGAACTGGTAATAACAATACCCTCACACAGTCACAGTGCCTCTTCCAAATTCTGCTCCTTTATTTCAATCTCATACATGCGTAGATGCAAGCAATCACACAAACACATACACACACACTCGTTCGTGCACGAGTGAGAGAGAGAGACAGAGAGAGAGGTTGCTGGACGCAAGTTCTCTTCACTATGAATACATGTGCAAGTCCTGTAACACTGGCTTGAAAAGGATGCCTACCCCCTCTCCCTATAGCCTAGTATTTTTTTTTAAACAAGAATCTTCAAATAAAGTCTGCCAATAAGCTGCAAATTTCAAAGTCAACTGAACCGGCCATGTCGAGAGGTGAAAAATGTGCAAAGTGCTGGCATTTCTGACTTGCCTTATGAACTGGATTCATTGCTGTATACGTTCTGCAGGAAATCTGTGGGGTGACCTCCTCAAATAAAGAATAGATCTGGTTACATGTCTTATTGTTTTCCCATTCTCAAACGTAACTGTTTCATTGACTGCTGTTTTGTAAAGTGCGCATGCGCACAAGAGAAAGAACAGCTATTCATAGCGCAGCTGTGCTAAAATTGAAAAATCTTGTAGAGAAGGACTGTAGCGCAGTAAACAGAAAACTTTTTTGGGGGGGGGTATCTCGTGATCGCATTTCCATAGTTTAACATCATTTTCCTAACAAATTACAGACATACCGTACAAGGCAGGTAGTCCTGCACATGTAAAAAATAATTGGTGAAAACAAAGCGATCATGCGCTTCCAATGGAGGTAAATTACCTCCCTTGGCAAAACAGACAGGGCAACATGAATAGCAGACGCCAGGCATTCTATCGGTGATATCATGATCTTCAGACACCCTTCTTGCTTTCATTTCTCCTAAGTTTTTTTGGGGTATATATTTGTTTAATCTACATTTCAACAGAAACTCTCACTCATGGTTTGCATTTCTAGGGCATCCGAGGCTGTATTTCTCATTTTTAGGGCTTTTAAGGGGCCTTAAATGGGCTCTTCAAAAATCAGGGCCTTTTTCAAGATCTGTACGAACCCTGTAGTTAACTCCAGGGAGCACATCCTTTGAACAGGTCGGTACCTTGCCGGTGGCTCCAACACCGTCCCTCACATCATGAACGTAACACTCTAACTACTCAGCTATCCCACCCTGATTTTCTACCTAAAATGTTGTAGTAAACAACAACAACAAAAAGGAATGGCTGCATGCCTTCAAAAAAAAAAAGAGTGTTACCTGCACAAAGGTGTTGGGGGCATCGCAGAGAAGCCTGGTGATGACGCTGTCCGCAATGGGTAACACCTTGGCCAGAGGCAGCGTCACTTCGTGCAGACTGCAACCACCACCAACAACACACACACACAGATATATACACCTCACTCGCCCTTTCTTCCCAGTTTGACCAAAAAAAATCTAACTGAATATCAAAGCCCTTCGGATGAGACTATCAACCGAGGCCCCGTGTTCGAACGCACGCAGAACATCTTGCGCACACGTTAAACCCTGTTTCTGCTTTTTGAAAGAGTAGGCCATTGTGTGCCGGTGGGAACAGATGACAGAATTTACAAAACCACATACACACGGGGACTGGATGTAAAAAAACCCACGTAAGTGCTTATTCCATTATCCTCGATATAAAAGAATAAATAAATAAAATAAATAAATAAATAAAATGAGTCCATCACAGCTGTACGTTTCCCCCACTTTCAGCCACTCTCAGCTGCTATCCATCCCAGCCCAGCTGGTGCTAACTACAGCAGGAACTGACCACACTTAGACTTGGAAAATGGAAGGGTGCGCTGAAGTTAGCACTCTTGACCGAGTGATGTTAGATATGCAGGCTGTGCCATGTACAGGTTTTACAGTTGTGAGCTTGATGGATGCTTTAGCCCAGTGGTTAAAGATCACTGGACATCAATCCCGTGGATTTATGAAGTCACGGGTTTGAATCTTGGCAGCGGCGTCTGACGAAATAAGGTTGGGATTTTTTTAACTTCTCAGGTCAAGTGCAGGCCTGCCAGTGCCTCAATTCCTTTCGTATAAATACACAGGGAGAATACTGAATGTGCATGTACAAGATCCTGTGATCCATGTCAGTGTCTAGTAGGTTAAAGACACACGTACATACCCAACACTGCAACCTGTACCCCAAAATATGTATCTGCTATGAAGTGTGGTCTCCTGATACGACACAACAAGCCTGGGGATATTTTCCCCCAGAGTTAACATCAGTCCAGACTCCACTCTCCCTAAAAGTCCTTCGGATGAGACTATAAACCAAGGTCCTGTGTGCAAACTCACGCAGAACATCTTGCACACATGTTAAACTCCTGTTCTGCTTTTGTTAAGAGTAGGCCATTGTGTGCCGGTGGGAACAGATGACAATTTACACAACCGCATACACACGGGGACTGGATGTAAAAAAAAGCACATAAGTGTTTATTCCATTATCCTCGATATAAAAGAATAAAATGAAAATGAAATGGGTATGGTTGGGTAGGTGAGATTGGAATTAGCAGCATGAAACAGGAAGACAAGAAAGTTGCAAAATATGAACGCAGAAAAACAAAAGCACAAAAAGAGGTATACTGCACTTCAGTTGCAAGGATCAAAGTTGAGAAATGAACTATCACAAAAGGTATGGAAACTGCACAAGTCTCTTTTTAAAACAAGCCGACAATCTCTTCATCAACAGACACCACCATCCTTTTCTGCTGTATGTCACTTCCAAGCACAGAACTGTCAGCTCCAACTAGATTACTTCTTTCCATCTATCGGTAAACAGTCTTATTCATTTATTTATTTATTTATACCACTTTAAGTCACGAGATTTCTCTGCGTGAAATTCCGGCTGCTCTCCCCGGGGAGAGCACGTCAACGCCACAAGAGCAGCGCCACCCCCTTTTTTTTTTGGTCTGCAGCTGTATTTATTTCCCTATCAGAGCGGCTTTTTTCTAAGAATTTTGCCAGGGACAACTCTCTTGTTGCTGTGGGTTCTTTTACGTACGCTGAATAATTTTGTGTAACACACAGGACCTTGGTTTATCGTCTCATCCGAAAGACTAGCGCCTAGACCATCACTCATGGTCTAATGGATGGGGGTAAAGTTTCGGGCACAAACGGGATTCGAACCACCGCACACCTCTGACCCGGACTTTTCGCTTTCTAGACAGGCACGTTACCTCTAGACTGTCGATCCAGTCAGTCACTGATTGGACTCAAAAGAACTTTGCTGAGACCCAGGCACTGGCACAGACGGAGAAAGCAACCGTTCTCATTCATGCAGCGCGTGAACAACCACTTTCAGTTACGGTGCTAGTGTAGCGTGGAGTGGTGTGTAGTAAAGGGTCATGAGAAACGATCCTGAATTGGTCAGTGAGGGGTGCCTTTGTTACTGCCACAACAAACTTTTCCAGTTCAAGCAGCGCATGTAGCCTGCAACAACACAGCTTCATCTGCCAAGATTGACTAATCTCACATCCAACAGGAAAACAAATGTTCTGTATGATTCTGAGTCGCATGTCCTATTATCAGCAGCAGAAAGTATTCGCCAGTCACCATAAGGAGAGTGACTGTGGGTGTACAGACTTATCAACATCCATGTCATTCTTCATCCTTCGCCCCTTCCCTGTTTTCTGTTCATTCTTAACGTGAATGTACCATTGTCAAAAATCACCTTGTAGAAAAATGGACGTTGAACTAATGAGAGCAAGAAGAAAAAGCAAATGTCCACATTATCTTCATTACATACACAGTGCTGATGGCTTGAAATCAGATTTGAAATATGCTCACTGCTGTCCACATTTTGCTAGGCTTATACATTATTTCTTTTTCTTTCTTTTCATCATTCTGAAGGTTCCTTTCCTCAGGCCCAGCTCCTCTGCTGGTAGACAGTTTTTCATGTTTACATTCCTGTTCCAGACCCTCTACAGCAGCAATGTCAGACATGAATAAACTCTCTGTACATATACTTCTGGCCCTGAAGATACAGCGAGACTAGCCTGGGTATGGTGGAGAGTAAGACTGGAACAAGTAGCATGTGAAAGCAGGACATGTCCATCCTAGAAAAATGAGGCAGCAAAAAAAAAACCTCCCCCCCCCAAAAAAAAACCAACCCCAAACACACGCAGACACACAAAACCCCTCCATAAGCTGCGCTCTTTCAGTAATATGCAACAGAGTGAACTCTCCCAGAACATTTTTTTTTTTATAAACTAAACGTTCAATAAGCTGCGGTCTTCCAGCAAGACACGATAGAATCAAGTCTCCTAAAAAAGAAGAAACCCCAAAGAAAGAAACGGAATTTCAAAAGGGAACAAAAACCGACCTCATTTTAGGATTTTCTGGATCCATCTTGAGGCGATAGTGGTCGGCCACAGAGTCCATCAGTCGAGCAAAGCCGCGCTCCAGACTCTCCTGTAGCACCAGGTGGAAGTCGGAACTGTTGACAAACACCACACACAGACACACAGAGAACATGAACACAATATTAACGCTCAGTAAAAATCAATGGGACGGGATAGCTCAGTGGTCGGAGCATGCAATCACTCCACAGCAAGTTAAGCAGTTTAGAGTGGTACCATTGGATGGGTGACCGTTTGCGGCCTTGGCTTCAGTACAGTTCCCCAGTTCACCCGCTGTAAATGGTACCTGCCTTAGGGTCGGGAAGGTAAGCACGAGGAGAGGAGATGGCGCCGCTCCTCAATATCGGCTGAGAAGTGAGGTCTCTGATGCTCCTCCTACGACTATAGTTTATGGGATCTTACCTTTTTTTTTTAAAATCAATGAAATCCAAACTTCATTTAAATTTTTGTTATATATGCAAAACATCACAGAATCATTATGGTCATAAAATAACACTAGACTGCCCCACCCCGAATTTTCTGGGGTAATGTGCACCCTATACACCTACAACCCGAAAATTCAGGCGTCGACCAAAGTAAAACCGCTTCCTTACTACAGTGTAAGGAAAACAACTCCAAATTAGTGGAGATATCTCCTGTTGCTGACAACATCAGTGCAAAAACCGTGCGAAAACGATGTTTTTAGCCTGATTATGTGTTATTATGGAAAGGATGGGCTCGAGACAGTTTGTGTTCAAAATGGCTGACACTTCTTGTTGAAGGCATGAATAACTTTACACAGCTGAAAAATTGGCAAATAAAACTTTAGATTTACCTGACAGTGATGAAAAACGATCGTGTTTGATTCAGGAGATCATGCATTTTAAAAAAATGAATGAGATTTGGCCTGGACTTATGTTTGACGTTACTGAGATGTTACTCAGAATGACAGTGGTGATGAAGAAAGTGTCAATTTTTTACATTTTAAATATATTTTCGCCGTTAAATCACTGAAATATCAATTTGAGCTTGCCTCAAAGCAATCTACCATATATATACTGTCACTGGGTAGACTATCAGGATTATTCATGTAGTAATTTCTGAGTAAGAGGGATATGAACATAGCATAAGAATTTTATTCCCCGGCATATAGGGTGCACTTGCACTGGGCAGTTAAGAGGTTAATGAAATCCAGACCACCAAAGTTTTGTTGTATAGCAAAACAATCAAGGTGGATTGAAGGCCTAGAGGTAACACACCTGCCCAGAAAGCGAAAAGCCCAGGTTGGAAGTGTGCAGGGGTTCAATCCCCGTATGGGCCCAAAACCTTTCCCCCATCCATTAGACCATGAATGATGATCTGGGTGCTAGTCTTTTGGATAAGACGATAAACTGACATCCCATGTGTTACACATAATTATTTAGTACATGTAAAAGAAACCACGGCAACAAGAGAATTGCCCCTGGCAACATTTCACAGCAAAAAAGCACTCTGATAAGGAAACAATACAGTTCCAGACAGGACAAAAAACAACAAAATAAAGGGTGGCGCTGCTCTTGTGGCTACACGCTCTCCCTGGGAGAGCAGCCTGAATTTCATGCAGAGAAATCCGCCATGACTTAAACAGCCATACAATACAATACAATACAATACAACACAATACAATACAACTAGCTATTAGTACAGAGCATGAATGTTACTCTGGGGAAGACAAAGAATCACATTTGCAAAATGCTGCTGGTTTTTTCCCCTGTTCCTAAGCTAGAGCTCTGAGGTTCACCAAAGGTGAAGATTTTGCGTATGCGACCATTTTTTTCTCCCACCATTTAGGTAGCCGTAATCTGACTTCGGGGATACAGTTGGGAACTGAACCTACCAACTTTGCCAGGACAGTCGGGAGGTACCTCCTCCCTGCTCTTTCCCATTTTCAAATGTCATGGGTTCTTTTCACATGCACAAGTCTGTCAGTACACAGGTCTGTCTGGTTTAGAGTCTCCTCCAAAGGACTCGAAATTCAGTTTGATTTTTTTGCATCAAATTTGAAAGGAAGGGCAAGGCTAGGAATGGAACCCAGAACCTCACGGTTTACTGGTCAGGCAGGTGAATGTCTAAATCATCCTGCCACCTTCCCTTCTTGAAAATACATTCTGACAAAATTGATAAACGCATGCACGAACACTGCAGTTAAACAGCCATGAACAGGTTACGATATGTGTGTGTGCGTATGTGTGTGTGTGTGTATAATTTTGTCCATTCTTTCAGTTAACTTTTTGGGGGTTGGGTTTTTTTTTTTGGCATCCAGTGATATTACACAGAGAAAATGAATAAAAGAGACCGAAAAAGAAGTGTACATGGGAGCATGTGTAAATGAGCACATATGTGTGTATCTACAGTATTTGTATCCGTTTACATGTACATAATTATGTGGGTTTTTTTAATTATATTCTTTTATATTGAGCACTTTGATTTGTTGCTTTACAAGATTTAGCGCTATATAAATTCCATACATTATTATTATTATTATTATTTCAAGGATGACAGAATAAGCACTCATGAGCTTTTTTAAATCCAGGTCCCATGTGCACGCATCTTTGTAAGTTTTGTCATCCGTTCCAATCGTCACACAATGTGCGTGCTTGTGTGTATATGTCTGTGATGTGTCTGTGTGTGTACGTGAAAATGGGAGAATGCTTGACCGTTCTCAGTCCCCTACCTCTCCATGATGTCCCTGGTTTCCTTCACCAGCTTATCAAACAGCTCCTCCTCCTCTGTCTTCACCTCCTGTCATGCAAAGAAAATGACCAAAAAATTAAGAATGAAGGATACCAGCTCCAAAACCAACAATCAAGCAAAAAACTTGGCAGAGCATAGGTGTGTGTGAGAGGGGGTGGGTGTGTGCGTGTGTGTGTGTGTGGGGGGGGGGGTGCATGCATGTGTGCATGTGTGTGTGTGGATGTGGATGTGCATGCGTGCGTGTGTGCATGCATGCTTGCATGCGTCTCAATTTAAAATTTATTACCTTTTGTGAATGGTTGCATAATGTCTGAATAAGTTGAATGCAAGAGCTTTGATTTTTTTGCTTCTATACATTATTATCCTTATTATTTATACAGGGCTTGTTGCTGTTGTGGTCAGGCATTCCCCAGCTTAACACCCTGGGGGTCACTCAGAATATGCACTATACTATCCCACCTGGGAATCATGGTGAGATTTAAGTACACACTGGATGTGAAGTGTGTGCGTGTGTGAGACTGTTTTCAAGTACTTTGCTCTACGGACAGCCCTACTCTGCTATTGTACTCCACGTGAAAGTGTACAATTTTGCCGTCATTCTCTCTGTTAGGTTAGGCAGTTTCACTTTCAGCAAACTTTCCCGCGTAGACCATCTGTTCTTTTTGTTATGGGTTGGTTTGGGGGAGGTAGTTGGGTTGTTTTTTCTGTTTGTAGCTTTTTTGTTGATGTAAAATGGGTACTTTTATGAGAAAATTCAAATTAAGGTACATATCAAGATTTTTTTTTTCTGGGAGGGGATGGGTGGTAAATGTATGAAAGAAAAAACTGAAGAGGTCAGTAGGCCTGTCTGTATGTTACTATAAATAATGACAGATGGGCTCCCTATGGACTTTCATCACTGAGAATGCAACATAATTTATCTATTTATTTATTTATCTGTTCTTTTATATCAAGAATAAAGGAATAAGCACTTGTGTGCTTTTTTTTTTACATCCTGTCCCCGTGTGTATGCAGTTTTGTATTTTGATATCTGTTCCCACAAGCACACACGGCCTACTCTTTCAAAAAGCGGAACAGTATTTAACGTGTGCACAAGAAGTTCTGTGTGGCTGGGTTGAAGAGAGATTGAAGTGAGCAGCATGGAAACAGGACAGCAAAATTACAGAAGATGAGGCAGCAAAACAAAACACAATTTTAAAAACTCTTTAAGTATTTCTTAAATCAGCTAAAATAAACACAATTCATTGGGTTGGGTTGTTTTTTTCAATATATAAGTTTTAAAGCCCTCTACTGTTTCATCAGACATGACAGGTTCTTCTGCATGAAATTTAGACTGCTCTCTCTTTCTCTCCATATTATTATTATTCGCTTGTTTGCTAGATATAATTTTTATGATGTATTGTCATATTCTGTGCATTCAGGAACTTTTCATGTATATTGTGGGGGTGACTTTGTTGTTTATTTTGGTTTTGGCTGTTGCTGTTTGTTCTGCTTTGGGGGTGGGGTTATCTTGTCAGAAACTGGATGCAAAAAAAAACACCAAAAAAAACCAATTGTTTATTCTATTACCGTCTTCGAATGAAAAGAATATAACATAAAATTCCAAAATAATGTTCAGTTTTTCAAAAAATCCCCCCACAAAATGTTCACTTTTCAAAAATTTTCCAAATTTTTTTTTTTCAATTTTCAAAAAGAAAATTCCCTCCAAATTTTTTTTTTTTTTCCAGTTTTCAATTTTCGAGGGCTATACTCACAATGTCTGGCACCTGCTCTCCAGGCAGTAGATACTGGCACAGGGGGAGGGTGGAGGGCCCCTCACACAGCTCCGTCCTCCCACACTCCACCCTCTCCCTCACCCCGTTGAACACGCTCTGCACGTAATCGATGGACATCTGCTCCTTCAGCGATATCCTGCCCACAGCCACGCGAATCAGTGAATGAGTGAGTGAGTGAATGAATGAATGAATGAAAGAATGAAAGAGGGAAAGAAGGAAAGGAGGAGAAGAGAATGAAAATAAAGGAAGAAGGAAGAGAGGATGAAAGAAGGAAGGAAGAAGAAGAAAATGAAAGAAAGGAAAGAAGGAAGGAAGAAGGGAGAAAGAAATAAAGAAAGGAAGAAAGAAGCAGAAGAAGAAGAAAGAAAGAAAGAAGAAAGAAAGCAAGCAAGGAAGGAAGGAAGGAAGGACGGAAGGAAGGAAGGAAGGAAGAAAGAAAGAAAGAAAGAAAGAAAAAAACAACAACAAAGAAACGGGAAGAAGGGAGAAGAGGGAAAAGAGTGCACAATTGTGAAGGTATATATCTTTTTTTTTTTACTCTTTTCTTTTTCATTACTTTTTTCTTTCTTTTTATATTCCCTTTCTTCAACTTCTCCTTTGTGGTATAATGCTTGTATACGTTGTGCACAATGCCAAAAATTGCAGAATAACCTTTATTCCCCAAAGCAGCAAATTTCCCTTGAATTGGATCTTGCCTAGTTTCTCAGAAATCATTAAAACTTTTGCCAAAGCCTAAACTTCAGCAATAAGCCGTTGAGTTAAAGACAGAAATCTAAGAATAGAAAAGAAAAAGAGACAAAAGCTAGAAGAAAAAAATGGCAATCTAAAATCTATGATTTTACAAAGTATTAGTTTTGTTTTTCCCCTTTCTATTAAAAAAACTAAACAACAACAAAAAAAGGTTTTCTGACATTCTTAGTTTGGTATAAAAGATCATCAAAATTTTCAGTTTCCACACACAGCACACACTCTCTCTCTCTCTCTCTCCCTCCCCATATACATATATCAAAAGATACAAGTACTTGCCCTATACAATCTCTCCCACAAATATATGCCCAAGCGCGCACAAGCACACACACACACCACACACACACAAACGTACACTCACCATATATATCACAAAATACAACAAAATACTAGCATCTGCCCCATACCATCTCTTCCACTTACCTACATACTTCTTTCTCTGTGGCCTGTTTCACAAACTTGGCTAGCTCTGCTATCCCTGTTACACACACACACACATACACAAATAAAATAAATGAATTAAACCACACAATCCTCAAAGCTATTCACAAAAACCAACCAACAAGCTACAGGACACCACCACAGTTCTTGGCAAGTCATTGCAGCACTGCACTCAACATTTTTCAAGCAGTCTCTGAGACAAGTGTGAACCTGGCGGAGCCCATCCCTCTCCAGGTATAGGGTGCATGCTGGGTACGTCTGTGTTAACACCACCCACCAGATTTTGACATGAATTACGGAATCTTTAATGCGCATGTTTTTTAATCTTCTGCACGCATGCATGCACACACAAAAGGAATTCAAGCACTTAGCATGTCTGCACGACCCAGGAAAGTGCAAAAATCCCCACTAAGAGATGCCGTGACTGAGATTCGAACCCACAACTTTGTGGAGCCACAAGACCCCTCGAACGCTTCTATTCACTTAGCTGTATGTAGAGTCTGCTGAAGTGTTCAGTGCTATGACTTATGTCGGTGTTCCGTGGACTGCTGAAACATTTTCAAAACTCCATCATACACACAAGGCTTCATGAGAATACTGGGTGATTGTATTGGATTGTATTGTAAATCCCTTTCAGTCGTGGCTGATTTCTCTGCATAAAATTGGGATTGCTGTTTCTGAGGAGAACATGCATGTGCCACCACAAGAGCAGTACTCCCCCCCCCCCCCCCCTTCCTAATCTTGTTTCATTGGGTTTTTTTGTCTCTTCTTCTTCTTCTTCCTTTTTTGTCATGTTTCTCCCAGGAAAGGTTTGACATTGATGAGCCTTCTCCATCTCTCTCTGTTTTGAGCTTCCTCCTTATTTATGCCCCTCTCTCTAAGATCATCTGCAATACGGGCAGCCCAGGTTTTGCTAGGTTTTGGGGGTCTCTCTGTGTACTATTTGTTTCCCTGTGGGAGTCAGCATTTCATTTTTCTACAGAGTTTTGCCAGGGATAACTCTCTTGTTGTTGGGAGTTCTTTTACATGCACTAAATATGTGTTGCATATGGGAACCTTGCTTTACTGTCTCATCCCCAAATGAACAGCATCCAAACTAACCATCTGGGGTCTAGTGAATGGGGGAAAAATGTTATGTTCAAACAGGGATCAAACCTATGACTTCTTTCTTTCAAGACACTGATCCACACACCATAGTATCTCTGTGGTAAATGTAAAACTGGCTGCTTCCCGAAGTCAGAATGTGGCTATCTACTGGTGAGCAAATTTTTTTTTTAAAAAGGTCACATACACAAAATCTTACCAATGGTCAACCTTGGAGTTCGAAAAGGGAAACGAAAAAAAAAAATCAACCTGGCTGCACATCTTTCACAAAATTTCTTTTTCTGTCCATCATCACAACAATATTAAGTTAATGAGGAAAATAAGAACAGTAATGATGTCACATGAAAACACAGGCTAGTCTTGAGACCATATGAAAACGAGCCAAGTTCTCTGCCTCTTCTATCATCAATTTCTCCTACTTCTAGGTTATCCCATCACCAAGGACAGGGATGGAGAGCTACTGCCAAAGATAATCTGCCAAAGATAATCTGCCAAAGATAATCAATGAATATGATTTTTGCTTCGCTCCTCTGATAGAGCTCCGAGACTCACCGATGAGGAGATTTTTGCACACGCCACCATTTTTACCCACCGAATGTTGACATGAATTAAGGGATCTTTAACATGCATATTTGATCTTCTGAAAGTGTATATATACACGAAGGGAATTTAAAGCACTGGCAGGTCTGCACCTAAAGCTGACCTGAAAAGATCGTAAAAATCCCCACCCTTAATTCACCAGACACGAACCCACGATTCCTGGGCCCATAGGATTGAAGTCGAACAGTCTCATCCACTCAGCCACAATATCTGTCTAATCAATGGATAATAAAGGTAACAAACCTTTTTTGCCTATAACAATACCACTTTGTAACAAAACAATCTCTCTCCACAAACAATATAAATAAAGGCCAAAAGCTGTGTCATTTACTGTTGTAAGCCGAGTGTCGTGCCTTACATTAAAATACGTTTGTTATGCTTTTAAAATGTTACATGGAGAATGGCAATCCCTTAGTGTAACAGCCTGTATTCTTAATCTGAACAAAATCCTCTGAAGTTGGAAGCACATTTGCCTATATATGGTGATGTACTTGAAAACAGTCATGCAAGCAAACTCTTCATCCAGTGTGTACTTACACAGTCTCCTAGTGCGGGATGACTGACATAGGGTGCATAAATATTCAGAGAGACCCCCAAGGGTGTTATGCTGGGGAAACGTGGTAAGGTAAAGGTAAAGGAGTCCCATAACCTATAAGGTCGTAGGGGAGCGAGGCGTCAGAGACCTCACTTCTCTAGGGCCAGCATATTGAGGGCGGCAGTGCCCATCTCCTCTCCCTCGCCGCTTTACCTTCCCTGACCCTAAAGAGGGCAGGTACCCATTTACAGCTGGGTGAACTGGGGGAACTGTAGGGGACGGGATAGCTCAGTGGTCGGAGCACTCGCTTTTCCCCCAGCCAAGTTAAGCAGCGTCGAGCGTGGTTACCAGTTGGATGGGTGACCGTTTGCGCGCCTGAAACGTGGTACTACAATATAAAGATGATAGTATTATATCTATAACAGTCAAGAAGAGGCGTTCCATACCCTCCCCTATCAGATGTACAACATTATAATGATGAGATATTATCTACAGCAGTAAACTGTATCCATACCCTCCCCTATCAGATGTACAACATTATAATGATGAGATATTATCTACAGCAGTAAACTGTGTCCAGAAGAAGTGTTCCATACCCTCCCCTATCAGATGCCTGACCAAGGAGAGGTAGCGCTCCTGCACTCCTTTAGGAACCTGCACTTTCTCCTCTGCCTCTGCTGACTGGGAATCCTGCACAGACAACACACACACACCATGAAAAACAGAGAAAAGTAAGAGAGAAACACACACAGACAAACACACAGATACAGGGGGGTGGGATAGCCTAGTGGTTAGAACATTGCACTCGCAATCTGACGACCCGGGTTCGATTCCCGTTCAAGGGGATGTTTTCCCCTGGAGTTAACATCAGTGCAGACTCCACTCTCCCCCCAAAGTCCTTCGGATGAGACTATAAACCGAGGCCCCGTGTGCGAACGCACGCAGAACATCTTGCGCACACGTTAAATCCTGTTCCGCTTTTCATAAGAGTAGGCCATTGTGTGCCGGTGGGAACAGATGACAGAATTTACAAAACCGCATACACACGGGGACTGGATGTAAAAAAGTACATAAGTGCTTATTCCATTATCCTCGATATAAAAAATAAATAAATAATAATAAATAAATAAATAGACACACACACACTAACACACACTATCTCTCTCTCACACACACATACACGTCATTGTGTGCCAGTGGGAACAGATGACAAAATCTAAAACTGCAAACACATGGGTACTGGATGTAAAAAAAGCACACGAAAGCTTATCCCATCATCCTCAAAATAACATGAATAAATAAAATAAAAACATAAAAAAATTAAAACACACAGACACAGACACAGACGGGATAGCCTGGTGTTTTGAGCATTGCGTTCATGATTTGACACCTCCAGTTTCAGCCACCACCAAGACGCCCGTTCAAGGGGATATTTTCCCCAGGAGTTAACATCAGTGCAGACTCCACTCTCCCCAAAAGTCCTTCAGATGAGACTATAAACTGAGATCCTGAGAGTGAACAAACGTAAAACATCTTACGCATATGTAATGTCAAACCTGCTCCTGCCTTTTGGAAATGTAGGCCATTTGCGCCAATGGGAACAGATGACAGAATTTACAAAACCACATACACACGAGGATTATTTGTTAATAAGCACACGAGTGCCCATACTTGTACGATACACAGCGCACAAATCCAGCAGAACTCAGTCCAAGGTCCAGTGCTACAATTAGCCCCTTCCTTTCACCACGTCCAAATGCGGTCACTTCCTGCCATATAATTAGCGCCAGCTGAGATGGAATGGATAGCAGCTGAGAGTACCTGAAAGTGAGGGAAACTGAGAGCTGTGGGTAAGTTCCTGGGAAACTTAATTCTCTCTCTCTTTTTTCTCCCTTTAACCCTTGCACATTCCCTGAAGCACAGCACTGACTATTTCAAACCATGTCTCTTAGCTTGTATACAGTGCGTGGGGGGGTTCTTTGAATCTATTCTTCTTCACTAAGCCACAAAATTTTTCACTTTTCTTTCACAAACTAGGCAATCACATGTGATGCTGCGCGCGAAAATCATGGATAAGTCACCAGCTGTAGTTTTGTGCTGTTCAAGTGAACGTCACTAAAGCCGTGGTCACTGATCACATGGAGACTTCAACGTGTGTATATCTCATAAAGTAATACAGATAACTGAAATCTGTTTGTTGCGTCTTGATCAGAATGATCTCTTCTTTCAGATGGCACTTCAATCTCGTTTTTCTGAATTTTGACCCTGATCCGTGACTTTCGCGCGCAGCGTCACACAGGAATGTTTTTGTGCCCTACCTTGTCTTTCTTGCTGTGGACGGTGTCCAGAAACATGTAGCCCCCCATCAAGTTCAGCTGCACTCGTAACAACAGCGTCAGCAGACAGCAGCCGTACACCCCGGTCACTGCTTTGGCCATGCCTGTCAGTCACACACACACACAGCTCTTTTAGTTGATGGAAACAAGCAAATGCGTTGCTTATTCAATGTAAAGGAGTCCCATAACCTATAAGGTCGTAGGGGAGCGAGGCATCAGAGACCTCACTTTTCTAGGGCCAGCATATTGAGGGCGGCGCCCATCTCCTCTCCCTCGCTGCTTTACCTTCCCTGACCCTAAAGAGGGCAGGTACCCATTTACAGCTGGGTGAACTGGGGGAACTGTACTGAAGCCAAGGCGCGCAAACGGTCACCCATCCAACTGGTAACCATGCTCGACGCTGCTTAACTTGGCTGGGGGAAAGCGAGTGCTCCGACCACTGAGCTACCCCGTCCCCTTAATTATTCAATGTACCATCTGGAAATAAAAATTTGACTTGACTTGACTTGAACTGACTTAATTTCATTTTATTCTTTTATTTCGAGGATTTCCCTGTGGGGATGCCGGGGGCCTGTCA
>CM054140.1:64319888-64332388 GCA_028751875.1 Rapana venosa | reverse complement strand
CAAAACATCAAATAATATTGTTTCTGCATTATGATCTAAAGTACAATTCATATAATTAATACTGACTGCTCTGTCTCTGTGATCATGTTACAAGTAGTAAAGGAAAGTGAGAACTTTCACCCAGAGAAGTTGCACAAATAAAAAAAATTTTAAAAGGGATGGAGAGGGTTTGTTTCATAATCTGACAAAATTGACATAAAAACTGATTGACTTTATACATTACTTGAACAATGATAAAACGTTTTATTGATTTTTTTTTTTTTAATCCCAAAAGCCACATTTCAATTTGTTCACCTAAACAGTTCTGAATGTTTCTTTCAACTGAATCAACAGACCCTCCCCTGTGGGGATGCCAGTGTATGTGTGTGTGTGTGTGTGTGTGTGTGTGTGTGTGTGTGTGTGTGTGTGTGTGTGTGTGTGTGTGTGTTGGGGGAGGGGGGGGGGGGAAGGGGGGAATGCCAGTATAAACAGCATCCCCACCTTACAGAAATTCTGTGACAGGGATTCCTTTTTTTTTCTATCCCTCCCTTTATTTCTACCTTGTTTCATTTCTTCCTGTCCCCTCTTTCTTGTCTATGTTTGTTCTGCCATCATGGTTTGTTCTCCTGCCTTTTTCCCCAGAAAGACTTAAAACATAACAATTCTTTCTCATGCAGAAATTGGATGTACTGGGCCTGACTTGTCAGGCGACTTAACAGCAGCACAATGCATTTTCATGCAAATGACAGACAACAATAGTTGCGTCTGTGCGATCGCCGAAAAAGAAGGATAATAGAAAGATCTTTCCAGTCCAAAATGACTCAAATGGAAAGTTGCTGCAACAGCAGAAGTAGGGAGAGCAGCAACAGCAGTAACAACAGTCAGAGAAAGGTCACTGAAGCTTATCAACTAAACTTCTTCTTCTTCCTTTTTTGTCATGTTTCTCCCAGGGGAGGTTTGACATTGATGAGCCTTCTCCATCTCTCTCTGTTTTGAGCTTCCTCCTTATTTATGCACCTTTCTCTAAGATCATCTGCAATACAGGCAGCCCAGGTCTTGCTAGGTCTTCCCTTTGGTCTTTTTCCATCCACTACGAAGTTCATTGCTCTTTTTATGATGTGGTGGTCTGCTTTCCATTGAACGTGCCCAAACCAGCACAGTCTATTGGTACTAGCTACAGACTTCAGATCATCAACTTTGCACATTCTCCATAGTTCTTCATTCGTGATCCTGTCTTCCCATTTGATCTTTGTCATGTAGCGTAGCATTTGGTTTTCACAGCTCTTCAAGATTTTTTTTTAAAAAATAGATCTGCAATCAATACCAACAACTCAAAGAGTCATGAACCATTCAAGGATTTACAAATTTGTGCAAGTGTTTGCACAGAAAGAAGAATCAATACTTTGTTTAATATAACACAGGATGTAAGTGAACGCATTCATTTATAACCCAATTCAGCACACAGAAAAAGGTAAATGTCTGTGTGGTGAAAATATCACTAATGCTAGAGTGTAAAATTTAGAGCGTGACATGTCTCTGGCATGATCCTATAGGCCATTTGTTATACCTGCAATAACGTTTACTTATTTTTTATGTTTTATTATTCTCATTGCCACGTTTCTGTTGGCAAAGGTAATTTTTTTCCAAAACATATTTTTGATTATTTCTTCTCTCGTCCAATAACACAGAGTGAACAGACATAAACTGGAAGACAACAACAATAGCAATACTGTTAAGTACAGTGTTTAAATAGATACCATGACCTGGCAGTTTCTTACTTACCTCACTTTTTCCAAATATGCCTTGTCCTCTGCCCGGCGAATCTCCTGCAGTTTCTTTTGCATCCATTTGTAGGCCACCCATCCTCCTGCAAATATATACATGTATGTATAATGTATGGGATTTTACACCAATTTGGATTACATTTTCAAAATTGATTTTTTTTTCTTTTTCATTTTTGTAGGTGAAGTAGTGCACTCTATATGATGTATCATACATGTATACATATATGGATTATTTTGTGTGTGTGTGAATGTGAGTATGTGTGTGCATGCTTGCGTGTGTGCATGCGTGTGTGTGTGTGTAACATCTTTCACAAAGTTATTTAAAATTTTAAAAAAAGACGATGGAGTACAGTAGTGTGTGTTTTCCATGCCAAAAAAGTGGTGTGCATTTCCTTGGGACTCCTGCTCAAATTTGTTAGAACAGTAATTGAAAAAAAATTGGAGAGAGAGAGCAGCTATACCCAGTGGCATGTTATAGATGACAGGTTGTATGGATGGCCTCAAGACTCCAGAATATTGTATTAGTGTATATATCTCAACCTGAGAAGTCATGAGTACCATCGAAAAATCACAGTGGTGCACAGCATACATATCTTAAACAATACAGATTAAAGAGTTTAAAACACACAATTTATTAAACAAGTGAAAAGCTGACAGCACTCTATGTCTGTCTGTCTCACACACACACACTTGCACTTATTATGCAAGTGCGCACTTAGACCTGTGCATGTCCATGCACATACAGTATACACATATGTGTACACACACACACACATGATACGATTAAGAGCAACAAAGCAAAATTATAAACAATAGTTTAAAGATGTACACATCTCATAATATATATAAATGCATAATATGTTATAATTATTACTAATATAACCTAAGCAATTTTACATTAAAATGAAAAACACATGACAAAACATTTTGATAATCATTCAACATCTCTTTGTTAACAAAGTGTTTCTCCCCTTGGCTTCACCCATTATGCCACATGCTCATTTGACAGATTGTTTTTAAAAGACATTTTTACTTTTAGATAAAATGTGCACAGGTTTCTTTTCTGTAGAAATCTGCTCAGAGATACATCCAGAGAAGCTCTTCTTTGATGATTAAACTATTGATTTGAATGCATTCACACACAGCACACACAGTGACACAGTGGCGCCCACACACACACACACACACAGTCTCTCTCTCTCTCTCTCTCTCTCTCTCTCTCTCTCTCTCTCTCTCTCTCTCTCTCTCTCCTCTCTCTCACACACACACACACACACACACACACACACACACACACACACCAAGGCAAAAGTGCCTTAAAAAATACACAGGCCTATCTCTTCAGAGGGGTGGGTGATGGTGGTAGACATTTCTTTTTTTCTTTTCAGCAATGGAGACATGCTAAAATTGCTGGTTATGTTCTGTTCTGTTGCAAAGAGGCTGCGATAGCTTTGGTTTGCATATCCATAGATCGCATCTAAAGATATTATCTAGATGATAGATCACACAAAGTAGGCTAAAAGTCGTATTCAAGAGAAGGGATTGAGTGGAACTGGGCCGATCAAGCGACATGTGCCCAGATTAAGACTTTTCAGCCTGCCTACGAGTTAAATAACAGTCTGTAAAAAGCCATAACCACAAAAATACTGCTGGATGCCTTTGAATTACCTCCAAAAAATGCTGTGACGAATATCAGCTTCTTTTTGTGCCGTCGCATGCAGTTCCAAAGTCTGGAAAACATCGTGAACTCGCTAGAGATGTGAGAGTGTAGAGTAGCTTCCCTTAGAAAGGACAGGTCAAGGCTCAATGCTGATTATTAATGCAGAGTAATTCCAAATCTCTCTCTCTCTCTCTCTCACTGGAGAACTCTACCGGACAACCTGTTTCAAACACACACACACACACACACACACACACACACACATATATATATATAATATATATAATATATATATATATATATATATATATATATATATATATATATATATATATATGCATGCATGCATACATACATACATACATACATACATACATACATACATACATACATATGCATACTACAAATATGCACATATGTGAGCACGCACGCACACACACACACACACACACACACACACACACACACAACACACACACACACACACAAACTTATTTTTATCACCCACCTGCCCTAATCTCTCCCATTAACTTGTAAGTTGAAAGACACATTGAAAACTACGACTACACACTAATCGTTGAACACATCACGTTCGCCTCATGTGTGTGTGTGTGTGTGTGTGTGTGTGTGTGTGTGTGTGTGTGTGTGTGTGTTTGTGTGTGTGTTTGTGTGTGTGTTTGTGTGTGTGTTTGTGTGCGTGAGTGTGTGTGTGTGTGTGTGTGTGTGTGTGTGTGTGTGTGTGTGTGTGTGTGTGTGTGTATGTGTGTGTGCGTGCGCGCGCGCTCGCGCGCGCGCGCGCGTGTGTGTGTGATTGCACACATGCGTACGCACAGATAATTATTTATATTGGAATACTTGAAAAAGAAGCATAAAGCAAATTTGAAAAAAAGTAGAAATGTTACCTATGTTACCCGAGATAACTCTTGAAAGAAAAACGATTTGATACAATGTTAACAAAACGAATATTGCTCAAGATCATGCATTCTAATGTCTGCAGACTTTTTAGATAAAATCTATATAAGTCAATCCTAAGTAATGAGAACGTCAAGTTAATTATTATACGAAACTTGTACGAAGTCATATTCTAATATCTGATCATAATAATTATCATAACAACGTATGCTTTCGTCTTACTTTACTTACAGTACAAATAATTATGTTTAGATGACCGAAAGCAAAGAAAAGACGTATACCACATTTCTTTTATGATATTCTTGACATCTGATAGAGAGAAATGATTATTGTTTTCCTTATTACAATTATGATTATTACTTTATTTCGAGGATAATGGAATAAGCACTCATGTGCTGTTGGTTTTTTTTTTTAATCCTCTCCCCATGTGTATGCAGTTTGTAACATTTTGTCATCACACAATTGCTTACTCTTCCGAAAAGCAGAACGGGTTTAAACGTGTGCGTAAGATGTTCTGCGTGCGTTCGCACACCGGGCCTCGGTTTATAGTCTCATCTGAAGGACTTTTGGGGAGACTGGAGTCTGCACTGATGTTAACTCCAGAGGAAAAATCCTTTTGTGTGTGGTGTGTGTGTGTGTGTGTGTGTGTGTGTGTGTGTGTGTGTGTGTGTATGATAGAGAGAGAGAGAGAGAGAGAGAGAGAGAGAGAGAGAGAGAGAGAGAAGAGAGAGAGAGAGAGAGAGAGAGAGAGAGAGAGAGAGAGAGAGAGAGAGAGAGAGAGAGAGAGAGAGAGAGAGTGTGTTATCTTTACTATGCAAGGACGAAGATTTTAGACCAAGCCCTGTCCCACAATCTGTCCTTGTAATCATTATTTTACTCCTTTCTGGAAAAGAAGTGTTTCCGCTGAATATTTATTCAATCTTCTTTTCTTTCCATTATTGTTCTGTTCACAATGTTTTCCCATCTTTCTTTCTTGTGTGTGTGTGTGTGTGTGTGTGTGTGTGTGTGTGTGTGAACCTATTAAAAACAATGTGTGCGCACACTTTCCCCCTCTCTGCTTTCCCCCTGTGTCATAATGAGGAATCTGACCTTTTGGCTGGCTGTTGAGGAAATCCTACGGGTTTTATTTAGTGCCCAGTGGGATTGACTTAGGCACGCACGTGTACATTTACACACACACACGCGCGCGCGCGCGCGCACGCACGCGCATGTTCATACTCGCGCGCACACACACTCACACGAAAACGCGCGCAAATGCATGCAGCGCGTGCGTGCTCGCGCGCACGCACACATACACAACCATAGAATATCCCTCCGCTCCCCTCCCCCCCACCTCCCTACACACACGCGCGCACGTTCTCTTAAACACGCACATACACACGCCAGTAGTGAATAGACATGAAACCAAGCAAAACAAAACACACACACATCACGACATCCCCCTCCTCAACCCCCCCCCCCCCCCCCATACCCCCGTCCTACACACCCACTAGGCATATCCTTACTACACACACACCACCACCACCCCCTTCTAACACACACACACACACACAAACCATTGCATACCCCCTACCCCACGCCCTCAACACCTACACCCCTTCCCTCCACACACACACCCCTCCCCCACAGCCTGCAGTTAAGCTACATCATCATTAGCAGATGAAAAGTAGCTGATAATCCACGATATCTAGGCCAGGGGATCACCGCTAATCCGGCCCTCATCATTAGCTGGGGGGGGGGGGGGGGGGGGGGGGGGGGGGGGGGGGGGGGGGGGGGGGGGCCCCCCCCCCCCCCCCCCCCCCCCCCCCCCCCCCCCCCACCTACAGTCCCAGTAAAGCACCCCCCGGGATCAACGATCACAAACACCGCAGCCATCCCAAGACACCACAATATTATTATTATTTTTATTATTTAAAAATTTTTTTTTTTGGAAATTTTGGGTTTTGTTTTTTTTTTTTGGTTTGGGTTTTTTTTGGTGTTTTTTTTGGTTTTTTTTGGGGTTTTGGTTTTTTGTTGTTGTTTTGTTTTGTGTTTTTTGGTTTTTTTTTGGGGGGGGGGGGGGGGGGGGGGGGGGGGGGGGGGGGGGGGGGGGGGGGGGGGGGGGGGGGGGGGGGGGGGGGGGGGGGGGGGGGGGGGGGGTTGTATAGCGAGGGTTTTGGCCCTATCATAAAAATACGCATTTCGACTCCAATTTTGATGCAAAAATAAACCTTTTTTAACCCCCTTTTTTTTTTTCCCCCCAAAGGGGTTTTGGGGAAAGGGGGGAATTTTTAAAAACTTTTTTTTCCTTTAAGTTTAAAGGACAGGGGTCGTATGGGCGATTTCAGGAATAACCAAGAAGTGTCGGGCCCATTACACGACAGGGGATGAAGAGTCAAAAGGGGAAACAGAAAAGGGAGAAGAAGAAGGAAAGGGAACCGAACCCCAAAATTTTCCCCCCCGAAAAAAAAAAAAAAAAAAAAAAAAAACCCCAACCCCAAAAAAACCCCAACAAAGAAAAAAACCCCCCCCCAAAACAAAAAACACCCCCAAAAAAACCCCAAAAAAAAAAACCCCCCAAACAAAAAAACAACAAAATCGATGGGAAGACAACACCAAGGGGGACTGGTTTGATATGGAACACACCTCCAAAAGCTGAGAACCCCCAGGAGGAGCTGAGTGGGGGAAATTTTTGGTTGCAACATCTTCAGTGGCGCCCCCTTAAACGGTTTGACCAGCCCAATTTTACGGGAGAGGTGAAGTGAAGGTTAAATTTTCTGGTGCTTTTGTCCCCGGGTTACCTCAGGTTTATAGTTTCATCCCAAAGATTTTTGGGCAAAATTTGGACGATGAACCCCCAAGAAAAAAAAATTCCCAGGGGAACAACGTTTTTTGGGTGGGGTTTAAACCCCAGCGTCGATCCCCAGCTCTAGGTTCTAACCACTAGGCGTCCCACTCCGTTACCCCATTATGAGAACAAAACAAACAATCCATGGGGACGGGGGTTTGAGGTAACCCCCCTGCAAGAAAGCGATTACGCGGGTTCCAACCTGTTGAAACTTTTACTTTTCACCCCTACCACAGCCCGGGCGGGGGCGTTTTCGGTGAACGAAGGGGAGGCCCGTGCCATTTAAAGGGTGTGGTTAAAACCCCCGGCAAAAAGAAAGTTGCCCTTGAAAAAATTTTTTTAAAAAAAAAAAAGCGACCCGTAATAGGGGAAAAAATACCATTCAACAGGCAGAAGGGGCTGCTCTCCCCGAAGATGAAAGGAAAAAAAAAAGAAATTTACAAGAGGGAATTAAAAAGTAATATGAATAAATAAAAAGAAAAAAAAAGGGAAAAAAAAAAGGAAAAAAAAAGACTTAAGAAAATGAAATAAAAAAGAGATGAAGAAAAGTATTTTTTTTTCCAAGAATTTTTAAAAGAAAAAAGAAAAGGAAAAAAAGGGGAAGAACGGGAAAGACAAAAAAAAAAAAAAAAAAAAAAAGGAAAAATTTGAAAAAAAAAGAAAATACGAAAAAAACAGAAGAAAAAAAAAAAGAAGGAGAGGGAAAAAAATTGAAAATACGAGAGGTAAAGGAGGAAGACCTTTGGGCAATACATAAAAAAAGACAGAAATATGGGAGGGGGGGGGGGGGGGGGGGGGGGGGGGGGGGGGGGGGGGGGGGGGGGGTCTGCAAAATAAATAGCATCCCACTTCGGAAATTTTTTGGAGGGTTCCCATTTTTATCCTCTCTTTTTTTTTCTGCCTGTTCCCCTTTTTTTTTCCCCCTCCCCTTGTCTATCTCTGCCTTGTCCATTTTGCTTTCTCCAACCCCCCCCCCCCCCCCCCCCCCCCTCCGCGAAAGACTTAAAAAAAATAACAATTCTCTCCCACGCCCAAGTCGGATACGCTGGGCCTGACTTGTCAGGCGCTTAAAGGCAGCGCATCACATTTTTTTGGCTCATGTGACAGACAAACAATAGCTGCTGTCTGAGCTGTTCGAAGAAGAAGAAAGAAAGAAAGATTAAAAAAAAAAAAAAGGAAATCAGGAGGGTGGGAGGGAGAGAGAGAGAGAGGGAGAGAGAGAGAGAGAGAGAATGACAAATTCTTTTTATTTCGAGGATAATGAATAAGCACATCATGTGCTTTTTTATATCCAGTCCCGCCCGTAGGGATACATCTTAATAATAACCCAACACATACAAGAGAGAGAGAGAGACAATGACAATGACAAATTCTTTTATTTCGAGGATAATGAATAAGCACACATGTGCTTTTTTACATCCAGTCCCCGCCCGTTAGGGATACATCTTAATAATAATAACCCAATACTTATACAGTCTCACAATAAAAACAAGGGGAAATAACCCTTTTCAAAACAGCTCCCCCCAGCAACCCCCCCCTCCCCCCCAAAGCAAGTAATTAAAGAAAATCCTAAGAATAACCCACCCCTACCCCACCCCCAAAAACCCTAACCAAAACAAACAAACAAACAAAAGAGAAGGAAAAACCAAACCACAAAGATGATAAAAAAGAGAAAAACAGACAAACAACAACAACAAGAACAAGAGCACAACAAAGCCAAGAAAAATAACACAACCAAACTTAATAAGTCATAAAGATAAAACATCTACACATTGTCAAATGGTACACATACTTGTTACACATAATTATAAGATATTGAAATAGGGCACTCATTAAAAATTAAGTACAGAGGCAAGTCCAATAAAGTATTGAAAATATAAAAATATGAATCCTTCATCAGGATATACTATGACTATAAGCAGGACGATAAAAGGTGAGAGATGAGAGAGAGAGAGAGAGAGAGAGAAGAGAGAGAGAGAGAGAGAGAGAGAGAGAGAGAGACAGAGACAGAGACAGAGAGTGTGTGTGTGTGTGTATTTCAGAGATAATATCCAATATATAAATCCCAAAACAGTATGCGATCCCATCAACACTCATTTTAGATTATACTCGTTTCAAATTATATGTCATGATAATGAAATAAATTTAACGATTAATTTAGAGAGAGAGAGAGAGAGAGAGAGAGAGAGAGAGAGAGAGAGAGATGAGAGAGAGAGAGAGAGAGAGGACAATGACAAATTCTTTTATTTCGAGGATAATGAATAAGCACCCATGTGCTTTTTTACATCCAGTCCCCGCCCTTAAGGATATATATGATAAGATAAAATAAAGCCCATAGCAATACACTTACACAGCTTACGGAAAAAATATCTACACAAAAATCCCCACAAAAATCCCCGAAGAGAGAGAGAAAGAAAAGAAAAAAAGTAGCAACAAGTAAGAAAGAAAGCAGAACAGAAAACACAGAAACAACCGGAAAAATAGCAAGGAGAGAGAGAGAGAGAGAGAAGAGAGAGAGAGAGAGAGAGAGAAGAGGAGAGAGAGAGAGAGAGAGAGAGAGAGAGAGAGGAGAGAGAAAAGACAATGACAAATTCTTTTATTTCGAGGATAATGAATAAGCACACATGTGCTTTTTTACATCCAGTCCCCGCCCGTTAGGGATACATCTTAATAATAATAACCCAATACTTATACAGTCTCACAATAAAAACAAGGGAAATAACCCTTTTCAAACAGCTCCCCCCCAACAACCTCCCCCCCCCCCCCCAAAGCAAGCAATTAAAAGAAAATCCTAAGAATACCCCACCCCTACCCCCACCCCCCAAAAAAACCCAACCAAAACAAACAAACAAACAAAAGAGAAGGAAAAACCAAACCAACAAAAGATGATAAAAAAGAAAAACAGACAAACAACAACAACAGGAGCAAGAGCAACAACAAAGCCAAGAAAATAACACAACCAAACTAAATAAGTCATAAAGATAAACATCTACACATTGTCAAATGAGAGAGAGAGAGAGAGGAGAGAGAGAGAGAGAGAGAGAGAGAGAGAGAGAGAGAGAGAGAGAGAGAGAGAGAGAGAGAGAGAGAGAGAGAGCAGCAGCAGCAGCCCCCAAAAAACAAAGAACGGTTTACTGCCTTTGACAATCCTCTATCTTTCAGTCACAAAATAAATAAAGATAATCAACCCCAGTAGTCCAAAGTATCCAGACATTGTTTTTCGCGAGAGAAGACATTTCACCTGAAGAAAAAAAAAATATATCAAAATAACACACGGGATATTACCACAGAGAAAATCCATAACACACAAACCCCCTTTCTAAAAAAAAAACCCAACAACACACGCACACACAAAAATCAAGAAACTATTCTTTAAAATGGACGGCTGAAGACAGTAAGCGATAACTTTGGCGAAGAGCGACAGACACCTACCTACCCACGCGCCATTACAATTCCAAAGACCGATAACTCGGACAAAACTGTTGAATCTACGTCACAGACACATAAGACGCAGTGCCATCGTTATTATACTTCATCATAACAGATTTCTAGGGGATACAACTCTCCGACCTCTCTTTCGTTATCATGGCAAAACTACCGACAGGAACAGAAAGCCATTCAAGTGTAAGCTTAAAATATAAATTCTATATTATTATATGAACAGCAACACAGAATGCATCGTTAGCCTATATCATTCTATTATTGTATTATTATTTTGGTTAATGGCGTCGTTCTTTTTTTACCCCCCAGACAAATCCCCAATCCAAAAGGGTGAACAACCTTTTGTAAGGAGGAATGGATTTTCAATTTCGAACAGAAAGCAATTCCCTGAAGTCGGAACGCGGCTACCTTGATGGTGGGCGAATCGGCCGGTATGTAAGTAGTAAGTATGTTCTTTCGAGCCAGAAGGCCCATAGAGCCGGAGCTTATCCCGGTTTCTGTAGCGTTAAGCGAACTGATGGTTTTTCACCACCCCTGTGACAGGACGCTAGTCTGTTGCCAGATACTTCCCCAGCAGAGCTGGTACCCACTTGTACACCTGGGTGGAGTGAGGAAAATAGGAGTAAAGTGTCTTTCCCAAGGGCACAACACCGAGCCGAGCGGGGATCGAACCCGCGACCTCTGGATCACGAGTTGACCGCCTAAACCACTCGACCACGGTGCCTCCTTGAATCGGCCGGTAGCACATGCAAAAAATGTCCCCCATTGGTAAACATCCTATGTGAGGTTGATAGCTCTATAGATGAGAAAAAAACGTTACAAGCAAGCTGATCTGCTGACCCGAGTTCGATGCCCGCTCAAGAGGATTTTTCCTCTGGAGTTAACATCAGTGCAGACTCCACTCTCCCCAAAAGTCCTTCGGATGAGACAAGAGCGCTCGCAGAACATCTTGCGCACACGTTAAAACCCGTTCCGCTTTTCGGAAGAGTAGGCCATTGTGTGCCGGTGGGAACGGATGACAAAATTAACAAAACTGCATACACACGGGGACTGGATGTAAAAAAGCACATGAGTGCTTATTCCATTCTCCTTGAAATAAAAAGTATGAAATAAAAAGAATATAATTACAAAAAATATTAAACCAAGCAAACATGAAAGGTAGAAAGCACGACAATCATTATGTTCAGCTGTCTTCTTGAAGGTGAAAAACAATAGGACTTTATTTATTTATTCATTATTTATTTCATACCACTTTAAGTCACGGCAAATTTCTCTGTGTGAAATTCGGGTTGTTCTCTCCGGGGAGAGCGCATCGCCACAAGAGCAGCGCCACCCATTTTCTTCTTCTTTTTCCTGTCTGCAGCTGTATTTGTTTCCCTATCAGAGTGGATTTTTTCTACAGAATTTTGCCAGGGACAACTCTCTAGTTGCCGTGGGTTCTTTTACGCGCGCTAAATATTTACGTGTAACACACGGGACCTCGGTTTATCGACTCATCGAAAGACGAGCACCCACATCACCACTCATGGTCTAATGGATGGGGGAACACTTTCGGGCTCAAACAGGGATCAAGCCACCGCACACTTCCGACCCAGACTTTTTTGCTTTCTAGGCAGGTGCGTTGCCTCTAGACCACCGATCCACTTCTTTAGATGCTCCCTGGTATGGGTGCTAGTCTTTCGGACGAGATGAGAAATTGAGGTTCCGAGGGCAGCACACATTTAATGCACGTAAAAGCACCCACGGCAAATTTTGTTTTTAGAAAAAAGTTAAGGCCTCTCTCAAAGGGAGATGAAGAACATAATATACAGATAGGATTCCTGGTTTTGTTGCTGGTTTTTTTTGTTCGGTTTTTTTTTTTTTTTGGTGGAGGGGGGTGGGGGTGGCGCAGCTCTTG
>CM054140.1:64307388-64309888 GCA_028751875.1 Rapana venosa | reverse complement strand
AGGTGAGAAAAAAATTATTGTAAATGTTCAATATTTTCTGGGAACATAAAAATTCACACAGAATCATCAACCATTGCTTAGAAAGACAAACAAAATGCCGGATTTTTTTTGGGAACTCTTGTTTTTCAATTTGTGCGTTGCCCTATTCTCAGTAGAAAAGTTGCAGGTGTAATAAATAGCCAGAAAAAGCTGCAAAATTTGCCTCAGGAGACGCATACTTTGAACAACAGAATGCGATCCCTGTTAGTTTTCTCTAAAGAGAAACGTTTTTTTACTTGTTCTTTCTGTCTTTCAATTTTTCAAGAGATGCCTACTCTGAACAACAAAGTGTTAGACCCCTAGGAGAGAGAGAGAGAGAGAGAGAGAGAGAGAGAGAGAGAGAAAAGAGAGAGAATTTATGTATTTGGTATTTTTATCGAGGATAATGGAATAAGCACTCATATGCTTTTTTTTTTTTTTACATCCGGTCCTCGTGTGTATGCGGTTTGTAAATGTTGTCATCTGTTCCCGCTGGCACACAATTGCCTACTCTTTCAAAAAGCGGAACCGGATAAAACGTGTGCGCAAGATGTTCTGCGTGCGTCTGCGATGATGTTAGGGGTTAACCCCAAGGAGAGAGAGAGAGAGAGAGAGAGAGAGAGAGAGAGAGAGAGAGAGAGAGAGAGAGAGAGACAGACAGACAGACAGACAGACAGACAGACAGACAGACAGCATACGCATGCGTGTTCTGATAAACTACGGCAGGTGGCTGTTAAATAGGAATTCTGAATTCTAAAACTACATGAATTATTCCTCAAATTAGCTACATAATTATAGGCTAAGATCAATGTAAATAGCATGCACATCATTCTAGGACTTAATCCATCCCAATCTTTTTATATTTTATTTTTTAAAAAGCGTCATACTATCCAAACACATCATTTTCAACGTCATACTACGCATGACCTAGTTTCTTTTCTTTTGTGTCCCCCCCCCCCCCCCCCCCCCCCAATCCTAGCACATGTAGGTCAAAGTCACACAAAACAGGAATCCAGGTCAGACCATAATTACTCTCTGCTTAACAGGCTCTCACAATCAACTCCACCCTCACAACCACCCATGTTTCCCGTTCCTTACTAATTATCCCCCCCCCCCCCCCGCACCTCTCTCTCTCTCTCTCTCAGATCAACTCCACCCTTACTCACCACCCGCCCATCCTTCTTTCACTGTTCCCTAATTAGCCTCTCTCTCTCTCTCTCTCTCTCTCTCTCTCTCTCTCCCCCCTCTCTTTCTCTCTCTCTCTCTCTGGTTCCACAGAGGTTGCTCTGGGACAGTTACCCGGTCCTGCTACGATATGGGTTATGGGACAGTGATGACCAGTGACATAACACACCCATGTACAGCTATGGATGGATATAAACAACACCGCGTTTGTTTGTTGGGTTACCACTGGCGAAGAATCGTTGATATTGTGGTACAGTGTTTAGTTTTGTTGTTGTTGTTTCTTTCCATTTCGGGCCCCTCCCCCCAACTAAGGGGTTGAAAACCCTTATACAATAATCTGTCTGTCTGTCTGTCTGTCTCTCTCTGTCTCTCTGTCTCTCTCTCTCTCTCTGTGTCGCTCTCTCTCTCCCTTCCTCTGGGAGTGGACATTTTTTGTTACCCATTTCTAGAAATCGGGACGATTTGGCGAAAGCTGGATTCCCAGGGGACATCAATTTTACCCTGTCCTCTGTCCTGCCTACCCTACCCTACACTTATCCTCGCGTCTCACTTCGCGTGTGTGTGTGTGTGTGTTGTGTGTGTGAGAGAGAGAGAGAGAGAGAGAGAGAGAGAGAGAGAGAGAGAGAGAGAGAGAGAGAGAGAGAGAGTATGTGTGTGAGAGAGAGAGAGAGTGAGTGAAATTTTATTTTTATTATTAAAAAATTTTTTTTTTTTATCGAGGATAATGGAATAAGCACTCATGTGCTTTTTTACATCCAGTCCCCGTGTGTATGCGGTTTTGTAAATTTTGTCATCTGTTTCCACCGCCACAGAATGGCCTACTCTTCCAAAAAGCAGAACAGTATTTAACGTGTGCGCAAGATATTCTGCAAGCGTTCGAACACGGGGCCTCGGTTTATAGTCTACGTGCGAGCGTGCGTGCGTGTGTGTGCGTGTTCGAGAGTCCTCAGTACAGTTGTAGCTGTCATTTTTGGTTAAATTATGTATGCATTTTGTGGGCGTGTGCTGTGATTTATGTGCACATACATACCACGTTTTCTTTTTCTCCTTTTGTTTTCTTTTTAAATATCTTTTATATATTCTCTTCTTTTTTTATTAGTACATTTACCACCATTAAAAAAAATCCATACCCTCAATCGTTCAAGGACACTTCAAACCTTCTCCATACCTCGTGGGTGAATTGTCACCCAGACCCCTCTGTTTTGCTCTATAACTCGGGAACTGTTGATGCTGCTGCGCTGAAATGTCGTGACTTTGCCAATGAACATATGCCCTACACATCCACAAAAACTTGTTT
>CM054140.1:64277388-64299888 GCA_028751875.1 Rapana venosa | reverse complement strand
AACTGCTCCCCCCCCCCCCCCCCCCACCCATCCCCATCCACACGACATTCCCGCCCCACCCCCCTCCCCTATCCCTCCTACAACCTTTGAAGACAAAAGAGCTACAGTTTGATATTGGTTTGCAAAATTTAGCTTAAAAACAACAAGAACAAGAACAAGAACAACTACTACTACAGCTACTTCTGCTGTTGCTGCTGCTGCTGCTAGCTGCTGACCACAACTACTACTGCTACCACCACTACACTACACAACTACACTACTACTACTACTACTACTACTACACTAACTACTACTACTACTACACTACTACTACTACACTACTATACTTCTACTACTACTATTACTACTGCTACTACTACTTCTTCTACTACTACTACTGCTGCTGCTGCTGCTGCTGCTGCTAGCTGCTGCTGCTACTACTACTACTACTATCACAACTGCTACTACACTTCTGCTAACTCTACTGCTGCCACCACCACCAAACCACCACTACACTACTACTACTACTAAATACTACTACTTCTGCTGCTGCTGCGCCACTACCACCACCACCACCCACCACCACCACCACACTACTACTACTACAACTACTAAAATACTACTACTACTACTAACTACTACCACCAACTAACAAAACAAAAAAACTCATTAAACCACAATAAAGATTTACAGTTTACATCATTTGGATATAAGGTGAAATGGTTTTGGGTTTGTTATTTGTTGTTTTTGAACTGTTTTACAAAGATTTACAGTTCGGGTTTTGGAAATGAGCTCAACTAAGTGGTTTTTTCTGGTTGCTTTTTGGTGGTGTGTTTGTGTGTTTGTGCGTGCGTGCATCGTCGTGTACGTGCGTCTGTGACTACTACTGGGCGTTTCGACTCCTCCTCTTCTAATGCTGGTGGGAGAAGGAAAGGAAGGGAAAAAGGAAGGGAAAGGGAAAGGAAGAGGAAGGAAGAAGGGAAAAAGAAAGGAAGGAAGGAAGGAAGATGTGGTGGCGAAGAGAAGGAAAAGTCCGGCTAGATCCTTGAGGCTAGGAGAACCACAGTCCCGACCCAAAGTTGTCTGTGTAATGCATGGAGGGTATTTTCCCCAGCTTTTGTACTCTTCTCTGGTCACTGTAAAGGAGGGAGGGAGGAAGGAGGGAGAGAGAGAGAGGGAGAGGCAGGGAGGGAGAGAGAGGGGGGAGGGAAAGAGAGAGGGAGGGATGAGGAAGGGAGGGAGGAAGGGAAGAGAAGGGGAGAGGGGAGGGAGAGGGGTGAGGGGAGGGAGAGAGAGCAAGCGCGCGCGCGCGCGCGCGAGAGAGAGAGAGTGGGGAGAGAGAGAGGGGAGGGAGAGAGGGAGAGAGATGGGAAGGAGAGAGGGGAGGGAGAGAGAGAGAGAGAGGGGGGAGAGAGGGGGGGGGAGGAAGAGAGGGGAGAGACAGAAAGAGAGGAAGCAAGGGAGAGAGAAGAAAAGAGAGAGAGAGGGAGAGAGAGAAACGAGAGAAAGAGAGAGAGAGGGGGGGGGGAGAGAAGGGGGAGAGAGGGGGGAGACAGGTCTACAGCTTTGTGAAGACAGCTACTAGCAGAACCACAGTTCCGACCAAACGTTGTCCGTGTAATTCAGGGAGGGTATTTTCCCCAGCTTTTGTTCTCTTGTAACATCACCGTAAAGGAGAAGTCAGGGAGGGAGGGAGGAGAGGGAGAGAGAGAGGGGGGAGAGGGAAGGGAGAGAGGAGGGAGAGGGAGAAAGAGGGAAGGGAGAGAGAGGGAGGGAGGGAGGAAGGGAGGGAGGGGAAGAGAGAGGGGGAGGGAGGAAGGGAAGGGGAGGAAGGGAGAGAGGGAGAGAGAGGGAAGGGAGAGGGAGGAGGGATGGAGGGAGAGGGAAGGGAGAGGGAGAGAGAGGGAGGGGAAAGAGAGAGTCAAACAGAGACAGAGACAAACACAGAGAGACAGAGACAGGAGAGAGACAGAGACACAGAGAGACGGACAGACAGACAGACAGCGGCAGACACAGAGCATTGGGGTTGAGGCCCAACAATGATGACATGCCTGCCAACAAAACACTACTTACTTACCTCTACGCAATCACACACTGGTGAAGGTTGTCATCCGATTTTTCTCACATCCCTTGTCATTCTTCCCCCCCCCCTCCCCTTCCCCCTCCCACCAAGCCACAGTTCCTGGTTAACACGGAATGTAAATCTCTCTCTCTCTCTCCCTCCCCTTTCTCTCTCTCTCTGTCTCTCTCCCCCACTCTCTCTTTCTCCACTTCTCTCTCTCTCCCCCTCTCTCTCTCCCTCCCTCTCCCCTTCTCTCCCTCCTCCCTTCTCTCTCTCTCTCCCCCCTCTCCCTTTCTCTCTCCCTCTCCCCCCTTCTCTACATCCCTCCCTCCCTCTCCCCTTCTCTCTCTCTCCCTCTCCCCCCTCTCCCTCCCTATCTCTCCCCTTCTCTCTCTCCTCCCTCTCCCCTTCTCTCATTCTCTCTTCCTCTCTCCCATTCTCTCTCCTTCTCTCCCTCTCCCCTTCTCTCTCTCTCTCTCTCCCTCCCTATCTCTCCCCTTCTCTCTCTCCTCCCTCTCCCCTTCTCTCACCTTCTCTCGCTCTGTTTCCCTCCCTCTCCCTCCCATTCTCTCTCTCTCTCCCTCTCCCCTATTCTCTCCCCCTCCCTCTCCTTTTCTTATATCCCTAATGGAGACATAGCCCTAATATTCTTCTCTTTAGTTCAGCAACAACAACAAAAATTACAGGCTAAAAGACCCCCCCCCCCCCAAACCTTCTTTGCTCTCTAGCCAAGGCCAAAGAAAAAGGAAAAGAGAAAAGTCCACGCTGATTGTTAATCGCACAGAACTGCAGAAGCGGCCTTGTAATTTGGTACACATTTTGTCCGTGGAACAGAAACATCGTGTTGGATGCAAAGATGGAACGTGTGGTTAAGTCCTTGATTGAGGGACCTGTGTGGGAGCTAAGGTAAGGTATGATATGATATGATTGATACCCGGTTAATGTTGTAAGAGTTTAAAGAAAAGAACCCTTTTGTGTGTGTTTTGTTGTGTGTGTGTTTTGTGTGTGTGTGTGTGCGTGTGTTGTGTGAGTTCTTCAGTTTAGAGGGTTAAGTGTGCGTGTGTGTGTGTGTGTGTGTGTGTGTGTGTGTGTGTGTGTGTGTGTGTGTGTGTGTGTGTGTGTGTGAGTCTTTCTCAGTGGGTTTGTTTGTTTGTGTGGGAGCTAAGGTATGATATGATTGATACCCGCTTAATGTTGTAAGATTTTAAAGAAAAGGACCCTTGAGTGTTGTGTGTTGTGTGTGTGCGCGCGCGCTTGTGTGTGTGAGTGAGTATGTGTGTCTTTCTCAGTGTTTGTTTGTGTGTGTGTGTGTGTTTGAGTGCTCTGTATGCGCCCGCGCATGTTTGTGTGTGAGTGTGTGAGTGTGTGTGTGTGTATGTATATATGTATGTATATATGTATGTATGTATGTATGTATGTATGTATGTATGTATGTATGTATGTATGTATGTATGTGCATACGTATGCGCGCCCGTACGCGCGCGTGTCTGCGTACGCTTTCGCGAGCGTGTGTACGTGTGTGCGCGCGTGTGTGTGATGTGTGTATGTGTGCAGCTACCGACCAGTTTTTCTCCTTCGACCAATTTCTCTGGATCAGCCTCAGTCCCAAACTCTTGTGTCAGTTAGTGATGTAAGCCCAGTGTCAAGTCCTACAATATAAATCCTATTCTGCTCTGACAACGCTTTGTGGACGTTGCCTTCATCCCCAACTATCTCTTAGCGCAGCAACCTGCATGATTGTACTCTCCACTAAAGGTCGAATCAGAAATCCCCCGAAGCTAGAAAATGGCTGCCTGTAATATTGCAACGATAGAAAAGCCAGGTGGCGAGAGTGACTACAGCAGACTGGTAGAATGTTTCCTGTTAGTGTGGGCACTTTTTTCCTATTAGTGAGGAATTTTTTTCCTATTAGCGGGAAATTTTGATTTTAGTGTGGATTTTTAAATTTTAGTGTGGATGTTTTCCCCTATTAATGAGGGATTTTTTTTCCTATTAGTGTGGATTTTAAAATTTTAGTGTGGATTTATTCCTACTAGTGTGTATTTTTTCCTATCACGAGCAAGATCCCAGACCATCAGATCCTGAAAGCACACAGGTGCTGGAGGAAGAGGTAGAAGAAGCAGTAAGATCCCTGAAAGGAGGCAAGTCACCAGGGATTGACAACATCCCGGCTGAGCTCATCAAGAACGGAGGCCCAGAGATGATCAAGGCATTAACAATCATCTGCCAACGCATCTGGACCAGCAAAGAGTGGCCTGAACAGTGGACCCAATCCATCATAGTTCCACTTCCAAAGAAGGGAGACCTGAAGAAGTGCCAAAATTACAGAACAATCAGTCTGATAAGCCATCCAAGCAAAGTTATGCTACGCATTGCCTTGAACAGACTGAAACCACAAGCAGAAGAAATCCTATCAGAAGAACAGGCAGGATTCAGACCAGGTCGAAGCACTGTCGAGCAGATCTTCAACATCAGAATGCTCATAGAGAATCATCTCCAACATCAGCTACAGCTCTACAACAACTTCATTGACTTCAAGAAGGCCTTCGACAGAGTGTGGCAAGAAGCTCTGTGGCAAGTCATGAGAGACTATAGCTTCGACGAGGACCTGATTCAAGTCATCCAGGCGCTGTATGACAGCTCCCACAGTGCAGTCCTCATGGGTGGAGAAATCGGGGAGTTCTTCCGGACTTCAGTTGGAGTTCGACAAGGCTGCCCGCTATCCCCCGTTCTTTTCAACGTGTTCCTGGAGAACATCATGCAGGAGGCCCTCCTTGACTTCAAGACCACAATCACAATAGGAGGAAGGCCAGTCTGCAATCTTCGATTCGCAGACGATATTGATCTCATGGGCCGCAGTGAAGAAGAACTCCAGGATCTCACCACCAGACTGGAAACATCAGCCCAATGCCCACGGTATGGAGATCAGCACGGAAAAGAGCAAGATCCTAGTGAACAGTACCACACCGACCACTCCCACCAGCATCAAGATGAGTGGCGAGACACTAGAGGAGGTGGAAACTTTCAAGTACCTTGGAGCAGTCATCACCAAAGAAGGCACGAGCACACAAGAGGTGAAGATCAGACTTGCTGTGGCACTCTCCTCCATGACTAAGCTGGCGAAAGTGTGGAGAAACCACAACATCAGAACCCACACTAAGGTCAGACTCTACAAGGCACTCGTCACATCCATTGCCTTGTACGGCTGTGAAGCATGGACACTTACTGCCGATTTAGAACGTCGCATTCAAGCCTTTGAGATGAAGTGCCTCAGGCGGATCCTGAACATCACCTACAGAGACCGTAAAACCAATGACTACGTCTGGCAGCAGATCGAGGCACTAGCTGGCAAACAAGAACCATTGCTAGATACAGTCAAACGGAGGAAACTGAAATGGTTTGGCCACACAACAAGGCATAACAGCCTGTCAAAGACAGTCCTGCAGGGAATGGTGGAAGGAGCAAGGAGGCAGGGACGACCACGCAAAAGCTGGATATCCAACATCAAGGAGTGGACCGGCCTCACTGTACCAAACCTCCTGAAAGCAGCCCAGGACAGAACCATTTGGCGGTCCACTTGCAGCGTCCGTGCGGGTACCCCAACGGTCGTCCCGACCAAGGGATGAGTGAGTGAGTGAGTGAGTGGATTTTTCCCTATCAGTGTGGATTTTTTTCCTATTAGTGTGGACATTTTCTCCTTATTAGTGTGGAATTTGTTCCCTATTAGTGTGGACATTTTCTCCCTATTAGTGTAGAATTTTTCTTCGTATTAAGTGTGCGTGACTTGTAGTAATGTCACACACCTGTGACGGTGTCTGAAACCTCAGTCTTCATGTTATTCCAGAGAGATAGAAAGAGAAAAGTGGGGGGGGGGGGGGGGGGGGGGGGGGGTGGAGAGGGGATGGGATTCTGCTAGATGAAGTGGATTTGTTGGACACGGTGATAGCCACGCCAAAAGAGAGCGCACTGTCGTCTTCAGACTTGGTTTCCGAGTTGTTTTGTTCTTACTGAGTGCGTGTATGTGTGTGTGTGTGTGGAAGGGGGGGGGGGAGAGAGCATGTGTATGAGAGAGAGAGAGTGCGTGAGTGTGAGTGTGTGTGTGTGTGTGTGTGTTGTGTGTGTGTGTGTGAGAGAGAGAGTGCGTGAGTGAGTGTGTGTGTTTGTGTTTTGTGTGTGTGCGTGAGAGAGAGAGCGAGTGCGTGGAGTGAGTGAGTGTGTGTGTTTGTGTGTGTGCGTGAGAGAGAGAGTGCGTGAGTGTGTGTGTGTGTATTGTGTGTGTGAGGGAGAGTGAGAGAGTGAGTGAGAGTGAATGTGAGAGAGAGTGAGCGTGTGTGTATGTATGTGGGTGTATGTGTGAGTGAGTGTGTACGTGTGCGTGCATGCTTGTGTACGTGTGTGTGCGTACGCGCGCGAGCGCGTGTGTGTGCATGTTTGTGTTTGAGTGTATGTGCGTGCGCGCGCGCGCGCGTGCGTGCGTCTGTGTGTTAGCGCGGACGAAAGAACAAAAATACACAAAAGCAAAGAGAGGGTTGAGCAGCCCTACTGCAAAATGAGCAGAGACATGTCCGCTCATAGAGAAAACAGATGGTATTGTTTCAGCACACCACTCTGAAACCAACCAACAAACAGAAATCATGTGTACGATTTTCCTTCCACAGCTAGAACTCCTGGCTTCGCTTTTACCCACCACTAAGGTAGCTGCGTTCCGACTTCGGAGTTGATGCTTAAACCCCAACACAGTTTTGCAGTGTGCATGCGAATTTTTTTTTTTTAAAGAAAAAAGAATATTCAGAGAGTCAGACAGTCACAGTCGATCACTTAAAGACTTAAGCTGTAGAGCTGAATTCCATGAGTGGGAAAGAAAGCCACTGGTCATACAGCCTCTCACTTTGCTGTTGTTGCCCCCCAGCGTCAATGGTTTCATCAACAACTGTGATAAACCCCAGGCGCTGAAGGCTAAGCCACCAAACCCCTGATCATCATATGCCCAAAGATTTCATACAGTCTTTCGAACAAGAAATGACGTTTTAATTTCTTCAAGAAAATATATCTCATAGCAGAATTGTCCATATGCAATTACAGTCCTTCGGATGAGACTGTAAACCGAGGCCCCGTGTGCGAACCCACTCAGAACATCTTGCGCACACGTTAAAGTAAATGAACAGTATCATTCTCCCGTCATAGCCTACCCATCTTTCTTCATTGATCCTTAACCTGTACATGAAAGCTTTACAGAGGGCCCTTTATACAAGAACAAATGCTTCATACATCCAAGTTACCTTGTTCCGCTTTTCGAAAAAAGCAGCCCTATCTGTGCCGGTGGGAACAGATAACAAACTTAACAAAACTGCATACACTCGGGGAGTAAATGTAAAAAAATCAACCCAACACGAGTGTTGCTTCCATTATCCTTGAAAAAGCCCTAATACAAATAAAACTGTGGACTGGTGGTATATGGGTAACGCGCCTAACTTAGAAAGCAAGTGATCGCGAGGTCGATCCCCGTTAAAACCCCGAATTCCCCCCCCCCCCCCCCCCCCCCCCCCGGGCCCCCCTGTCTATCCAATAGACCTTGAGTAGTGGTCAGGGTGCTAGGATTTCAGCTGAGACAATAAACCGAGGTCGCGTGAGCAACGCGCATTTAAGTGCGCGTAAAGAATCTGCGCCAACAAGGTTTCTTTCACTGGCAAAATTCTGTCCAAAGAGAGAGAGAGGGAGGGAGAGAGAAAGGTGGGAGGGAGAGAGAGAGGGATAGAGGGAGGGAGAGAGAGAGAGGGAGGGAGGGAGAGAGGGAGGGAGGGAGGGAGAGAGAGAGGGAGGGAGGGAGAGAGAGAGAGAGAGAGGGAGGGAGGGAGAGAGGGAGGGAGGGAGACAGACAGACAGACAGAAAAAGAGACAGACATACAGACAGAGACACACAGGCAGACAGAAAGACAGACAGACAGACAGACAGAAAGAATCACTAACCCAGAACAAACGTCAACAAAGGAAATTTTTCACGAAGAAGAAAAGAATACTACTAGGTGGTGGTACTATACTGCTCTTGAGGCGACACGCACTGCTCCCCCCCCCCCCCCCCCCCCCCCCCGCCCCCCCCCGCCCCTTCCCTTCCGAAGAAGAGCAGCCCGACTTTAACGCAGAGAAACCTGCAGTGACTGACAGAGAGGTACAACAGATACAGACTGATGTACATACATACATGCCGCTAGATTCAAAAGACGGAAAGGAAAGAAAACGGAGCGAGGGAGGGACGGAGCGAGGACAAGTGTCTAGAAATTCGCTTCAAGGAACTGTTGGCCAACGCATCCCAAACGCTCACACGCGATCTATATTATGATAAACAACCCTCAAGCCTCGAAAAAGTGCATCCTCTCTCTGCTCACATACAAGTCGCCCACACAGTCACACAAGAAAACAAATTTTATGAAGGCAAAACACACGCGTGTAGGCACGCACGCACACACTCACACGCGCTCGCGTGCGCGCGCGCACACACACAGACAGACACACTTTCTCTCTCTCTCTTTCTATCTCTCTTTCTCTCTCACAACACACACAGACGCACGCGCGCGCGCACACACACACACACTCGCGCGCACACACACATACACGCACACACACAGACGCACACACACATGCACGCACACACACACAGACGCACACACACACACACGCACACACACACAGTCGCACACACACACACACACACACACACAGACGCACCCACACACACACACACACACACACACTCGGCTCGCAATGACACAATAAAACCGACATGTACGCCTTCAATAATTTCGAAAGAGATGAAATAACATTTCTTTCTTTCAAAAAAAAAAAAGAAAGATGATAAAAAGTAGACGAAAACACAAATAAGCGAGTATTTAGAAAGAGCAAGCCGACATTTCCTCGTGAGATTTTTGGGGGTCTTTTTTTTTTCTTCTTCTTCTTCTAAGAAATCATTTAGCTAAATCTCCCCAGGCAGTTTAATGACATTATCCAACCGCTGGTGGATTAGCGAGCCTAGTCTCCTGTTCTGTGGGTGATGCAACAGTGTGCAGCTACAAGCCTCTTACAGCCGAAGCCTCTAAACGCTGCTTAGCAGTCACACGTACACACACACATACACACTGTGTGTGAGAGAAAAAACAACCAAACAACAAACCTTCAAATGTGCAGAATTATTTCAAACTCGTCCATTAGCGCCAGACACAAAATCAGCCGCTTTCCGTAAGAACAATTCTCAAGATACGCGTGGAAATGCGAAACCCAATGGAAACTGTGTGTAGTTTTTGTTGTTTGTTTTGAAGTGGGATTTTTGTTTTTTCGCTGCTCGACTAAATCTGTGAGGTTCACTAATGGTGAGAATTTTACGCATGCGACCTTTTTTTTTCTTCTTACCCACCATTAAGGTAGTCGCATTCCGACTTTGCGGATGCATGCAGTTTAGAAACAATCTCCTATTCTCTACGATACAAATTCTCCTAGTTTTCAGATTCTTTTAGCCACAAAATGAGACGGTGTGAAGGGAAGTGGAGCCAGCATCTTAAAACAGTGCTGGAAGATGACTGACTGGATCACCATGGTAGGAAGGAAATCCCCATCCACTTGTACAGCCTTTCCCTGCATTTTTTAAAATAAAATTTTACTCTTTTATTTTTACTCTTTTATTTCGAGGATGATGGAATAAGCACTCATGTGCTTTTTTTCCATCCAGTCCCTGCGTGTATGCAGTTTTGTAAATTTTGTCATCCGTTCCCACCAGCACACAATGGCCTACTCTTCCGAAAAGCGGAACTATGCCATCAACACGTGATGGAGATATACCGTCACCTTTGCTTCTTTGCACCCGTTGTGAAAATTTAATAGAGCGCACTGTCTGAGTGCTCCCGTATGCCCCTGTTATGAATGCAACAACATGGATGGTGGTTACCGTTTTTTGCTTTTGCTACTTTGGGGGCTTTATTTCAATCAGGACAAAAATATACAGGATTATTTTTTCCAAAGTAACTTCCCCGAGGGCGGAATGCGGGTACCTAACTGGTAAGGAACGGAAAAAAACCGGCCCAATCCACAAAAATCTCACCACTGGTGAACCCTCAGAGCTGAACCCTCGCGGAAAAAAACAAACAACAAAAATGGAACAAGGAACTCACCATGGGTTTTCGACCAAACATCGATAGGTGCGGAGCAGGTTGAGAGCGGACGGACTGAGTTCCTGACGTATTTCGCTGCCCCAGTCCTCAATGGCGAGCAAGTTGGTCTTTGTCTGAACAGTTACAGCCAAATTGTTCGTTTTGTAACTTTTTGATAGGGAACTGTCTTCGCTGCTTAATGTCATTTTTTATCATCATGATCAAGCGACAAAATGGGACAGTATGAATAGAAGTGGAGCCAGCATCTAAAAACAGTGCTAGAAGATGACTGACTGGACCATGGTAGGAAGGAAATCCCCATCCACTTGTACAGCCTTTCCCTGCAATGACCATGCCATCAACTTTTGCCGGCGCGGTTGGTTCATGATAGTCATCAACACGGTCTCACAACTCTTAAAGGGATTGTACCTCTCCCCCAATCATTCCCAGGCTAATAACAAACATATGACAACGCTAAACTGGCCAGAACAGTTCAGAATAACTCTTTCCAGAAAGTCATGTTTCACAACATAACGATTTTCGTTTTTTGTGGTGGGTTTTTTTTTTACCCCTAACCCTCTTCCTGGAATTTTTAAAAAAAATGATAACTAAAAGTAACGCTATCTACAAGCTTATCCCTTCAAATTGGATTAACCTACTTCCCTGAGCTCACAAATTCATGATGTCACCATAGTAAAGGTAAAGGGGTCCCATAACCTATAAGGTCGTCGGGGAGCGAGGCGTCAGAGACCTCACTTCTCTAGGGGCCAGCATATTGAGGGCGGCGCCCATCTCCTCTCCCTCGCTGCTTTACCTTCCCTGACCCTAAAGAGGGCAGGTACCCATTTACAGCTGGGTGAACTGGGGGAACTGTACTGAAGCCAAGGCGCGCAAACGGTCACCCATCCAACTGGTAACCACGCTCGACGCTGCTTAACTTGGCTGAGGGAAAGCGAGTGCTCCGACCACTGAGCTATCCCGTCCCCTGTCACCATACCCTCTGAAATTGGAATGTAGCTGCCTGAAAAACTTGAAAACAGCCACATACATACACACACACACACACACACAAACTTCTAATCCACTGTGTACTTGATACAGTCTCACAGTGATTCCCACGTGTGGTAGAGCGATACAGAATGCACACTCCACCCCCACCCATGAGGTGTAAAGCTAGGAAACGCCCAACACCATGAAAAAAACCCACCCAGCCTAATCTTTCCTAGCTTGAAACACATGTTGCAACTTCTAAAAAAAAATCTTATTCTTGCAGAGTTCACTTGCAAAGAAACTGGACACTGGAGAAAAGAAGCGGACTAAGCGAGAAAGACGCAGAAACAGAGGAGTGGAAAACCCCACCCAGGCCACACTGAAGAAAATGGAGGAGAGAGTACAATTGTTGCTAGGAATTCTCTTCACAGTTTTCCTCAGTAAGAGACCGTTCAAAACAGACCCTCCTACTCTTCACACTGAATCTGCCACTTACAGACAGACCTGTACCGTATCCCTGCCCCCATCCCGAAGGATAAACACACACACAGAGACTGACACAGGAAAATGAGACCAACAGACAGAAGAGGAGAGACAGAAGAGAAGAGAGAGAGAGAGAGAGAGAGAGAGAGAGAGAGAGAGAGAGAGAGAGAGAGAGAAAGAAGAGAGAGAGAGAGAGAGAGAGAGAGAGAGGGAGAGAGAGGAGAGAGAGAGCTTGACCTTGGAGCTAGGTGTCTTCCTGCCTTCCACGCCCAAAAATTCAGATGGGGCACAGGACAAGTGTTTGACACTAACCACAGCACCACGTCTCCTCTGTGCGTTCACACCTCTGCACTTCTCTCGTCAGCATCGGCAAGCCAGAAACCATGCGACACCAGGCGTTACTTTCAATCAACCTCTTCTGGGGGAAGGCCAGGGTCATTGTTGCCAGTGAACCAGATGGCAGCCCTCTTCACTCCAGTGTCCAACGACTAGGTACTGGGTGGCTTAGACACTGAGATGAGCCTGCTCGGTGCCATAGGATCTGGTCTTCAGCAGTGGTTGGAAGTGACATTTGCACCTGATGCCATTCAGCGCTCACAGTTGACAGGAAAGTGGAGGGCCAGAGCTGTCAGGGGCATTTCCAAGTTGATGCTGTTTTGAATGTGGTCATTGCACCCAAGGCTTTCAGCAATTCTCTTGACAACGTCATGGAAGAAGAGGACAAGGAACCAGCAGTGGCTGATGTTGGAGACAACGAAGATCTATCTCAAGTCGTGCATGAGCATGCAAGATCTTCAGAAGTGAGCATGTCATATGTTGGGGGTGAATGTGTGAGGGGGAAAAAACCAACCAGCCACTGAATTCGTCTTTCACTTAGAGCTAAAAAGGTAGTGGCTTTGATGATAATATAATGATAATGAATGGTTATAGTGTCAAATCTTGTTCAGCAAACAGACCAACGCGCTTGCAGTGGAATTATTCATACACATGGGACTGTTCAAAAATATAAAACCCAACTGATTTTAAAATTTAGACTCTCAATCACAATCATAATCTCTCTCTCTCGCCCTCTCTATCTTTAACACACATACACGCACGCGCGCCGACCACACACACACACACACACACACAAAACACACGTTAGAACCTGTTCCACTTTCAGGAGAGTAGGCCACTGTATGTAGATGGGAACAGATGACAAAATTTACAACACCCATGCACATGGGGGCTGGATGTAAAATAAAAGGCGCTTATTCATTATTTTCGGGAAAAAAAAACCTAACATACACCACACACGCGCGTGCGCGCGCGCGCACACACCACACACACACACACACACAACACACACCACACAACACACACACACATACACACACACTCAAAATGAGAGAGAGACAGACAGACAGACGGACACAGACAGACAGATAAAGACAGAGACAGAAAGACAAAAGATGCACGCAACACCAAGATAGCAAGAATCAGGAATTAAGATAATGTAAACCGTTTCATTTGTTTGTTTGTTCAGTCCGTTATCTTTGCGGCTTAAACTGTATGTTATCTTACAGATCTATTCGTATATCAGATGACGAGATGTTGTCAGAAAATCTTGACAGTTTTTGTTTTAAACAATAGACCTCATTTGCATACAAATCACATGACACCACTTCAATATATATTTATATTCTGACATCTAATGTCTACATATTTATTTGTTTTTTTAAAGAAAAAATTGCTTCTAACCTAATGCTCCTAAGTTCACCAAAGGTGACATTTTTGCGTATGCCACCGTTTTATCCCCCACCATTAAGGTAGATGCATTCCGACTTCAGGGATACATTTGGGAATTGAACCTTCCAATTTTGCAAGGACAGAACTGAACCTATCAGTTTTGCCAGGACAGAATTGAACCTACCAGTTTTCCAGGACAGAATTGAACCTACCAATTTCGCAAGGACAGAATTGAACCTACCAATTTTGCAAGGACAGAACTGAACCTACCAATTTTCCAAGGACAGAAGTGAACCTACCAATTTTGCTAGGACAGAATTGAACCTACCAATTTTGCTAGGACAGAAGTGAACCTACCAATTTTGCTAGGACAGAAGTGAACCTACCAATTACAGAATTGAACCTACCAATTTTGCCAAGATAGAATTGAACCTAACAATTTTGCCAGGATAGAATTGAACCTACCAATTTTGCAAGGACAGAACTGAACCTACCAATTTCTCAAGGACAGAATTGAACCTACCAATTTCGCAAGAACAGAATTGAACCTACCAATTTTGCCAGGGACAGTCGGGAGGTACCTCCTTGCTCTTTCCGATGGTCAACTGTCGTGGGTTCTTTTGAGTGCAAACACAAAGAGTCTGACAGAACACATGTCCCAATGGTCTACAGTCTTCCCGAAGACTTTGACATTCAGTTACGATTTTGTCATCCACCTGGGAGAAAGGGCAAGGTTGGAATCAACCAGACCACAAGATTTTGCTTGTTAGCAGTTGAAAGATCCTAAACGTTCTGCCACTTCCTTCTTTTCCTCTTCTTCTTCTTCCTTCTTCTTTGCTTCTCATCTCGCTCTTCTCTCTCTCTCAACTCTACTCCTCTCTTCTCATCTCTCACTCATCCTCTTCTTTTCTCTACTCTCCTCCTCCTCCTCTCCTTTCTCCTTCTCTCTCTTATCCTCTCTCTCTTCCCCTGTCTCTTCCCACCTCCTCTCTCTCTCTGTCCCTCTCTTTTTCTGTCTGTTCTGTCTCTGTCTGTCTGTCTCTCCCTCTGCTCTGTCTGTCTCTGTCTGTCTGTCTGTCTGTCTCTGTCTGTCTGTCTTCTTCTTCTCTCTCTGTTCTCTCTGTCTGTCAGTCTGTCTCTCTCTCTGTCTGTCTGTCAATCTGTCTCTCTCTCTGTCTGTTCTGTCTGTCTCTCTCTCTGTCTGTCTCTCTCTGTCTCTCTGTCTGTCTGTCTGTCTGTCTCTCTCTTCTCTGCCTTCCCTTACAGGATGGGGTGTGTAGTGCCAGGTCTTCTCCTGTGCTTGTCACTCTGCAGGAGATCTGCCTGCTGGCCTCAGCCCACACATTCCCACTTCAGAGCAGCTCATTTCATTGTACAGGTTGCATGCTGGGTATACTCGTGTGTCCGTAATCCACCGAGAAACACTGACGTAAATTCCGGGATCTTTAACGCGCATATTTGGTTATTTGGATATGTATATATATATAATATATACACAATGAGAATTATGGCACAGGCAGTGAGAAAACGAGAGAGAGGGAGGGAGAGGGAGGGAGAGACAGACAAACAGAGACAGAGACAGAAGAGAGAAGAGAGAGAGACAGAGAGAAGAGAGAGAGAGAGAGAGAGAGATAGACAAACAGATAGAGAGATAGACAGAGACTAAACAGACAGTTACATACACAACACACAACGCACACAGAAGAGAGAGAAGAAGAGAGAGAGAGAGAGAGGACAGAGAGAGAAGAGAGAGAAGAGAGAAGAGAAGAAGAAGAAGAAGAGAGAAGGAAGAAGAGAAGAGAAGAGAGAAGAGAAGAGAAAGAGAAGAGAGAAGAAGAGAAGAGAGAGAAGAGAAGAGAAGAGAAAGAGAAGAGAAGAGAAGAGAAGAAGAAGAGAAGAGACAGAGAAGAGAAGAGAAGAGAAGAGAAAAGAGAAGAGAAGACAAAAGCAGAGGAATTTACTTTCTGCTGTAGAAACAGAGACTCCTTCATATTATTTCTTTCCGCTTCTGGTCTAATGTCTAAAAAACTCTTTCTCAAGAGAAAAAAGAAGACAACCATTACCCCCCCCAACACCCCTCCCCCCACTCTCTTCAAACATGGTTTGAAGCCATAATAATTGGCATCTCAGCTTCCAGCTCCGGGGAATAAACAGAGAAAGAGAGAGAGAGAGAGAGAGAGGAGAGAGAGAAGGAGAGGAAGAGAGAGAGAGGAGAGAGAGAGGAAGGAGAGAGAGAGAGAGAGAGAGAGAGAGAGAGAGAGAACAAATGCAACGAAATGATTTTTTTTAAAACACACACCAAAAAATGATAAATTAAAAAAAGAAAAACTATCAGCACTCCTGCTCGTCACAGAAAAGTTTTTCTTTTTTTTTTTATACGCCAGATTTTAAAACGCTTTTTTCTTCGTTTCTTGTCCATGGTATTTATTTCCTCGTTTTGTGAGTGTGTGTGTGTGTGTGTGGGGGGGGGGGGGTGTATGTGTGTGCATATATTTGTATGTGTATGTATGTGTATATATATATATATATATATATATATAGAGAGAGAGAGAGAGAGAGAGAGAGAGAGAGAGAGAGAGAAAGAGACAGAGACAGACAGACAGACAGACAGACAGACAAACACACAGACAGACAGACAGACAGACAAACACAGATAGACAGACAAACGTAGACAGATCAGACAGAAACAGACACAGAAAGAGACGGGATAGCCTAGTGGTCAGAAGACTGCACTCGCAATCTGACGACCCGAGTTCGATTCCCTTTCAAGGGGATATTTTCCTCTGGAGTTAACATCAGTGCAGACTCCCACTCTCCCCAAAAGTCCTTCAGATGAGACTATAAACCGAGGCCCCGTGTGTGCGAACGCACGCACAACATCTTGCGCACACGTTAAATCCTGTTGCGCTTTTCGTAAGAGTAGGCCATTGTGTGCCGGTGGGAACAGATGACAGAATTCACAAATCCGCATACACACGGGGACTGGATGTAAAAAAGCAGATAAGTGCTTATTCCATTATCCTCTATATAAGAAAAACAACCAACAAAACAAAAAACAACAACTTTGCTTTCTTGCGCCAAAAACAGCGCCTCTTGATATCTCTTGACACACGTGGTCAGCACCTATAAAAGTCTTTCTCCAGCCCCAAACTTTTCTCTTTTTTCTTTAAATTCTGTTTTCTTTTATATCGAAGATAACGGCATAAACACTCGTGTGTTTTCTTTGACATCCAGTCTCCGTGTTTATATGATTTTTGGGGGTAAATTTTGTCATCTATTCCCACCAGCACACAATGGAGGTGATGCCATATTCTTGACTTCTTCAAGATTCTCACTGACAGTAAATAGGACCCCCCACAAAAAACAACAACAAAGGCTCGGCAGACGAATTATGGCAGCCTGTATGGCGAGATGTGCGAACACAGCAGTACACGTAAACTTCTTATCCAGTGTGTGCTTGCAATGTTTCAGTCTCTTAGTGATTCCCAGGTGGGATGAGTGAGACAGAGTGCGTAATTCTGGGTGACCCTTAGGGTGTTAAGCTGGGGAACGCCCAACGACAACAGCAGCAGCAACAGCAGCAACAACAACAACAAGAACAGCAGCAGCAACCAACAGCAGCAACAACAATAACAGGAGCAACAACAACCAACAGCAACAACAACAAATAACAGGAGCAACAACAACCAACAGCAGCAACAACAATAACAGGAGCAACAACAACCAACAGCAACAACAACAAATAACAGGAGCAACAACAACCAACAGCAGCAACAACAATAACAGAGCACAACAACCAACAGCAGCAACAACAATAACAGGAGCAACAACAACCAACAGCAGCAACAACAAACCAACAGCAGCAACAACAACCAACAGCACAACAAACAAATAACAGGAGCAACAACAACCAACAGCAACAACAACAAATAACAGGAGCAACAACAACCAACAGCAGCAACAACAATAACAGGAGCAACAACAACCAACAGCAGCAACAACCAACAGCAGCAAACAACAACCAACAGCAGCAACAACAACCAACAGCAGCAACAACAATAACAGGAGCAACAACAACAACAACAGCAGCAACATCAACAACAGCAGCCACAACAACAACTGCAACAACAACAACAACAACACAACAGTAACAACAACAACAACAACAGCAACAATAGCAGCAGCAGCCACAACAACAACAAATGCAACAACGACAACAATAATAGCAGTAGCAACAATAAAATCAACAACAACAAATGCAACAACAACTGCAACAACAGCAACAAAAAAACTTCGACAGAGAAACTAGCTAAACGAATTTGGCCAGGTTGGATTGAGTTTGAAGCGGGAGGGGAGAGAGAGAGGAGATGCATAGTTCTTTGAGGTTTGCTTTTCTCGTGTTTTTTTTTGGTTTATTTGTTTCTGCTGGGGTTTGGGGGGTTGTGGTTGTTTTTGCCACTCCGTTTCTGCTGTGACTTTCAGATGCAGCTCTTGTTTGAAAGGTGGAAAAGGAAACTGGTATGACTGAAAGTGGTTGGTTTTTTTTTTAGAGTTCTGATGTAAATTTTAGATGCAGCTTCGTTTAAAAGGAGGAAAAGTGGAATAGCAAATGGCCTGACTGAAAAGTGCGCCTTTAGATTTCATTAAGGTTTCCATCAAAGTTTTAAAAAAAAAAAGAAAAGAAAGTTAGTGATGTGTGTGTGTGTGTGTCTGTGTGTTTGTGCGCATGCGCGCGCGCGTGTGTGTATGTACGTGGTTCCGTGTGTGTGTATGTGGGCGTGCGTGCTTCCGTGCGTACGCGTGTGTATGTGAGCACGCGCCTTCATACATGCATTTGTGCGAGTGTGGCTACAACTACACTACGCTAAAAACCTCCCATGCATTAGCAAGCACGCAAGATATGGACAGAACCACAGTACAACTGTTCAATAGCATCTCCTATGAATACCCCCCCCCCCCACACACACACACACACATGCATGTGCCACCCCCCTACCCCCACCCCTACCCCACCCCACCCTGCCATTACAAGTAAATACTGGTTCTGACTGGATACGTCTGTGGTCAGGAGAACTCCCTTTTCCCCCAGCCAAGTTAAGCAGCGTCGAGCGTGGTTACCACTTGGATGGATGACCGTTTGCGCGCCTTGGCTTCAGTACAGTTCCCCCAGTTCACCCAGCTGTAAATGGGTACCTGCCCTCTTTAGGGTCAGGGAAGGTAAAGCAGCGAGGGAGAGGAGATGGGCGCCGCCCTCAATATGCTGGCCCATAGAAAAATGAGGTCTTTGACGCCTCGCTCCCCTACGACCTTATAGGTTATGGGGCACCTTTACCTTTTACCTTTAGTGCTTCTGATTCCGTTCTTTAGAATGTAGTTGTAATCAGACTTACAGGTCTAAACCAATGTTCTGAGGGAAAGAGTTTCGCTTCACATCAAAATGGGAAAAACCAAGTTGTTTTGAAAAACAGAATGAAATAAATGAAAGTGGATGTTGTAGTAAACTGTGTCGCACCACATTTCTCCTGAGAGAGAGAGAGAGAGAGAGAGAGAGAGAGAGAGAGAGAGAGAGAGAGAGAGAGAGAGAGAGAGAGAGAGGGGGGGGGGAGGAGGGAGAGAGAGAGAGAGAGAGAGAGAGAGAGAGAGAGAGAGAGAGAGAGAGAGAGGAGAGAGAGAGAGAGGAGAGAGAGAGAGAGAGAGAGAGAGAGAGAGCGATCCTTAAATACAGGATGGGAAATTTGCGGTGGCATTCATGAAGACAAATGTTATAGGTTAAAAATGAAATAAAACAAACATCTTGGCAACACGCAAGAGATTGAAACAGATAAAACAAACATCTTGCCAACACGCAAACAACCCCAACCACTTGTTCATCTTTCAGAGAACAGAACGTTACACAGAGAGAGAGAGAGAGAGAGAGAGAGAGAGAGAGAGAGAAGAGAGAGAGAGAGAGAGAGAGAGAGAGAGAGAGGGAGGGAGGGAGGGAGGGAGAGAGAGAGAGGGAAAGAAGGGAGAGAGAGAAGAGGAGGGGAGAGAGAGGGAGAGGAAGGGAGGAGAGGAGGGAGGGAGGAGAGAGAGAGAAAGAGAGAGGGAGGGAGGAGGGAGGGAGGGAGAGAGAGAGGGAAAGAAAGAGGGAGAGAGGGAGGGAGAGAGAGAGGGAGAGAAAGGGAGAGAGAGAGAGGGAGGGAGGGAGAGAGAGAGAGAGAGAGAGAGAGAGAGAGAGAGAGAGGAGAGAGAGAGAGAGAGAGAGAGAGGAGAGAGAAGAGAGAGAAGAGAGAGTGGAGAAGAGAGAGAGAGAAAGAGATGAGAGAAATGAAATAAGTAATGGTATGAATGACATGAATGTAGTTTTTCTCAACTTTGCAAGGTAATGAATGACCTTTGGGAAGACTACTACACTCGTTTGAGGCAATGTAATCTCTCTCTCTCTCTCTCTCTCTCTCTCTCTCTTTCTCTCTCTCCCTCTCTCTCTCTCTTCTCTCTCTCTCTCTCTCTCTCTCTCTCTCTCTCTCTCTCTCCTCTCTCTCTCTCTCTCTCTCTCTCTCTCCTCTCTCTCTCTTGTCCAAGGAGACTATAAGCTGAGATCCCGTGTGTGAACGCACAGGGATTATTCATTGCGTACATGTTAAAACCTTCTTCGTCTTTTGGAAGGGCAAGTCTTTGTGTGCCGGTGGGAACGGAATGATGATAACATTTACAAAACTGCATGCACACGGTGACTGGATGTAAACAAAGCACACAAATATGTATTCCATTTTCCTCGATGTAAAAGAAGGAGGAGGACGAGGAGGAGAAAGAGAAAACAAACTAAGAGGATGAAGAGAAGAAGAAGAAGAGGAGGAAGGATAAAGGGAGGAGGAGAAAGAGAAAAAAGAAGAGGAGAAAAGAAGAAGAGGAGGAGGAGGAGGAAGAAGGAAGGAGGAGAGGAAGAAGGAGGAAGAAGAGAGAAACAGAAGGAAGAGACAGAAGAGAGAGAAGAGGAAAAGAAAGGAGGAGGAAGAAGAGGAAATAGAGAGAGGAAAGAGAAGAAGAGAAGAAGAAGAAGAAGAAGAAGAAAAGAAAGAAGGAAAAAGAGAAGAGAGAGAGAGAAAGATAGAAAAGAAGAAGAGAAGAAGAGAATGAAAAAAGATAAAAAGAAAGAGAAGAAAAATGGATTAGGCGAATGTGATGGAAAAGGAGAATAAGGGAATTAAGAAACAGGAAACAGATAAAGAAACAGAAAGAAACAAGATAATAAACGCAGAACAGAATACTGTAGAACAGATACACAGAGAGAAATGAAACAAGCATAACATATATTATGAGAATTGCTTTAGAAGAAATCGGCAATGTTAGGTGATTATTCAGGAGAAAGCGCGCTGCTTTTAAATTCAGCGATAAAGTCCTAGAAACAGCAGTAGTAAAAACACAACACATATTATACACAGACCGCAGAACAAGAATACACAGAATACAAATACACAGACCGCAGAATAATGATAACAACAATAATAATAATAATAATAAAAATAATAGTAATAATAAAAAATGGAATTTATATAGCGCTGAATTTTGCAAAGGAACAAATCAAAGCGCTTACATTCAAAAATACACAGAATACAAAATACACAGAAAACAGAATAAGAATACACAGAATACAGATAAACGCAGAATTCCGGGGCAAATACATAGAAAGAATCACACACACAGAGAAAGAGAAAGAGAGACAGACACAGAGACAGAGACAGACAGAGACAGAGACAGACAGACAAGAGACAGAGACTGAGAGGGGACGGGATAGCCTAGTGGTTAGAACATTGCGCTCGCAATCTGACAACCCGGGTTCGATTCCCGTTCAAGGGGATATTTTCCTCTGGAGTTAACATCAGTGCAGACTCCACTCTCACCAAAAGTCCTTCGGATGAGACTATAAACCGAGGCCCCGTGTGCGAACGCACGCAGAACATCTTGCGCACACGTTAAAATCCTGTTCCGCTTTTTGTAAAAGTAGGCCATTGTGTGCCGGTGGGAGGAGATGACAGAATTCACAAAACCACATACACACGGGGACTGGATGTAAAAAAAAAGCACATAAGTGCTTATTTCATTATCCTCGATATAAAAGAAAAATAAATTTTAAAAAACGAGAGAGACGCAACAAAACGTAAAGCAAACAAAACAATAAAATAACGACAGCCAAAAATGCAATTTTGCTTAAATTCCATCTACCTCCGTTCAGTTCATCAAGTCACCATCGATATGCGGCTTCACGATTTAAACAGTTCTCAGTCTACCTTCGATTCTAGGCTCTCGTTTTTCGCTTGATTTAGATCGGCCAAAACGCCTGCTTTCGGAAGATAGGCCATTGCTGCTCGTAGGACAGATGATAAAGATTAAACATAACGCACGCACCGGTGTCGTGTTCGACAATCATTGCCCGAAGCAGGATGCGGCTCCTAATGTGGACAAAAACGTCTGTCGTACACGCAAACCCACCACTGTGAACTCGGGCTTGCAGGGAAAACGGATGATCTAAAGAGAAAACATGGCGAAATGTGACAAGAGATAAATCAATGAGGTAAGATTACAGATGGTGATGCTAAAGATTTACAGAATGGGATGCTAACGATTTCAGGAATGGGATGCTAACGATTACAGATGGGATGCTAAAGATTTACAACGGGTGCTACGTTTACAGAATGGATGCTACGATTACAGAATGGGATGCTAACGATTTACAGAATGGGATGCTAACGATTTACAGAATGGGATGCTAACGATTTACAGAATGGGATGCTAAAGATTTACAGAATGGGATGCTAACGATTTACAGAATGGGATGCTAACGATTTACAGAATGGGATGCTAAAGATTTACAGAATGGGATGCTAAAGATTTACAGAATGGGATGCTAAAGATTTACAGAATGGGATGCTAAAAAGGCATGCATTTCCAACCACTCGCATGCATGCGTGAAGCTTATTTGTGAGTGCGTGCGTGCGTGGACAGACTGACGGACAGACAGACACACACGCAAACACACACACTCATAACTGAAGGCACATACACACACACACACTATACACACACACACACCACCACACACACACACACTCATAACGGCAGTACACGATACACACACACACA
>CM054140.1:64269888-64272388 GCA_028751875.1 Rapana venosa | reverse complement strand
GTGTGTGTGCAAGAGAGAAAAAAAGAAAGAAAGAAAGAGAGTGTATATGTGTGTGTGTGTTTGTGTGAGTGTTTGTGTGAGTGTGTGTGTGAGTGTAGGAGAGAGTGAGAAAGAGAGAGAATGTGTGAGTGTGTGTGAGAGAGAGAGAGAGAGAGTGTGTGTGTGTGTGTGTGTGTGTGTGTGTGTGTGTGTGTGTGTGTGTGTGTGTGTGTGTGTGTGTGTGTGTGTGTGTGTGTGTGGTGCGCGAGCGCGTGTGTGTGTGTGTGCATGTGTGCGAGAGAGAGAGAGAGAGAGAGAGAGAGAGAGAGAGAGAGAGAGAGGGAGAGAGAGAGAGAGAGAGAGTGCGCATTCGTGTGTGTGTGCGTGTGTGAGTGTGTGGGTGTATGTGTCTGTGTATGTCTGTGTATGCCTGTGGTGTCTCTCTCCCCCTACCTCTCTCTCTTTCATTGAAATACCAATATCCCACCATCTTCTCTCTTCTTCTCTCTCTTCTCTCTCTCTCTCTCTTTCCTCTCTCTCCCCTCCCCCTCCCTCTTCTCTCTCTCTCTCTCTCTCGCTGAAATGCCAATGTCCTATAACGTACTTCCTGGTTTTAAATCTCCGCTTGACCATTCTCAATTCATTTTCTCTCTGTATATTTATGGTCCTTAACTTGGACATTGGTTGATTGGTTTTTTGTGTGTCTTGCTTTATGTTTCATCCCCTTGTTTCCTTTGCTATATTATAGTTCTGGGCAAATCGGATAACTCTCTGTTCATCTGTCTGTTTGCCTGTCTGTCTTCCTGTCTGGTTTGTCTGCCTGTCTGTGCTTGTTTTGTCCGTCTGTATTTGTTCTGCCTGCCTGTTCTGTTTCTCTGTCTGTCTCTTCTGACTCCTATATTTTGTATGTATGTATGTATGTATGTATGTATGTATGGTATGATGGATGGTGGATGGATGGAGGAGTAGGATAGATGGATGATGGTGGATGGTGATGATGATGGATAGATGATATGTGTTATGTGTATAGATAATGTATGATGTATAGTATGTAGTATGTATGGGATATGTATATGGTATGTATGTATGTATAAGGTATGTATAGTAGTTTGTATGTATGTATGTTGTTCATGTATATGGTAGTTATGATGTATGTATATGGTAGTAGTTGTATGTGTGTCTGTCTGTCTGTCTGTCTGTCTGTCTGTCAAAATTAAAAAAGACAGATTGGGTGTGTTTTTTTAAGTTCTTCGACTAGAGCTCCGAGGTTCACCAATGGTGAGATTCTGTGTAAGCGACTGTTGTTTACCCAACATTAAAGTAGCTGCAATCCAACTTCGGGAATGGTGTCTAAACACGACACATGTGTCCATGCGTTTTCTTTTTTTTGTAATTTTGTCATCTGTTCCAACCGGCACTCGATGGCCTATTCTTCCGAAAGGCGGACCGGGTTTATAGCATGTCCGCAATGGATGTTCCGCGTGCATTCGCACACTCGGTTTACAGTCTCATCTGAAGGACTTTGGGGGAAGTGAAGTCAGTACTGAAATTAACTCCAGGGGAAAGTTCCCTAACTCGGGCGCCATCGTAGTGGCTCGAACCCGGGCCGTCAGATCACGAGCGCAACGTTCTAACCACTTGGCTGTCCTGTCTCCACCCCCCCCCCCCCCCCCCCCCACGGCCCTCTAAGATTGTTAAAATTCTTGCCATTCCTTTAGGGACGTGGGGGTTATACAAAACTATCGAAAAACCAAATACATAACAACATAAGTCCTTCGGATGAGACTATAAACCGAGGCCCCCGTGTGCGAACGCACGCAAAACATCTTGCGCACCCGTTAAATCCTGTTCCGCTTTTCGTAAGAGTAGGCCATTGTGTGCCGGTGGGAACGGATGACAGAATTTACAAAGCCGCATACACACGGGGACTGGATGTAAAAAAGCACGTAAGTGCTTATTCCATTATATAAAAGAATAAAATTAAAATTAGAAAGTTGACGCGCACCATGCAATCAACAGAACTTCAATACAATTTTCAGAATGAAAATGATTCTTGATGGATATCACAAAGCGACACATAGTTGAAAGAGACGAGGGGGGACGGGACAGCCTAGTGGTTAGAGCGTTGCGCTCGTGATCTGACGGCCCGGGTTCGAGCCACCACAGAGACACCCGTTATAGGGGGTTTAACCTTTAAACTTCAGTACTGACTCCACTATCCCCCAAACGTCCTTCAGATGAGACTGTAAACCCAGTGTGCGAATACACGCAGAACATCTTGCGGACACGTTATAAACCCGTTCCGCCTTTTGGAAGAATAGGCCATTAGTAGTTCAGTCTAAATCTTTTCTCGCTTTGTGATATCAGGCTTTAAAAAGGTGTGTGGAAGGAGGGGGGGGGGGGGGCTGAAATTAATAATAATAATAATAATAATAATAATAATAATGTATGGAATTTATATAGCGCTGAATCTTGTAAAGCTACAAATCAAAGCGCTTTTTTATGCGTGTGTATGCGGTTT
>CM054140.1:64254888-64264888 GCA_028751875.1 Rapana venosa | reverse complement strand
AACATGTCATTCATTCATTAAAAAAACGACTTGAACATTTCATTCATTCATTAAAAAAACCGACTTGAACATTTCATTCATTCATAAAACAAACGACTTGAACATTTCATTCATTCATTAAAAAAACCCGACTTGAACATTTCATTCATTCATTAAAAAGTCTAAAGCTGGCTACCTTCTAAGTCTCCTAGACCAAAAAACAGCGCAACAAATATCTTTGTATGTTACATAAGAGAATAATGTTTTTTTAAAAACACTGCAAATTTCTTTGTCCATTACATAAGAGAGTAAGGGTATACAAAAACCAAAAACCAAATGCGACAACGGTAGACGTTCTAAACAATCACAGGTGATTACATTGCCCCCATCACCAGGAAATAGGATTATCACTCCGCGGAGCTTTATTCCTCCGTGGTTTTCCTTCCCCCTTTCTCTCGTTCTGTGAATTTATGGGCCGTTTTTGTAATCTCTGATGGCGCTAGCTTGGAAAGGGGGTGGGGGGATGGGGATAGGGGTGGGGGTGGAGGATTTAAGCGTCTTTAGTGGGTGAAAATTTCTGTCATGGACACTGTTTTAGATACATACTTTTGGGAGTTGATCTTTGAAATCTGGGACTTGTGGCTAGAGTGTGTTGGTGGAGGCAGTTTTAGAGGAAGTAGGGGGAATTCATTTGTGATACACCTCCATTGTTTGTTTCTTAGTGAGGGCTGCATTTGTAACCAAACCAAACCAAAAACGACTGTTGTACACTGATTCCATTACCTTCCTGAAATGTAGCCAGTTTGCTGTGTTATTTGGGGGGTTTAATTGCAAAATATATGCAATGAAAGAATAGTATTACTAAATTTCTGTTATCTAATTTTATCAACGAGAACAGCATGCAAAACCATGTATCAACACGTACATGCGCACATGATTACACACACACGTGCGAGCGCACGCGCCCCCACACCGCACACCAAAACACCCCACACACACACACAAACACACGTGCGAGCGCGCTCACTCACTCACACACACACTCAAAAATAAGCACTCATTTGCACGCGCGCATGCACACACGCGCGCACACACACACACCATACACACACAATTACACACATAACACACACCATCACACACTACACACAAACAAACACACACAATCATTTTAACATTTTGATTTCCCTAACCCAAGGCGATAAAACTCTTCATTTTAACTACCAGTGACAGCACAGCATCATCACTATTACTTGCAGACACCCTCTCTCTCAACAAAGGAAATGATAACTCAGAAACACATCCCACCCCCACCCCCATCCCTCTGCTACCTACATAACTGCTATGAACCATAACCCGCCAACTGACCAAACCACCCCCAAGTCCTCAGCAAACTCCTTTGCAACTTTGGTAGCTGATGGTTCCTGTAAAAGGTAATGATGTCCGAATTTCACGGAGAGAAATCTGCCGTGACTTAAAGTGGTATGAAATAACATCTGAGCGCTTTGATTTGTTGCTTTACAAGATTCAGCGCTATATAAATTCCATACATTATTATTATTATTATTATTATAACCTATGTGGTCAGTAAAGGAACGAGGCATCAGAGACCTCAGCTTCTCCAGGGGGCCAGCATATTGAGGGCAGCGGCGCCCATCTCCTCTCCCTCGTTGCTTTCTTTACCTTCCCTGACCCTAAAGAAGGCAAGAACCCATTTACAGCTGGGTGAACTGGGGGAACTGTACTGAAGCCAAGGTGGGCAAACGGTCACCTATCTACTTGGTAACCACGCTCGATGCTGCTTATAATTCATAATAATAATAATAATAAATGGAATTTATATAGCGCTATTTCTTGCAGAGACAAATCAAAACGCTTGCATTCAACTCGTTCTTACACAGTCATACAACCAGTAATAATTAATAGTTCCAACAAGGCCAAATGTGCACGCACGCAAGCACACACACACACACACACACACACATACATGCATAGGTCACACACCCTGGCAGGGCGATAGAATCTCGGCTGTTGAAGGCAGGGAAAAACTTTGAGATGAAGCAGAAGAGGAAACTCTTAGGTTTGAAATAAATAAGTCTTGAGACTGGATTTAAGAAGGCTTTTGGCGAAGAGAGAGAGGGAGGTCATTCCAGATCGATGGACCAGAAACAGAGAAAGAGCGACGGCCGACTGTGGATTGGTTGAATCTAGGTATTCGTAAGGACAAGGTATCTGCATTGGCTCGGGAAAGCGAGTGCTCCGACCACAGAGCTATCCCGTCACATGTAGGTGGCCTGTGAAAAGACTAATGGTTACTAGGATCCATGTTTTTAACCTTGTGACTTCCACAGGTTCGTCTCCATTAGCTTTCCCCACAGTGACGTTTCTGTGGGGCGAGGGGGGGGGGGGGGGAGGGGGGGGAGAGGGGGGGGGGGGGGAGGGGGGCACTGAGGACAGCAGCCAGTGTCAGGAGACTACAGTATTTCTGTCTGGCAACCCTTCTTGACATGGGCAATTTCCGTCCCTTTTGGAATCGTTCACACCCACTCCATTAAGAGAGAGGGAGGGGAGAGAGAGAGAGGGGGGGGGGGGAGAGGGAGGGAGAGAGGGAGGGGAGAGAGGTAGGGAGAGAGGGGGGGGAGATAGGGGAGAGAGAGAGGGAGAGATGGAGAGGGAGAGAGGGTAGAGAGAGAGGGAGAGAGAGAGGGAGGAGAGGGGTGAGAGAGGGGGATGAGAGAGGGGGTGAGAGAGGGAGGGAGAGAGAGGGAGGGAGGGAGGGAGAGAGGGAGAGAGGGAGGGAGAGAGAGAGAGAGGGAGAGAGGGAGAGAGAGATGGAGGAGAGGAGAGGAGAGGGAGGAGAGAGGGAGTGAGAGAGAGAGGGAGGGAGTGAGAGAGAGAGGAGGGGAGAAAGAGAGGGGGGAGGAGAGAGAGAGGGAGAGAGAAAGAAGGAGGAGGGGGTAGAGAGGGGAGAGAGGACAAAGAGAAGAGGGGGGGAGAAAGAGAGGGAGAGAGGAGGGGGAGAGAGGGAGATAGGGGGGAAGGAGAGAAGGAGGGAGAGAGGAGAGAGAGAGGGAGAGAGAGGGGGAAAGGGGGGAGAGAGGGAGAGAGGGGGGCGGGAAGGAGGTAGAGAGGGGGAGAGGGAAAGAGGGAGAGAGGGGGGAGGGAGAGAGAGGGAGGGAGAGAGGGGAGGGAGAGAGAGGGAGGGGGGAGAGAGGGAGGGAGAGGGGGAGGACAGAGGGTAAAGAGAGGGGAGGGAGAGAGAGGGGGGGGGAGGTGGGGGAGAGAGGAGGGGAGGGAGAGAGAGGGGGGGAGAGAGGGGGGGAAGGGAGGGGGAGAGAGAGACAGACGAGGATACAGCAGACAGAGAAAACACAGCAAATACGATATGAAAAAAAAAAGAAAAAAGGTGATAGAAAAGAGGAAACCCCAAAACAGAAAAAATCCCCAAAAAATGTGAAGTACTATTGCACTAAAAAAAAAAAAACAACCCACAAAAAAAATGAAAGTCCCCCGGAAATCCCCCGGGTGGTAATAAAAACCAAAAGCAGGGGGCCCGCTACGGCAATACCTAACACCCCGGGGGAAAAAGCTTCACTGGTTTGACAAAGAAAAAGGATGTAGCTGCCTGTGCTCTATCTGCATTTATACACTTTGTCCCTGGGGTGCTGTTCTTTGTTTGCAAAAACGCACGAAAGAAGGGTGCTGAAGGGCGGCAAAAGTTCACCCCTTTCCGCGGACATGGCGCCGCGCACCCCCCGCTCGCTCGCACGCAGCCGCCGCGCCCCGCACCAAATACAAATCCTCTAAACCTTTCTTACCACCCCTCCCCCCCCACACCCCCCACCCAAACATTCACAAACAAACCACACCCATTTTACAAACTCCAGGGGCAACCACGCACGCGCGCGCCCATCTCAAATTTCCCCTACCCCTTCCCCCACCCCTCCCCCGAACCCCCAAAATCCATTCCTCATACCAACACCCTCCCCCCCCACCCCCACAACACACACCCTCTACCACTTTCTAACCTGCCTCCCCCACACCTCCCCCCCCCACCCCCACCAACAACACCACTTTTCACCCCTGAAACACCAATCCAAAACCCTCAACCTTCCTCACCCCAATCGGGCCCCCCCCCCCCCCACACCAACCCCGCCTATCCCACCTTCCCCCCCCCCCCCCCCCCCCCCCCCCCCCCCCCCCCCCCCCCCCCCCCCCCCCCCCCCCCCCCCCCCCCCCCCCCCCCCCCCCCCCCCCCCCCCCCCCCCCCCCCCCCCCCCCCCCCCCCCCCCCCCCCCCCCCCCCCCCCCCCCCCCCCCCCCCCCCCCCCCCCCCCCCCCCCCCCCCCCCCCCCCCCCCCCCCCCCCCCCCCCCCCCCCCCCCCCCCCCCCCCCCCCCCCCCCCCCCCCCCCCCCCCCCCCCCCCCCCCCCCCCCCCCCCCCCCCCCCCCCCCCCCCCCCCCCCCCCCCCCCCCCCCCCCCCCCCCCCCCCCCCCCCCCCCCCCCCCCCCCCCCCCCCCCCCCCCCCCCCCCCCCCCCCCCCCCCCCCCCCCCCCCCCCCCCCCCCCCCCCCCCCCCCCCCCCCCCCCCCCCCCCCCCCCCCCCCCCCCCCCCCCCCCCCCCCCCCCCCCCCCCCCCCCCCCCCCCCCCCCCCCCCCCCCCCCCCCCCCCCCCCCCCCCCCCCCCCCCCCCCCCCCCCCCCCCCCCCCCCCCCCCCCCCCCCCCCCCCCCCCCCCCCCCCCCCCCCCCCCCCCCCCCCCCCCCCCCCCCCCCCCCCCCCCCCCCCCCCCCCCCCCCCCCCCCCCCCCCCCCCCCCCCCCCCCCCCCCCCCCCCCCCCCCCCCCCCCCCCCCCCCCCCCCCCCCCCCCCCCCCCCCCCCCCCCCCCCCCCCCCCCCCCCCCCCCCCCCCCCCCCCCCCCCCCCCCCCCCCCCCCCCCCCCCCCCCCCCCCCCCCCCCCCCCCCCCCCCCCCCCCCCCCCCCCCCCCCACCCCCCCCCCCCCCCCCCCCCCCCCCCCCCCCCCCCCCCCCCCCCCCCCCCCCCCCCCCCCCCCCCCCCCCCCCCCCCCCCCCCCCCCCCCCCCCCCCCCCCCCCCCCCCCCCCCCCCCCCCCCCCCCCCCCCCCCCCCCCCCCCCCCCCCCCCCCCCCCCCCCCCCCCCCCCCCCCCCCCCCCCCCCCCCCCCCCCCCCCCCCCCCCCCCCCCCCCCCCCCCCCCCCCCCCCCCCCCCCCCCCCCCCCCCCCCCCCCCCCCCCCCCCCCCCCCCCCCCCCCCCCCCCCCCCCCCCCCCCCCCCCCCCCCCCCCCCCCCCCCCCCCCCCCCCCCCCCCCCCCCCCCCCCACCCCCCCCCCCCCCCCCCCCCCCCCCCCCCCCCCCCCCCCCCCCCCCCCCCCCCCCCCCCCCCCCCCCCCCCCCCCCCCCCCCCCCCCCCCCACCCCCCCCCCCCCCCCCCCCCCCCCCCCCCCCCCCCCCCCCCCCCCCCCCCCATCCTATAATTCTCTACTTCATTTCTTCTCTTAGTCCAAAATCCCCCCTCCTTCCCCTCCCCCCTTCTCACCCCCCATCCTCTCGACACCACCCCACCCAGACCCCTTTCCACCTACCCCACCCTACTCTCCTTCTACTTCTATGCTGGAAAACCCGAAAGCTTAGGGTAGGGGGGGAAAAAAAAACCAGATTGAGAAAATTGAAAGAGAATAAAGGACGTGATTGGGGAAACAATGATAAAGGGCGGAAATGAAAAGGAAAAAAAAACCACCCACACACATAGGTGCGGCATGCTGCTGTTCTGCAGCTAGCTTTTGTCGTGCTGTGTCGGATCGTGTCGTACTGCGTGAAGAAGTAGAGGAGAGGAGAGGAGAGGGAGGAGAGGAGGGGAAAAAGGGAGGGGGGAGAGTAGGGTAGGGGGAGTAGGGGAGAAAGGGGAGAGGAAGGGGGAGAGAGGGAGGAAGAAGAGGAGAGGAGAGGAGAGGAGGAGGGTAGGGAGAGAGAGGAGAGGAAGTAGGGTGAGGAGAGGAGGGAGGGAAAGGGGGAAGGGGAAAGGGAGAGTGGGTGGGGAGGTGGGAGGGAGAGTGGGGTAGAGGGAGGAGAGGAGAGGAGGGGAGGAAGAGGAGAGGAGAGGAGAGGAGAGGAGGGGAGGGAGAGGGAGTGGGTAGGGGAGAGTAGGGGAGGGAGAAAAGGGAGAGGGGGAAAAGGGAGGGGAGGGAGAGGGGGGGGGGGGGGGTAGAGTAGAGGAGGGGAGAGGGAGTGGGTTTTGGGTTTTGGGTAGAGAAGGGTGGGGTAGGGTAGGGGAGAGTAGAGAAGAGAAGAGTAGAGTAGAGGAGAGGAGAGTAGAAGAGAGGGGGGAGGGGTGGGTAGGGTAGGTAGAAAAGAGAAGAGTAGAGGAGGGGAGAGGAGAGAGAGGAGAGTAGATTAGGGAGGGGAGGTGAGGAGGAAGAGGAGGGGAGGGAGGGGGGAAAAGAGGAGAGGAGGTAGGGGGGGGGAGAGTAGAGGAGGGTAGGGTAGAGTAGGGTGGGGGTGGGGTGAGTAGAGGAGGGTGGGGGAGGGGGGTAGAGGAGAGTGGGGTTTAAAGTAGGGTAGAGTGGGTGGGTGGGGTAGGTAGGGTAGGGTGGGGGTAGAGAGGGTAGAGTAGGTAGAGTAGGGTAGAGGAGTAGAGTAGAGTGGGGTGGGGTGAGTAGGTGGGTGGGGGTTTAGGTAGAGAGGGTAGGGTAAGTAGAGTAGAGTAGAGTAGAGTAGGGTAGAGTGGGGTTTGGGGTTTAGAGTAGAGTAGAGTAGGTAGAGTGAGTAGAGTAGAGTAGGTAGGTAGAGTAGAGTGGGGTGGGGAGAGAGAGTAGGGTGGGTGGGGTAGGTGGTAGAGTAGAGTAGGGTGGTAGGGTGGGTAGAGTGAGTGGGTAGGGTAGAGTAGGAGAGTGGAGTAGAGTGATTGAGTAGGTAGATTTTGGAGAGTAGAGTAGGTGGTAGAGGAGTGGGTAGGTGGTAGAGTAGAGTAGGGTGGGTAGGGTAGGTAGAGAAGGAAGAGAAGAGAAGGAAGAGGGGAGGAGAGGAGAGGAGGTAGGATGGGGTAGGGTAGCATAGAGTAGAGGAAGGGAGGAGATAGGCTAGAGTAGAGTGGGTGGGTTTGGGTGGGTAGAGGAGAGGAGAGGAGGGAGAGTAGGTAGAGTAGAGGAGGGGGAAGAGTAGGGGGAAAGAGGGGGGGTAGAGTAGAGTGGGAAATTGGTTTAGGGTAGGTAGGGTATGGTATGGTTTAAACACGGTTTATTCAATATTCATACAAAATAGGCAAACATCAGTACAGCAAACGGCAGGGGGACGGGCACGAGTACAGTTGTTTTAACCCCCCCCCACGAGAGTTAGCATAGGGCTTATGCAGACAAGTGTCTATTATATATTATATATATTTATTATATATATATATATTATTTTATATTTATATATTTATATTGAGAGGGGGAGAGAGAGAGAGAGAGAGAGAGGGGGGAGGAGAGAGAGAGAGAGAGATAGAAGAGAGAAAGATAAAGAAAACAATTTCCTAATACATTACCATTACACAAAAATTGAAGAAAATATCAACATCCCAAAAAAGAAGTAAAGAAAGTGAACAAAATGCACACACACACACACACACACAAACCAAACACACCACACAACCACAAAAACCACACACACACACAGGGAAGCATTTGGCAATAGGAATAGCAACAAGAAAGAGCAGAAATTTTTTTATGTACCCCAAATAATTTCACACCTTTACATTTCAAAACATGGAGAAAGAAGAGCGCATCCTCCAAAACCCATTTACTTTATAGTAGAGTAGGTAGGGCGTAGTAGGTGAGTAGAGAAAGGTAGAGTAGAGTAGAGTGGGTGTTTCGTTAGTAGAAAAGTATAATCAGGTAGTATGTTGTACAGTGTAGATTAATAGTAAAAATTAGTTTATAGTTTAAATTGAAGAGCTGTGAAAACCCAAATGCTACGCTAATGACAAAGATCAAAATGGAAGACGGTCATGAATAAAGAACTATGGAAAGTGCAAATTTGTGATTGAAGTCGTAGAAGTCCCAATAGACTGCGTTGGGGGGGGGGGCACGTTCAACGGAAAGAGCCACCCCCTCAAAAAAAGAGCAATGCTTCGTAGAGGAGGAAAGAGCCCCAAAGGGGAAGCCCTAGAAAAACCGGGGCCCCCTGTATTGCAATGATCTTCGAAAAAGGGGAAAATAAGGAGGAAGCTCAAAACGAGAGAGAGGGGAAAAGGCTCATCGTGTCAAACCTCCCTGGGGAAACATGAAAAAAAAGGAGGAAGAAGAAAAAGAAAAAGAAAAAGAAGAAGAAGAAGAAGTTAGTATAGATCAATAGTAAGATAGTATGTATTGCGGGGTATGGTATGGTATAGAATATTCAGCACAGTATAGTCAGTAAGCACGCATGCACGTACAGTAAAATAGAAAGAGTACAGTAGAGCAGAATATAAGATAGTATAGTATAGCTAGTTTACACACACGCATACACACCGCGGTGCACACCACAAAATGCACCCGCACGCCACTAACTTTTACACGAAATTATTCAATCTCACTTCACACCAAAAACACACGCGCACGCCACCGCGCGGCGCACACACACACACACACAAAACACACTTTATTTTTTTCCTTCATTTTTCTTATAGTCTTCCTCGTTTTTTAAACAATAGACTGAAGGGGGGGGAAAACCGTTAAATCGAAAAATAGAAATCCACAAAAAAAAACCCACCCAAATTAAAAATAGATCCCCCTTTCTTTTCCTTGTACAAAGTAACACAAAAGTCTGGCGACCTTTATCTCCGATAGAAATGTGGCATTGGAGGCGGGTGGGGGGGGTGGTGGTGGTGGTGGTAAGAATAAAAAAAAAAAGGGGGTGAGGGGGGGGGGGTGGGGGTGGTAGTAGTAGTAGTAGTATGTTCTTTCGAGCCCGAAGGCCATAGAGCCGGAGCTTTCCCCGGTTTTTTGTGCGTTAAGGAATGTTTGGTTTTTCCCACCCCTGTGACAGGCGCTATCTGTCGCCGATACTTCCCCGCGAGCTGGACCCATTGTACACCCGGGTGGAGTGGGGAAAATAGGAGTAAGTGTCTTTCCCCAAGGACAAACCCGAGCCCCCGGGGATCGAACCGCGACCCCCTGGATCACGAGTTGACCCCCTAAACCCCTCGACCACGGTGCCTCATGGGGTGGGAGTAAGGATACAAAAAAAGGCAGGGTGGGGGGTGGGGTGAGGAGTGGTGGTGGTGGGGGTGGTGGTAAAAATACAAAAAAGGGGGGGGGGGGGGTGGGGTGGGGGGGGCGGGTTGACAGTTGAAGAAATCAGAAATTGAAGGAAATGAGGGGGTTTTTTCGGCAGCAGGGGGTAGAATAGATGAGAAATAGGAGCGGTGTGAACACGGTCTAAAGTTATTAGCGTGAAAGTATGGCGTGCCTATGTTTTTATTCCTCAATCGAGGCTTTATTGTCAGATCGCTGCATGTCGTGTCGTGTCTGTCGGTCGTGTGTGTGTGTGTGTGTGTGAGCAAAATTGTGTGTGTTTGAGGAGAGAGTGAGAAGAGAGAGAGAGAGAGAGAGAGAGAGAGGGAGTAAAAATTTTGTGTGTTTTAGAGAGCGAGTGAGAAAGAAAGGAAGAGGGAGAGAGAGAGGAGGGGGAGAGAGAGAGAAGAGAGGGAGAGAGAGAGGAGGAGAGAGGGGAGAAGGAGGAGAGAGGAGGCGGTGTTGTGTGTGTGTGTGAGAGAGAGGAGAGTAAAATTGTGTGTGTTTGAGGGGAGAGTGAGGAAAAAAAGGAGAGAGAGAGAAGGGAGAGGAGAGAGAGAAGAGAAAAAAAAGAGAGGGGGGGAGAGAGAGAGTGAGTGGTCTGTCTGTCTGTCTGTCTGTGTCTGTGTGTGCAAGTGTTTGTGCGTGTATGTGCTAGGATGTGGTTTTGGTGTGGTGTAGTGTGGTGTAATGTCGTGTGGTTTGTGTTTTCTGGTGTGGTGGCAGTACTGTATGTATGTGAAAGACAGACAGACA
>CM054140.1:64249888-64252388 GCA_028751875.1 Rapana venosa | reverse complement strand
ACCACTACTACTACTACTACTACTACCACTACTACTACTACTACTACTACTACTACTACTACTACTGCTGCTGCTGCTGCTGCTGCTGCTGCTGCTACTACTACTACTAGTGTTTTAAATTAGCACTTTTGACAAGTTTTACGCTTTTATCTAAATTAATTTGTTCCCATGTAAAAACATTCCATCGATTTCTCTGAGCTTCCGTTATTTCTATTTGCGCGCGAGCGCGCGCACTTACACACACACACACACACACACACACACACACAACACACACACACACACACACACACACACACACAGAGTTTTCATCTGACCGAGGTCGATATAATCTAAGCTTGTCGTTTCTCTAGATGATTATCTCAAATGAAAATAACATGGCATTTTCCCAAATACACTTCTTTTAACCACCTATATACTGGAGTGTTGATATTACTGCTGTTGTTGTGCGTTCCCCAGCTTAACACCCTGGGGGGTCACCCAGAATATGCACTCTGTCTCACTCATCCTACCTGGGAATCACTGTGAGATAGTAAATACACACTGGAATGAATCGATGATGAGAAGTTGGTGTGTATGACTCTTTTTAAGTATGTCGCCACATAAACAGCCATATTTCGACTTTAATCCTTTTAAAAAAAAATAAAGAAGAGTATAATTACATCGTTACGGGGGACGGGACAGCTCAGCACCCGCTCTTACCAAACTAAGGTCAAGCAGCGTTGAACGTGGTTACCAAGTGGATGGGTGACCGTTCGTGTGCCTTGGCTTCAGTACAGTCCCCCACTTCACCCAGCTGTAAATGAGCACCTGCCCTCTTTAGGGTCAGGGAAGGTAAAGCAGCGAGGGAAAGGAGATGGGCGCCACCGCCTCAAGTGCCCTAAGAAAGCTGAAGGTATCTTACACTCGCTCCACGTGGCACGGGTTAGGAACATCACATTTGGTTAAAAGTGATGTATCTCTAAGAACTTGCTTCTGACAAACATTTCACCAACACTTTAAATAACAGCATATATTCTTTTATCGTTCTTGAAGTACAGCTCCGTACAACCAGCGTCAGATGCTGTTGACGTGGTATCCACAGTTCTGCCTCGTCCGTTAAGAACCCCTATTGCTGCCTTCTAGGCCAGAACAAGCACTAGATACTTTAAGCATCGCCCTAATGGCTCCCTAGTTCTGGGTTCTACACCTCGCTTCCCAACATTGCGTTGAATTCTTTGCTGTATCCTACGACTGCTGTTATCAACCCAGACTTTCACACGAACCAATCCAGTACACGCAAATTTTATTTACCTTTGATCACTCTCTCTCTTTTGGTCATTCCCCACATTCTGCTCTGACTTCTGACTCAACCACGAACTCTTAATCTTTGTCTCGCCTCTGGCCTCTCTAGTTTGGTCATGTCCTCACACAGCTCTTTCCCTCCCTATCTGTCTCTCATCTCCCACTCACTGTCTATTCTCCTGCCCTGCCATCCAACCCCCTCCTCTCTCCTCCCCTCCTCCTCCTCTCCCCTCTGCTCTCTGCTCTCTCTCTCTCACCTCTGTCTCTCTCTCCCTCCCCTCTCTGTCTCTCCTCCCCTCTCTCTCTCTCTCCTCCCCCTCTCCTTGCTCTCTCCTCTCCCTCCCCCCCCTCTGCTCTCTCTCCTCTCCCCCCCCCCTCCCCCCCCCCCCCCCCCCCCCCTCCCCCTCTCTCGTCTCTCTCTCCTTCTCCCCTCCCTTCTCTCTCTCTCCCTCCCCCTCTCTGTCTCTCTCTCTCTTCCCCCCTCCCTCTCTCTCCCTCCTCCTTCCCCTTCCTTCTCTCTCCTCTCACCTCCCCCCCCCTCCCTCCCACCCCTCGCTCTCTCTCTCAGACTCTGCCACCCCCCCCCCCCCCCCCCCGTGACCCTCACCAAAGATGGCCGTCCACCTTTGCACCCAAAGCGACAAGGTCAACTGAGCTCCAGCCCTTATGTACGAGGACCGCCAGCCACATAAAGCGTCTACTTCACGGGGCTCAGGCAGTGGCACAAACTCTTCTTTACTGCGCGCGGTCCTACCTCCCCATGCGCTGCCAAACCGAGCCGTGAAGATAGCGACAGAGGTCAGAGAGGGCGTTTTCTGGCTGCTGCTGCTGCTGCTGCCTACTCCATCCAGGGGACGGGATAGCTCAGTGGTCACAGCACTCGCTTCCCCCCCCCCCCCCCCCCCCCCCCCCCCCCCCAGCCAAGGTTAAGCAGCGTCGAGCGTGGTTACCAAGTGAATGGGTGACCGTTTTCTTTTTTTTGCCTTGGCTTCAGTACAGTTCCCCCTCAGTTCACCCAGCTGTAAATGGGTACCTGTCCTCTTTTAGGGTCAGGGACGGTAAAGCAGCGAGGGAGAGGAGATGGGCGCCGCCCTCAATATGCTGGCTCCTGGAGAAGTTGAGGTCTCTGACGCCTCGCTCCCCTACGACATCATAGGTTATGGGACACCTTTACTTTTTAGCATTTTACTCCATTTACCACTTCTGGCTGCGCTGC
>CM054140.1:64229888-64239888 GCA_028751875.1 Rapana venosa | reverse complement strand
CCCCCCCCTCTTCTCTCTCTCTCTCTCTCTCTCTCTCTCTCTCTCTCTCTCTCGGGCTGGGTGGGACAATGTCTCTGTACGAAATTTATTACCCCTTATAAAATGTCTTTTCACTTGATATCATTTCAAATGGACTTTTAAGAGGAATGATATCAATACCAATGTTCACAGTGAACGCTGACTGAAATAGCATCTGTTCACATTGACCTTTTCCTCTTCCGACTAATACAGATGTCACTGAGAAGAGAGAGAGAGGGGGGGGGGAGGGAGGAGGGAGAGAGGGAGAGAGAGAGGGGGTGGAAGAGAAGAGAGAGAGGGGGGGGAGAGAGAGAGAGAGAGAGAGGGAGAGAGAGAGGGTGGAAGAGAGGAAGACAGCGAGAGAGAGAGAGAGAGAGAGAGAGGAGAGGAGAGAGAGAGGAGAGAGAGAGAGAGAGAGAGGACAGACAGACAGACAGACAGACAGACAGGCAGACAGACAGAGAGATGGAGGGAGAGAGATCTATATAAATTATAGGCAGAGACAGACAGAAACAGAGAGACAGAGACAGAAAGAGAGTGAGTAAGACAGACAGACAGGCAGGCAGACAGGCAGGCAGACAGACAGACAGACAGGCAGGCAGGCAGACAAGACAGACAGACAAGGCAGGCAGGCAGACAAGACAGGCAGGCAAACAGACAAGACAGGCAGGCAAACAGACAGACAAGATAGGCAGACAGACAGACAGGCAGACAGACAGGCAGGCAGGCAGGCAGACAAGACAGGCAGACAGAATGAGATAGACAGAGAGAGAGCGATCTAGCTGTTGCAGGACAATGTCAATAGCAATAACGGCTCGAAGGTATCGCAGGTCATATTCTGATGTTTGTGATTAGAGACTTGAAGTGTTCATAACATTCACATTTCTTCCGTAGGATCTCTTTAGTCAAGGCAAGGCAAGGCAAGACAAGGCAAGGCAAGGCAAGGCAAGACAAGGCAAGACAAGACAAGGCATGACAAGACAAGGCAAGACAAGGCAAGGCAAGGCAAGGCAAGGCAAGGCAAGGCAAGGCAAAGGCAATTTCAACACACTGTTAGAGGCACATGAGGGTGTTGCATATTGCAAGCAGCGAACTTAAGATATGAAACACGGTCTGACTTTTTTAGAAACAATTTATTAACACTGACCAAACTTGTCCGTAAAAGCAATGTGGTTAGAATATCAACAGAGGATTACAGTGTTGGTAAACGGAACGCATTAACAGTAAGTATAAGAGATAATAATGGACTAGTGAAACGATGCACTACAATATCATTTTTTTGACAAAGTAAGACGAAGAAAAGTTTTGCGTCTGTCTATTTACTCATCTACTTCCTACCTACATGTCTGCTTGTCTGTCTTCCTACAAAATTTTATGTCTGTCTATTTACTCATCTACTTCCTACCTACATGTCTGCTTGTCTGTCTTCCTACAAATGTACCCATCTTCATCTACCTATCTACCGCTCTATCGATCTCTCTACTTACCTACCTATCTATTTATCTATCTACCTACCTACCTATCTACCTATAAGAGGAGAGAAGAGAAAGTAAAGCAGAGAAGAGAAGAAACGGGAGGAGACAGACAGAAAGACAGACAGACAGACAGACAGACAGAGAGGGAGAGAGTGAGTGTGTGAGTGTGTATGTTTGCGCGCGTGCATTCATGCTTGTGTGCATGTATGTTATGTTTATGCAAAAGTGCGTACTTGTATATGTGTGTGTAACACAGGACAACACAGCACAGCACTGACAAACAACAACAACAATAATAATAATAATAATAATAATAATGATGATGATGCTGATGCTGCTGCTGCTGCTGATGATGATGATGGCGATGACGATGATGATGATGATAATAATAATACAAGAACAAACGCATAAATGATGGTTGAAGGAAGGTGGCAGGATGGTTAAGACGTTCGCCTGCCAACAAGTAAACCGTGAGGTTCTGGGTTCAATTCCCAGCCTCGCCCTTTCTTCCCAGTTTGACAAAAAAATCGAACTGAATGTCAAAGTCCTTCGGATGAGACTATAAACCGAGGCTCCGTGTGCGAACGCATGCAGAACATCTTGCGCACACGTTAAATCCTGTTCCGCTGTTCGAAAGAGTAGGCCATTGTGTGCCGGTAGGAACAGATGACAAGCATACACACGCAAAAAAAAAGTCATCTGAGCGCTTTGATTTGTTGCTTTACAAGATTCAGCGCTATATAAATTCCATACATTATTATTGTTATTATTATAAACAGAAAACATTTTCTACTTTCCACACGACGAACTACAAACCGACCTTCATTCATTCATTTTTCCTTCAGCCTCTCTGCAGACGAGGGTAGACGTGGTCCTGTCACCTTTGGTCCGCCTTCTCCTGCATCCACCAGCTCTCAGTTCAAATCTTCCTCCCTTCCCTCCCTCCCTCCCTCCCTCCAACCTTTCCTGCCTGCTCCCTACACACCAGAAGATGCTGGAGGATTCAGATCCAGAGCAGCAGAGAGAGGAGCTGACTGGACCAGCCTGCCTTGCCGCGTCCTCTGGCTATCACGGCTGCCCAGCTAGACGACCAGCGCGACAACAAAACCAGATCTGGACATCCTCCACCAATAGCTCACGGGCTACATTAGTCATGAGCTGTTCTGAAGTCGGAATGAGTCCGCTGAGGCCAGCAGTGGGGCTAGACCTCCTGCTGCACAGTTCCAAGCCCAGGAGGAGAAAAAACCAGGCACTCCGCACTTCACTCACTCAGGAAGGGAAGGCAGAGAGAGAGAGAGGAAACGGCTGATCTTCATTCCACCCAGGATCTCGGAATGTGCCTGGGCTGGACTGGTCAGGACAGGACAGAAGGAAGGGAGTCTGGATCGGCCAACTGCGTATCGCTTTCCGGCTGTGAACTACTGGCGTCTTTTGTCTTGGGAACCTGCTGCAAGATACAGAAATGTACAGGTTTATATTTATATATATATATATATATATATATATATAATATATATATATATATATATATATATATATATATATATATGTGTTTATTCTTTTATATTGAGGATAATGGAATAAGCACTTGTTCGCTCTTTTTTTTTAACATCCAGTCCCCGTATGTATGCGATTTTGTCAATTTCGTCGTCTGTTCCCCACCGGCACGCAATGGCCTACTCTTCCGAAAAGCGGAACAGGATTTTAACGTGTGTGCGCAAGATGTTCTGCGTGCGTTCGCACACGGGGGCCTCGGTTTATAGTCTCCTCCGAAGGTTTGAATGGTCTGATGTGACCCGGCAGGCCAAAGCTTCCGTCAGTCACTGACGTCAGCTAACTGCCGAGCCCTACATTGAAAAAGGTGGTAACTGTGTTTTAAAATGTTACCTTGATTTGTATTCAGCTCGACACGCTCTTAAGCATAACAACTCGTACTCTCTTTTAAAGGAAGGCAAAAACTCCTCTGAAGTCGGGAGTATGAACGTCTATGTGGCAAGGTTCTGAAAAACGCTCATGCACGCAAACTTCTCTGTCTCACTCATCCCACCTGGGAGTCACTGTGAAATTAAATTTCGAAGTAATTCCCAGGTGGGATGAGCGAGTCAGAGTGCATACTTTAGGTAACCCCCTAGGGTGTTAAGCTGGAGAACGCCCAACACCAACAACGAACTGGTATCCATAACAAAAAAAACAATCCCACAACCATTCAGATCAGAAAAAAGTGAAGGCTGCGACAATCCTTTCACAACAAGAGAGCCAGCCAGGCAGTCTAGCACTATTGCTTGATGCTATCGCTTAGTCTAGAAGACCGTAGAGGCATCACTGGAGATTTTGCAACCAGCTTCCTCCGATTTTTGCTCGCGGGTTCTAGGACTATAGGTATGGGGAATATGACTGACCCTTACGCTTGTCAGCATCTCTATCTGGGGTCGTCTGTTTTCTTTCAACCCCCCCCCCCCCCCTTCTCTTTTTTCCGTTTTTCATCTAGGATCGTCACTTGCTCTCTTTGCTATCAACGATGGAATTTTACCATCAACTCTATTACACAGCTGTCTGTGAAATAATACAGCCCTTAAAAGCTTCACAAGAAAAGTAGTTCGACCCTTTCGATTTTAAAGAAAAAAACAAAGAAAAGAAAAGAGTACAAACAAGCAGAGGCACAAGAATGCCTGCACGCACGCACACACACACAAGCAGGCAAGAACGCATGCACACGTGCACGCTCGCACGCGCGCGCGAGCACACACACACACACACACACACAACTCTCCTCTCTCTCCTTCTCTCTCTCTCTCTCTCTTATTATTATTTATTTATTATATTTGAGCTGGATGTAAAAAAGCATGTAATGCTTAATCTACTACCCTCTGAAAAATAAAAATTGTTCAAAATTGTTCTCAGCAAAAAACTTTGAAGGAGGACCTTCTGTGTACTGTAGGACGCAGAACAAAGGCAACATTTCAATATTTCATGCCGCTGTCTGCACTGTTCAACACAGAGGTACAGTGAAGAGAAACACAAGAATTAGAAGTAAGGAGAGAGGAGAGAGAGACAGAGAGAGACAGAGAGAGACAAACAGAGAGATAGGAGAGCAAGAGAGAGAGACAGAGAGACAGAGAGAGAACAGAGAGAGAACAACAGAAGGACAGAGAAGACAGAGAGAAGAAGAGAGAGAGAGAGAGAGAGAGAGAGAGAGGAGAGAGAGAGAGAGAGAGAGAGAGAGAGAGAGAGAATGAGAGTGAGAGAGAGAATACATAGAAAGAGAAGAGAGAAATGGAGGCAAAGGCCTTGGACTGGCAAAGAACTAAGTTTATACCACCCACCCCCCCATCCCACCCCCCAAAGTACATCTTAGTTCGTGTTCCCTGTGGGGATGCCTGGGGGATTCTCATAATAATAATAATAATAATAATGATGAGGATGATGATGATGATGATGATGATGATGATAATAATAATAATAATAATAATAGTAATAATAATAGTGATGATAATAATAATAAATGGAACTTATATAGCGCTATATCTTGCAAAGACAAATCAAAGCGCATGCATTCAACCTAATCTTACACAGTCATGCAATCAATGATAAATAATCAATAGTTTAAACAAACAGATATTACAAACATGGCGCGCTGCAGACACAATCTATGAAATAAAATTCCAATAGTCAAATGTTTTTCAAAAGCACACACACACTCACACAGGTTATATACTTTAGCAGGGTGACAGGACATGGGTTAGTGAAGGTGGGATAGTTCTGATATGAAACAACAGGGGAGAAATCTTAGGTTTGAAATAAATATGTCTTGAGGCTGGATTTACAAATGTCATAACTAGGTTTCTGGCAAGGAGAGAGAGGGAGCTCATTCCAGGTCGATGGACCCGAAATAGAGAAAGAGCGGCGGCCAACGGTGGATTGGTTGAATCTAGGTATTCGTAGGCACAAGGTATCTGCAGCAGAGCGGAGGGAACGTGAAGGAGTGTACAGGTTAAGACATTCACAGAGGTAGGAGGGTGCAGTTTTGTGGAGACATTTGTAACAGAGGGTACTGATCTTATGAATAGCACCCCCACTTTCTAGAAATCATGTGCTAGAAACTCCCTCTTTTCTCTCCATCTCTCTCTTTGTTTCTGCCTTTAATCTTTTTCTCCCTGTCGTCTTCTCCTTGTACTATTTTCTGCCTTCGTGGTCCATTCTCCTGCCTTTTTTTTACCATCCAGGAAGACTTACAATGTAACATTTCTTTCCCACGCCCAAGTCGCTGGGTCTGACTTGTCAGGCGCTTAACGGCAGCGCAACGCATTTGGCGCTGGTACGACAGGGAACGATAGTTGATGTCTGAGAGTTCCGTGAAGAAGAAGAAGAAGAATGAGAAAGAAGAAGAAGAAGAAGAAGAAGAAGAAGAAGAAGAAGAAGAAGAAGAAGAAGAAGAAGAAGAAGAAGAATGAGAAAGAAGAAGAAGAAGAAGAAGAAGAAGAAGAAGAAAGAAGAAGAAGAAGAAGAAGAAGAAGAAGAAGAAATCCATACACAGGTACCAACACCTACCCACACATGTACTTACGCACACATTCATGGCACACACACGCGCGCACGCTCGCGCACACACACACACACATACACACGCGCGCGCGCGGACAGTCTCTTTCTCTCTCTCTCTCTCTCTGTGTCTCTCTGTCTCTCTCTCTCTCAAACACAACACACACGCGCGGACACTCATTCTCTCTCTCTTCACGCTCTCTCTCTCTCTCTCACACACACACACCACACACAAGCAAATCATTGCTTAATCAATGAACCATCTGTAAATCAAAATTTGACTTGACTACACACACACACACACACACACACACCACCACACCACACACCCCTCTCTCTCTCTCACACACACCCTCACACACACACACAACAGTGGACACTCTCTTTCTCTCCCCCCCCCCCACACACACACACGGACACTCTCTTTCTCTCTCTCTCTCTCTCTCTCTCTCTCTCTCTCTTCTCTCTCTCTCTCTCTCTCTCTCTCTCTCTCTCTCTCTCTCTCTCTCTCTCTCTCACACACAAGCAAATCATTGCTTATTCAATGAACCATCTGTAAATCAAAATTTGACTTGACTGGACTTGACTTGACTACACACACAAACCCTCTCGCTCGCTCTCACACACTCACACGTGGACACTCTTTCTCTCTCTTACACACAAACACACACACACAAAGACACTGTTTCTCTCCCTCCTCTCTCTCTCTCTCTCTCTCTCTCTCTCTCTCTCTCTCTCTCTCTCTCTCTCTCTCTCTCCCTCCCTCTCTCACACACACACACAAGCAAATCATTGCTTATTCAATGTACCATCTGGAAATAAAAATTTGATTTGACTTGACTTGACTTGACTGGACTGGACTGGACTACACACACACGCGCGCGCGCGCACACACACACGGTCGCAAGCAGTCACACACATACATACATACATGGACGCGTGTGCCGCGTAGAGATTATAATCAACGTGTGTCGTCTGCAAGGCTCCCACACACAAGCAATATCCTAAAATACCCTTTTTTCGTTTCTTTTCTCTTCTCTGCGGTTCTTTTCTCTCTCTCTCAAGGACAATCATTTGGCACTCGTGTGCTTTTTATTTTACATTCACTTCTTAGCCTCACATGCACTTTGGTCACTTTTGCACTCCGGTCACTTAATGTGACGCTCCGCCTCATAATGTCCCATTGCACCAGGGGTCAGTTTTTAGTTGTTGGCGGATTATTAATTTGCAATAAACAGGCTATTCAATACCCCAACCCCAAAAAAACCAGATTGAAAATAGGACAATTCTGTGGAAAGCTATTACAAGTTAAAATGGAAGACTGCAGAAAGTGAGAAAATGAGAAGTGGACAAGTTTAGCATCGTATTTGGAGGTCAGAATGAGGGCTTGGGAGTTTTTGAACACGTTTTAACGCGAAAGGAAACAACATTATGCCTTGAGATTTCAGTGCAAGGTAAAACAGTGGCTAGGGGTAGCTCAGTGGTCAGAGCACTCGCTTTCCCCCAGCCAAGTTAAGCAGCGTCGAGCGGGGTTACCAGTTGGATGGGTGACCGTTTGTGCGCCTTGGCTTCAGTACAGTTCCCCCAGCTGTAAATAGCTCTTTAGGGTCAGGGAAGGTAAAGCAGCGAGGGAGAGGAGATGGGCGCCGCCCTCAATATGCTGGCCCCTAGAGAAGTTGAGGTCTCTGACGCCTCGCTCCCCTACGACCTTATAGGTTATGGGGACACCTTTACCTTTTGTTTTCATAGTTTGTTAATCAACCAAAATCGACAACCTGACCCTCCTCCTGCCTAAAATGACTCCTAGGAAAAGTGGGTCAGGTGCGAAGCGACTCATTTCGTGGTGGAGTGTCACAATGAACTTTTCCTCCACAAGGGCAGAACACGTTCCAGTGCGTTCTCAGGTGCCGCGATGATGGATGATACGAGAAAAGACAGAACAGTTGGTTGAAATCTTGTTTTCAGCCTGTCAGTAATCGCAAAGTGTTAATCTGAAACTTTAATCTGGAATTGGTTCTCGTTCCCAGTTTAAAGCTCCGAGGTTCACCGATGGCGTATGCCGCCCTTTACCTCTCATTAAGGCAGCCGCATTCTGAGTTCCGAGATGATGTCTATCTAAACGCTAGACCAGTGTTAAAGGGAGGTGTTTTTTTTTCCAAAAGTATAATACACTCCTAGTGGCGCGCTATGGCCTACTTTTCTGATACGTGGAACGAGTTAAAACGTGTGCGCAAGATGTTCTGCGGCGTTCATACCAGGGGGGTCTGGGTTTATAGTCTCACCTGATGGACTTTCGGGTAGCAGGGTTTGTTTATTTATCTCCTCTTTTGTCTCTTTTTTATATCGAGGTTAATGAAATAAGCACTCATGTGCTTTTTTGCATCCGGTACCCGTGTGCATGCAATTTCTTAAATTTTGTCACCCGTTCCCACCGACACACAATGGCCTACTCCTCCAAAAAAAGGGAAAACAGGTTTTAACGTGTGCGTAAGATGTTCTGCGTGCGTTCATACCACGGGGCCTCGGTTATTTAGCCTCTTCCAAAGGACTTTTAGGGAGAGTGAAGTCGACACTGAAGTTAACTCCAGAGGACAAAAATCCTCTTGAAGGAGATTCAAACCCGGATCAGCAGATCGCAAATACATCACTCTAACCACCAGGCTACCATGCCCCGGTTCTGATGTTAACTCCAGGGGAAAAAATCCTCTCCAACGGCAGTGGTTCAAACTCGTGCCGTCAGTTGGCAAGCTGAACGCTTTAACCACTCGGCCTATCCCGCCCCCTAATCAGAGGTTTCAGCTTGCACGAGGTAACCACCCTGATGTGGCCTCTTGTGGTTTGGCGGGGCTATAGACAGTAAAGAATATGATGAGGCTGGATTGGACGTAGAGAGCAATTTCCGAAGTCGTGTCCATTCCGTCCCCCACACACACAGACGTTTCCACGTCATCGCTGTTGATATCGACACACTGAGGGAAGGGGGAAACGGGGATGATGGGGGGGGGGGGGGGAGGGAGGGGGAGGTACAGGTGAAGGTGCGCGCGAGCGTGCACACACACAAACACACACACACACACACACACACACACACACACACACACACACACACACGGGGACTAAAAACAAAAAAAAGAGCACATAAATGCTTATTCATTATCCTCAAAATATAAAACTGAAAAAGAAAGGAACAACAGTGTTGTAATCTAGGAAAAGGTGGGGTTCTGTTAGGGAGCGTTTCCAACCACACCAAGTTCACAATCTCTACCCGAAGCGGTAGAGGCCTTCTCTGACACTAGCTCTGAACGCCTGAAGGACCCCGTATTCGGAGCACAACAACCTTGCTCGCAACTGTTCTCAACCCTGGGTTTTCTGGCCAAGTTTCGGCAAATCTTCCTCTGCCATCTTTCCTCAGGGGAATCGGATTGTCACTGACCTCCAAGAGGCGAGTATGGATTTGGGTGCTCTCTGCGACGTCCCCAAGTTCCCTGAGAAGCCTGTATGGATGATGGAAAACCTGGTTGTTTGATTCAGTCTTGATGCTCGTAAGAAGGATGTCTCTAGTTGCGACGGTTTACAAGGCCTTTTACCAAGAGCTCTTGTCAGTCTTATATGTGAAGGACGGTGGCAGGATGGTTAAGACGTTTGCCTGCCAACAAGTAAACCGTGAGGTTCTGGGTTCAATTCCCAGCCTCGCCCCTTTCTTCCCAGTTTGACCCCCCAAAAAAAAATCGAACTGAATGTCAAAGTCCTTCGGATGAGACTATAAACCGAGGCCCCGTGTGCGAACGCATGCAGAACATCTTGCGCACACGTTAAATCCTGTTCCGCTGTTCGAAAGAGTAGGCCATTGTGTGCCTGTGGGAACAGATGACAAAATTTAAAAACCGCATACACACGCATAATTTTTTTTAATATCATCTGAGCGCTTTGATTTGTTGCTTTACAAGATTCAGCGCTATATAAATTCC
>CM054140.1:64207388-64224888 GCA_028751875.1 Rapana venosa | reverse complement strand
TCTCTCTCTCTCTCTCTCTCTCCACTCTCTCACACACACCTCCCTCACCCAAAAGATTCTTAAATTTTTCATCAATTCTACCACACACACAATCATGACATTAAACTTTTACACAACATTTTTTCCAACAGTCAAAACATCCAAAACTAGTTTACATTTAAATTCAATGCCAATCAATATAATTACTACACTACATGCACACAAAAAAAATCAGAAAAAAATACATTCACTGTCAAATAAGTTCAACAAACTCTTGTACCCACCCACCCCGCCCCCCCTTACACACACACGCACACACACACACACACACACACACACACACACACACACACCACACACACACACACACACACACAAACACGCACGCACGCACGCACACACACACACACACTATTATCCTCGATATAAAATTAAAAAAATATAAAATAAAAAAGTAAATAAACTATTAACTATGCATCTGTGATCAGTTCTGATCTCTTCTCTTATTACACACTTAAAGAAAAAGACTAAACAAAATGCATGGCATATTATACTACACGCACAAAACACTCAAGTCAGAAAATCAACTAATTTTGAACAACTTCAACATTGTAAAATCAACATCAATGACAATCGCAGGACCAGCTGCTGATGAGATTTTTTTAAAGACCCCTTCTCCCCACACACTTTCCACACCAATATACAAATTCTTAGTCATTTTATTTTCGTCTGCTTTTATAAAAAAAAAACCAAAAAAAAACAAAGGTACTATCTCCTACTCTTAAATCCACATGGCAATCTTTCACTACATCTTTCTTAATATTATTGATATATAAAGTCGGTATCAATCTTTGAAAGAAAAATCTGTACATTTGTCTTAACACACAACATTATTTCTTGAAATACCAATCACAAGACCTAGTTTTGTTTAGTTTTTACATCTGATGCGATTTGAAATGTTAAGAAAAAAGGCCCCTTCTCCCCAACGCTTTCCACATCAGTGTACAAACTGTTACATTTTTCTTGTCAATCTACATTTAATTCAGTCTTTAAAAAAAAAACACACACAAAACACCGACGTAAACCAAAAGAAAAACCCACAAGCACACTTTTACCCACAATTAAAAGGCCTCTTCATCCCACACACTCTCCACACTATTATACATACCCCACACACATATACCCCATAAACATCAGCGCTATATAAATTCCATAAATTATTATTATTATCATTATTATTATAATGTGACAAGTTTTCTTTTCAATCTACATTTGATCCGAGAATATTAAAAAAATCAACAACAAAATCTAACACAAGCACACTTCATCCTCCACAATACTTTAAATCTTATATAATTAATGTATCACATTTTTCATGTGTTGATGTAAAATCTGCTTCATCTTCCAGAAGAAGAAGAGCGACATATCTGCCACCAACACCATCACTTTATACACTCTTCATGGCTTTAATGGCACCGAGTTCGTTGTGCTTTTCATATTTGATTAACTACAAAAAAGACCCCTTCTCCCCAACACTTTCCACAACTACGTTTTTCTTGATATACATTTAATCCAAATTTAGAGTAACAAAAAGTACCAACACAATCACAAAAGTACACGGAAACGCTGTACTCACTACTATACTTAAAATCGCAAGTATTGATCTTTTACAGACACTTTTTTCAAGACAATGTTATGTAAAATATGCCTCAATCTTCCCGTGAAAGATCTGTCATTTAACATCAAAGGCAATCACAGGACCAGCTTCGTTTCAATTTTCACATGTGATGTGATTTTGAAAAATAAGACCCCTTCTCCCCAACACTTTCCACATCATTACACAAACTGTTCCATTCTTCTTGTCAGTTTCCATTTCATCTGATCATTGAATAAAAGCAAAATTAAACAAAAAAGAAATCGCACAAGATCACTACTTCATCTACTACAATATTTCATTATAATTTTTCACAGAAACTTTTCCCAAGATGTGTCGGTGTAAAATCTGCCATCAATCTTCCAGCGAAGATCAATACACAGATATGCCACCAGCACAGACTAAAATCATTTATTTATACCACTTTAAGTCACGAGATTTCTCTGCGTGAAATTCGGGATGCTCTCCCCGGGGAGAGCACGTCGCCACAAGAGCAGCGCCACCCCTTTTTTTTTTTTTTGGTCTGCAACTGTATTTCTTTCCCTATCCCTATTTCATGCAACATCCATGACAATCACAGGGCAAAATGTTTGTGGTTTCATATTTGATGTGATTTTTTATAAAAATGACCCCTTCTCCCCACACATTTTCCCCCACATTGTACAAACTACTGCATTTTTTTCTTGTCAATTTACATTAATTTGATCCATTTTTTACAGCAAGCACCAAAACCAAAAATATAGGGGCACAGTGTACCCACTACTAGACTAAAATTCATACAGCATTAATCTTTTTTTTTCAAGCTAATTTGATGTAAAAATAGTAGAAGATCTGTCATTCAAGATCAAAGGTAATCACGAGACAAGCTGCGTTTTAAATTTCACAATTGATGTGATTTGAAAAAAGACGCCTTCTCCCCAACACTTTCCACATCATTATACAAACTGTTCCATTTTTCTATTTCATCTTATCGTTGATTAAAAGTACAAAAAACAAAAACAAAAAGCACAAAGGATCACTTAACCTATTACAATATTTCAAATTCTATAACAATCTTTCACAACAACTTTTCCTAAGCAGTGTTGGTGTAAAATCTGCACCAATCCTCCGTCAGAAGATCAGTACACAGATCGGCCACCAACACAGACTAAAATTATTTCATGCAATATCTTATGACAATCACAGGACAAAGATTGTTTTTGGTTTTCATATTTGATGTAATTTTTTTTAAAGACCCCTTCTCCCCACACACGTTCCACACCAATGTACAAGCTACTACATTTTTCTTTTTTTTATCCAAGTTTTTTTTTAAAAGAAAGCACCAACACAAAGAAAATATACGGGCACACTTTACCCATTACTATACTAAGATGACACAGAAGTTAACATTTAAATGCATTTTTCTCAAGATATGTGTTGATGTAAAATCGGTATCTCTTCCAGTGGAACATCTGTACAATCACAGGACTAGCTTTGTTTTGATTTTTACATTTGATGTGATTTGAAAAAGAACCCTTCTCCCCAACACCTTCCACATCATACAAACTGTTCCATTTTGTCAGTTTCTATTTCATCTGAATATTTAAAAAGAATAGAAATTTCATACAGTATCATTTTTTTTACATTAATTGTGATGTGATTTTTTTAGAAGACCCCTTCTCCCCAACGCTTTCCTCATAATTGTACAAATATGTTCCATTTTTCTTTCTATTTGATCTGATCATTAAAAAAAAAACCATCAAAAGAAAATCATACAATATCAATATGTTTGATTTCACATTTGATGTGATTTTTAAAAAAAGACTTCTCCCCAAACATATTATAGAAACTGTTCCATTTTTCCTGTCAGTTAAATAAGCACAAAAATAGCAACAAATCATGCAGAGCACTAATATCAATCACAGGAACATAGTTTTCTTTTCCCATTTCATGCCATTTTGAAATAAAGGCCCCTTCTCCCCCAACGCTTTCCACATTGTAATTGCCCTTCATGGGATGATTAAAGTATTTTTGACTTGTCTTGACATTTTACAAACCGTTTCATTTTTCTTGTCAATTTCCATTTGATCTGATCATCAGAAAATGCAACACAACAAAATTGTGTTAATTCATCGATTGAAAATTACAGGACTGAAATCGTTATGGTTTTTTCACATTTGACCGATTTGAAAGGAGACCCCCCTTCTCTCCATACACTTTCCGTATCATACAACCTATCACATTTTCTTTCTGGATAACAAAACAAAGGCAAGAAAACTAAACAGGAAACAAGCAGGTACACTTTATCCACTATACTTCAAAATCACATAGCATTAATTTTTCACATAAATATTCACTACATTCAAGCAATACAACGTTGTCATCAAGTCTTTTTTTTTTTTAAAATTGATGTTTGTAAAATAAAGGCCCCTTCTCCTCAACACTTTCTACGTCATTATATAAACTGTTCCATTTTTCTTTCTATTTGATTTAATTTTTTTAAATCAAAACAAAATTATACAATATCAATAATTTTGTTTTCACATTTGATGTGATTTGAAAAAAGGACGCCTTCTTCCCAACACTATCTTGTCAGCTTCTATTTGATCTGATCATTATGGAAAAAAAAAATGGAAAAAGCAAAATCATACAATATCAATTTTTTGTATTCACATTAAATTGAGATGTGAATTTAAAAGACCCCTTCCCCCCAACACTTTCCACATTATAAAAACTGTTTCATTTTTCTTGGCAGTTTCTATTTGATCTGATTACTAAAACAAAACAAAAAAGCAACAAAACAATCATACAATATCAATATTTTTGTTCTCACATTTGATGCGATTTTTTTTAAAGACCCCTTCTCCCCAACACTTTCCACATTATACAAACTTATCCATTTTTCAGTAAAATTAGCACAAAAGGCAACAAAGCATGCAAAATCAATACCAATTGCACGACTACACTTTTCACAATTCATGTGATTTCGGAAAAAGGCCCCTTCTCTCCCGAACACTTTCCACATCATTACACAAACTGTCCCATTTTTCTAGTCAATTTCTCTTTGATCTGATCAGAAAAAGCAACACAACTAAATTTAGGGTATTCATCAATGAAAATGGACAATTTTTTTTCCACATTTGACCCGATTTGAAAAAAAGACCGGATTCTTTCCACACACTTTCGTATTATACAACCTATCACATTTTCTCTTTGGATAACAAAACAAAGGCAAGAAAACTAAACAGGAAACACGCAGGTATACTTTATCCACTACTATACTTCAAAATCACATAGCATTATTTTTCACATAAACATTCACATGATCACTATATCACGTTATATCCTGTTCCGCTTTTTGGTAAGAGTAGGCCATTGTGTGCCGGTGGAAACAGATGACAAAATTTACAAAAAAGCTTACACACGGGGACTGGATGTAAAAAAGAACTTGAGTGCTTATTCCATTATCCTCGATAAAAAAATTTTTTTTAAATATATCAAAACAATGCAGCATTGTCTTTTCGTACAACTCTTTCTTCTGATAATTACGATCACGTGTTGGTGTAAAATCTGCAATGATCTGCCACGCAATGGAGAACCAGTACACAGATCTGTCACCAACACACACCAACTATTGAAAGGATATCTATCACAAGCCCCGATCTGTGTTGTCAACTAATAATTCACACCAAAAATAAAATCGGAGAAAATACTCAACAGACAGTCAAACATCCAAAACTAACGAGTTCAAAACCAGTCTACCTACAAGCCATACTACACGCACACACAAATCATAAACCCCCCACCCACTCTCAACTATTTCACCCCAGTCTTTCGTACTCTCCCCCACGTCACTATACTGACAACTGTACTGCAGTGATCATTGTGTTCTGATCTGTTCTGATCAATTATTCCACACATTTACTATTAAAAAAAAGTAAAAGAAAATTTCAAACATTTTGCACGTTGCATTATACTACACGAAAAGCTCAAGTCAGAAAAATAAAATGTCAACAACTTAATTATCACAGACAAATGTGTAGCTACACTTTATGATATACACACACGAACACCCATTACTTCCCTTACCAGTTCATCTCTCTCTCTCAACCACTCATCAGTCCCACAAGACTTGATTTATGTTTTCAATAACTCACAAACAAGAAAACAGTCCTTGAAAATACAAACATCTAAAACTAATGTACTATACAGACACACATAGATACTCACTCACAGACACACACATATTCACACGCGCGCGCGCACACGTGCCAGTCTTTTCCCTGGCTTGAGCATGCTTTCTATCCCTCCTGAAATCTACCGTCGACTAAAGCTTCCTTACCTTCCCCTCACACACACACACACACACACACACACACACACACACACACACACACACACACACACACACACACACACTCTTCCATCATTCCCCCATTCCCACCGATTATTCAATTATGCCCGATAGTAATCAGCATCTCCCATTTCAAAAGAATTACTCTCTGACCAAATTAACCCTTGCAACCTTAACCATAGCAAAGTTGAGCAAGATTTAGATACAAACAAAAAAGCCAACAAAAAACAAAGATTAGCTTCCCAACAAAACTTTCGCTGTCTAGAACGCCTGGCATTTCCGTACTGCTGTAAAGATGAGAAAGCTGAACCTTGACTGGAGAAATGGAAAAGAAAATCCGACCTTTTGAAATGAGAGCTTCTACACATTTCCCGACAGGACCACAGAAGCAAAAGCAACGAGTCAGTGTGGCAAGAAGTGACCGTGAAAGCTGGGCCACAAAACCCCTACTGGTTGTAAAGAGGAGCAAGTCACAGCTCTCTGACCAAGACTTTCCTACAGGGGACTCTTGAGGCAGGAAGACACAGGGGCAGACTGATGAAGAACTCGATGCAGAGCATCAAAGACTGGACAGGCCAAGACAGTGTTGCTGCGAAAGGCTGAAGACATCTGCACGGAGAACACTGTCCACCAACACGTCTGGTGTTCTCCCCTTTCCTACCATCTTTCCCTAAAAATCTACACCCCCACCCCCAGAAAAAATGTTTTGCCACTGTGTCAGCTTCTACCATAATTCCACCTGCTTTTGTGTCCACACGAGGGGCCAGGGTTAGGGTAAAGGTTAGTTAGGGTTAGGGTTAGTGTTAACAGTTAGCATAAGGGCAAGGGTTGTCAGTCAGTTGGCTGCCTGCCTGTTTGAATGCATGTGGACACAAAGAGCACACAGACACCATGGTATGGAGCTGTAGACACAGTGGTGATGATCTTTCTTTACATTATCAATTTCCAGCCCTATCAACGACTAACCATATTTGTTGGACTTAAGCGTTCGGATTTTTCATTACAAGTTTCCAGTTGATCTATCAGAAAAGCATTATTTCAGTGCTCCGATTTGTTACCGCAGTTTTTCAGATGTGTTATCAACAACGCGCCATTTCAGTTTCCCGATTCTTAATCACATATTTCTTGTTGAGCTGTCTGCGATGTGATTCTCGGAATCAAAAGACGATTTTGAACAAGTTTTATCCATAAAATAATTCCGCTCAAAAAGTAAATGTGAGAAAAAAAATATTTTAAAACGATTACGCCAATACAGAGATTGAAAATTATGCTCACAGACTGGCGGGGCGGAAATCAGATACGCGGATGACACTGCTCTTATATCAGGCTGCTTAAGACACTATGCAAACTATCATTGATAGAGTAAAGTGAGGAGGCAGGACTACAGGCCTTAAACTCAATGCCAAGAAGACTTAGCTCATGTATAAATCCATGGATCGAAACATACGAGTTGATGGAAATCAACTCGTAGTTGTTGAGAGAGACAGAGAGAGAGAGACAGAGAGAGAGAGAGAGACAGAGACAGAGATAGAGAGACAGAAACAGAGAGAGAGAGAGATAGCGAGAACTAACATGAAACCAAAAGATTTTAAATCTTTGTGTTAGACAAATAAGCCGATTCCTCAGTACCAGAAACTTGAAACCGAGTTTTTAAAAAAAAGAAAGGTCCATTTTACTAATATCTGAAAAATATTTTGGAAATGAGCTGAAACTTAAAACACTGCGAACTTTTTTTTGTTTTATACAGAAGTGACGGAGGATTCTTCAAGCTACAGAAAGAAAACAACTACAGAGATATGGTTCTACAGATGAATCTTAAGAATCAACTTGACGAAAAGAAAAAAACCCAAGCATTTTGGAAGAACTGAACCAAACAACTTAACACTTTTTTGGGCCTGGTTTGGAATAAAGAGAATACTCAGGACAAGCTACGAGACATCAGAGCTGCCATGTCATGAGGACAGCGGCCTGGGCAAGGTGGAAGGCAAGAGGACGACAAGGAAGACCACAAACTTCCTACACTGAGAACGGAGCCAAGTGGACTGAGTTGCCGAAGGATGAAATCCACTGAAGGACTGAAGACAGAAGGAGATGGATTTATCTCCTTTACAAAACCTTATATCCCTTCTTCACTACCATCCCGTTTATGCCCGAGTGCACGCACATACGTACACACACGCACGCACGTACACACACGCACGCACGTGCGCACACACACACACCAAGCACACACATACACTTATAAGTGCTTATTCCATTATCTTCGATATAAAAAAAGTAAAATAAAAAAATAAACACACCAAGCACACACACACACACATACACGCATGCACACAACACAAAACACACAACCTCACAACACAAACACCTGCCCACCCCCCACCCCTACACACCCCTCTCTCTACACACAAACCCCTCCAACACACACACAAACCCCTCCAACACACACACAAACACACAACCCTCCCCACCCCCACCCCTACACACACACCTACTGAAAATTCTAAAACGCTCACGCTTTACAAAGCACGGGCAAAAAAAATCCTAATTTCCATAAAACTCCCTTAATCCAATATATGTATTTCTTTACACTACAGAACAAATCAGGAATGATATTTATACTGGTGGTATGTGACACTAGTTCCACTAACATCCATCCACCCTCATCAAAATTCATTCCAAATTAATTCCAGTCCTGAGAAGTGAAAAAAAACCCCACCCACACACAAAATTTCAAATTCCTTGTTCTACCATGAAAACAAATCAAAAGTGCATTTTCAGCTCGGTATAAATCTGCAAAGGACTTGCAAGACAGTTTTACAAGGCACTGTCCAAGGAGGAAGAAGAAGAGGCAGACCAAGGAAGAGCTGGGAGGATAACGTCAGCGAATGGACAGGCCTAGAACTCAACAAAATCCTGAGAAAGGCAGAACAGAGAGAGGAATGGAGGGAACTGGTTGTTGAGTCTTTGAGGGTGCCCCCACGGTCGTCAGACTACGGGACAGATAGATAGATAGATAGATAGATAGATAGACAGACAGACAGATAGATAGATAGATAGATAGATAAACAGATAGATAGCCAGACAGATAGATAGACAGACAGATAGATAGATGATAGATAGATAGATAGACAGATAGATAGATAGATAGATAGATAGATAGATGATAGATAGATAGACAGATAGACAGATAGATAGATAGATAGAGAGATAGACAGATAGATAGATAGATAGATAGATGATAGACAGACAGATAGATAGATAGATAGATAGATAGATAGATAGATGATAGATAGATAGATAGATAGATAAATCTGCTACACATTCCCGAAGTCGAAATGCGGCTACCTTAACGGTGGGCAAGAGGTTTCACACACCTAATCTCACTCCTGGGAAACTACGGAGCTCAAGCCCAGAAACATTTTTTAATACTACACTTTTGCCTCCTCGCCCTCTTTAACCAGAATCGATACTTGTAAAATGTTTGCAATATTGTTTTTACAAAAACAAGTACTTATACAAAACTGAAACAACGGAGATCATTTCAAGATTTACTTTTATAATAGTTGTAAAATGTTTGCGTTAAAAACGATTTTTTTAAAAATGGATATTTATACAAAACTGAATTGGCACTGATCATTACAAGACTTACTTTAACTTACAAATAAACAATTACTTAAGCATCAATTTCCTCACCATAAAACAAAATCAATTTAACAAACATGACATAACACTCTCAAAATGCAAATTGTAAAGCACCATCTTTTCTTTAGCTTCTTTTTTGCTTTTTTTTTTTTTACTCTTTTCAATATTTTTTTTCTTTTTGCTTTTTTTTTACTTTTTTTCTTTCTGTTTCTCTTTTTCTTCTTTTTTTATACTCAATTGTGCTTTACACATCTCTCTTCATAGTTGAAAACAACCAACAGAAACTCCTTTCCCTCATTTTGTTGTACCTTAATTCCGGAGCAATAGCTGCCCCAGTGTGGATGGTTGCATGCTGTCCAAGAATTAGGACGACTGCTTACATTTGTCTGGGTTTGTTGGTGCTCTAGTGTATGCTAATGCCTGCAGTCTACCAGTGAGATGATGATCAGGATGTCTGGGTTTATAACCGATCTAGTGTGTGTTGCAGTGTTACCTGCAATTACCTGTGATCCTTTTTTTTAAGGAAATCATCAATGAGGGATGCACTTGGGGTAAACCAACTTGCTTCTTGCGAAATGAATGCAGCTGGAAATGTTTGTTCATTTGTGGAGCACTGAATTTCTTGGTCTTTCTGTGATCTGTGCTTTGTGTAAGTTTGATGTCACTGTTTCCCCTTATAACTTCACACGCTTTTCTCAGTCTTGTCTAGCTGCTCCACAAAATCTTGGCCTTCTGCTCCAAGATAAATTATGCTGGGGATGTTCTCCATTACTGCCGTGTTGTCCTCGATGATTGTCCGATGATTGTCCGATATCCTCGATGATTGCTGATGTCTTCCTCGACGATTGTTGATGTCTTCCTCGATGATTGTTGATGTCCTCGATGATTGTAGATGTCCTCAATGATTGTCCATATCTTCCTCGATGATAGCTGGTGTCTTCCTCTATTGTTGATGTCTTCCGCGATGATTGTCCGATGTCCGCGATGATTGCTGATGTCTTCCTCGATGATTGCTGATGTCTTCCTCGACGATTGTTGATGTCTTCCTCGATGATTGTAGATGTCCTCGATGATTGTAGATGTCCTCGATAATTGTCCATATCTTCCTCGATGATTGCTGATGTCTTCCTTGATGATTGTTGATGTCTTTCTCGATGATTGTAGATGTCCTCGATGATTGTAGATGTCCTCGATGATTGTAGATGTTCCCGATGATTATAGATGTCCTCGACGATTATCCATATCTTCCTCGATGATTGTTGATGTCTTCCTCGATGATTGTTAATATCTTCCTTGATGATTGTCGACGTTTTCCTCGTTGATTGTTGATGTATTCCTCGATGATTGTCCGATGTCCTCGATGATTGTTCATGTTTTATTTGATGATTGTCGATGTTTTCCTCGATGATTGTCCGATGTCCTCGATGATTGTCCGATGTTCTCGATGACTGTTGATGTCCTCGATTGCCCAATGCCTTCGACGATTGTCCGATGTTCTCGATGATTGTTGATGTCCTCGATGATTGTTGATGTCCTCGATGATTGTCCGATGTTTTCCTCGATGATAGTCGATGTTTTCTTTAATGATTGTCGATGTTGTCCTCGATGGTTGTCCGTATCTTCCTCGATGATTGCAGATTGCTTTCTTCCAAGATTGTAGACGTTTCCTTCGACGATTGTAAATGTTTCCTTCGATGATTGTAGATGTTTCCTTCAACGATTGCAGACGTTCTTCTTCAATGATTGTAGATATTTTCTTCCACGATTGTAGATGTCTTTGATTGTAGACGTTTTCTTCCACGATTGTAGATGTTTTCTTAAAAGATTGTAGATGTTTTCTTCAATGATTGTAGATGTTTTCTTGATGTTTTCTTCAAACATTGTAGATGTTTTCTTCAATGATTGTAGATGTTTTCTTCGATGATTGCAGATTGTTATCTTCGATGATTGCAGATTTTCTTCGATGATTGCAGAGTGCTTTCTTCGATGATTAATGATTGCAGATTTTCTTCAATGATTGTAGATGTTTTCTTCCACGATTGTAGATGTTTTCTTCCATGATTGTAGATGTTTTCTTCCACGATTGTTGATGTTTTCTTCAAGATTGTCAATGGTTTCTTCAATGATTGTAGATGTCTTTGATTAAAGATGTTTTCTTCAATGATTGTAGATGTCTGATTAAAGATGTTTTCTTCAATGATTGTAGATGTTTTCTTCAATGATTGTAGATGTTTTCCTCAATGATTGTAGACATTTTCTTCCATGATTGTAGATGTTATCTTCAATGATTGCAGACGTTCTTCCTCAATGATTGTAGATGTTTTCTTCCACGATTGTAGATGTTTTTTTCAAAGATTGTCGGTTTCTTCGATGATTGTAGATATTTTCTTCAAAGTTTGTAGATGTTTTCTTCGATGATTGTAGATATTTTCTTCGATGATTGCAGATGTTTTCTTCAATGATTGTATATTTCTTCCATGATTGTTGATGTTTTCTTCCATGATTGTAGATGTTTTCTTCAAAAGATTGTCGATGTCTTCCTCGATGATTGTCGATGTTTTCTTTGATGATTGTAGATGTTTTCCTCGATGATTGTAGATATTTTCTTCGATGATTGTAGATGCTTTCTTCCACGATTGTGGACGTTTTCTTCCATGATTGTAGATGTTTTCTTCCACGATTGTGGATGTTTCCTTCGATTATTGTAGATGTTTCCTTCAATGATTGCAGACGTTCTTCAATGATTGTAGATGTTTTCTTCCACGATTGTAGATGTTTTCCTCAAAGATTGTAGATTTTTTCTTCAACGATTGTAGATGTTTTCTTCAATGATTGTAGCTGTCTTTGATTGAAGATGTTTTTTTCGATGATTGTAGATGTTTTCTTCCACGATTGTAGATGTTTTCTTTGATGATTGTAGATGTTTTCTTTGATGATTGTAGATGTTTTCTTCGATAATTGTAGATGTTTTCTTTGATGATTGTAGGTGTCTTCTTTCATGATTGCAGATATTTTCTTTCATGATTGCAGATGTTTTCTTTCATGATTGTAGATGTTTTCTTTTATGATTGTAGATGTTTTCTTCGATGATTGTAGGTGTTTTCTTCAAAAGATTTGCAATGTTTTCCTCGATGATTGTCGATGTTTTCCTCGATCGATGATTGTCGATGTTTTCTTCGATGATTGTCGATGTATTCTTCGATGATTGTAGATGCTTTCTTAGATAATTGAAGATATCTCTTTTGGTTGATTGCAGATTTTCTCTTGCAGGTGTTTTCTTCAATGATTACAGGCGTTTTCTTTGCTGATTACAGACGTTTTCTTCAATGATTGAAGATGTATTCTTTGGTCGTCCTTGATAACTGTGAGCGCGTCATCTTCTGGTAACTGGGTTTGCTGGTGTTTCATCGTAATTAGATCCTGGAAACAAAGTAGAAAACAGGACTTTAAAGTATTTATGACGAAATAATGGTGTGCGTGCGGTGTGTGTGTGTGTGTGTGTGTGGGGGGGGGGGGGGTTGTGCGCGTGTGTGCTTCCTTCCCTCTATCTCTGAACAAGAGTAAAACAAGGTCGCAGGTGATCTTTATCTGTGTTTCTTTGTGGTTGATGCCAAATGTAGCTGACAATGTTACAAAGCATGACAATCATTTTAATTGTACTTCGGCCTTGGGCCACATTACAAATGCAGGGGACAAAAAGAAACAAATATTTATTTGAGCAATTTGAGAGAGAGAGAGAGAGAGAGAGAGAGAGAGAGAGAGAGAGAGAGAGAGAGAGTGTGTGTGTGTGTGTGTGTGTGTGTGTGTGTGTGTGTGTGTGTGTGTGTGTGAGTGTGAGTGTGTGTGTGAGAGAGAGAGAGTGTATGTGTGAGAGAGTGTGTGTGAGAGTGTGTGTGATAGAGAGAAAGTGTGTGAGAGTGTGTGTGAGAGAGAGAGTGTGTGAGAGAGAGAGAGAGAGTGTGTGTGAGGGAAAGAGAGAGAGAGTGTGCGTGTATGTGTGTGTGTGTGTGTGAGAGAGAGTGTGTGTGTGTGAGGGAGAGAGAGATTGTGGGTTAGAGAGAGAGGAGAGAGAGAGAGAGGAGAGAGAGGAGAGAGAGAGAGAGGTGAGAGAGAGAGAGAGAGAGATGTTGAGAGAGAGATGAGAGGGAGTGAGAGAGAGAGAGAGAGAGAGATGTGAGAGAGAGGAGAGAAGAGAGTGTGATGTTGAGAGAGAGAGTGTGAGAGAGAGGAGAGAAGGAGAGAGGAGAAAGAGAGAGAGAAGGAGAAGAAAGAGAGTGAGAGAGAGAGAGAGAGGAGAGGAGAGAGAGAGAGAGAGAGAGAGAGGAGAGAGAGAGAGAGAGAGAGAGAGAGAGAGAGAGAGGAGAGAGAGAGAGAGAGAGAGAGAGAGGAGAGAGAGAGAGAGAGAGAGAGAGAGAGAGAGAGAGAGAGAGAGAGAGGAGAGAGGAGAGAGAGAGAGAAGAAGAGAGAGAGAGAGAGAGAGAGAGAGAGAGAGAGAGGGGAGAGAGAGAGAGAGAGAGAGAGAGAGAGGAGAGAGAGAGAGAGGAGAGAGAGAGAGAGAGAGAAGAGAGAGAGAGAGAAAAAGAGAGGAGAAGGAGAGAGAAGAGAGAGGAGAGAGAGAGAGTGAGGAGAGAGAGAGGAAGAGAGGAGAAGAGAGAGAGAGGAGAGAGAGAGAGAGAGAGAGGAGAGAGAGAGAGAAAGGAGAGAGGAGAGAGGAGTAGAAGGAGTGAAGGAAGAGAAAGAGTGAGGAGAGAGGTGAAGAGAGAAGGAGAACGAGAGAAAGAAGAAGGAGAGAGAGAAGGAAGAGGAGGGATAGAAGGGCGGAAAAGAAAAAGGGGGTAAGAGGGGAGAGAGAAAGAAGATGAGAGAAGAAGGAAAGTGAAGAGAGAGAGAGAGAGAGAGAGAGAGAGGAGAGAGAGAGAGAGGAGAGAGAGAGAGAGAGGGAGGAAGAGAGAAAGAGAAGAGACAGAAGAGAGTGAGAGCTAATGCTACGCATCACATGAAAATGCCTACTTGAACCTAACTGAAAAAGTAAAGGCCTTCTGACACGATGTCACAAATCTGAAAACCGATACATTTAGGACAAAAAAACCCTCATTAAGGACATATTGGAGGTAGGCAGATGTGCTAAATGCAGCCACATTCTCATCAAGCCAACATTACTATGAAGACAGGATTTGAGTCACCACCTTAAGTTTTTCGTCTGAGACTATAAACAGAGAGGTCCTTGGTGCGAACCCACGTAAACCTTTTTTTCTTCTTCTTTATATCAAGGATAATGGAATAAGCACTCATGTGCTTTTTTACATCAAGTCCCCGTGTGTATGCGGTTTTGTAAATTTTGTCATCTGTTCCCACAGGCACACAATAGCCTAATCTTTCGAAAAGCGGAACAGGATTTAACGTGTGCGCAAGATGTTCTGCATGCGTTCGCACACGGGGCCTCGGTTTACAGTCTCGTCCGAAGAACCTCTGTGGACACGTTCAAACCCATTCCGCTGTATGGAAGAGGTGGGCATTGTGTGCCGGTAGGAACGGATGAGAAAATATTTTTTTTAAACTGCATGCATACTGATGTGTACAGATATCATCCCCGAAGGTGGAATAGGGCTACCTTAACGGTGGACAAAATTGGTGGCATGAGCAAAATCTCACCATTTTAGTGTACCTTGGTGCTCTTGATGATAATTCATTATTTAACCACAATGTTACAATTTTATCTTCATTCCCTTCTACTTGGATAAAGTCAAGTGTTTCCCTGATGATCTAGTCTGCACATGGGCACAGAGACTGTATACAAAACAAGAAATTATACTTTCTGGCTGTTAAGATTTGAGACACGCTTTTCCTAACGCTGAGGGACACAGTGCATCTTAGAACGAAACCAAAATTATTACTTAAAACACAATGTTACAATTTGATCTTCAATTTCGGTAGCGTTTTCGATGAAATATTCTACAAATGGGCACAAGACTATATAAAGCTTAGATAAATTCTGTTTTATCACCATATGACTGTTTAATTTTTACCTTGGATATTTCCAAGAAGTGGGAGGTTTCCATTCCGCTTCATACAGGCAGAAACATGGATCTGTGCTGTAGTGACATTTCCCCCATGCAGTGACTGGTGGCGCTGGACTTGGGAACTGTCCCCGCTAATATGGTTATCTGTGTATGTGAAAAACATACTTTAGAACAGGAGAGAAAAAAACCCCAATAGAACTAAGTAATGAATTTATAATTTTCGATTAAGACAAAAACTGACCATCTCCCAAAGCTGCATCATACTTCTGGATCGTGGGTTTGAATCTCATACGAGGCTCAGATGGACACATGGTTACACAAATGAACAAAGACCAGACCAAAAGAAAGTTATATCAATAATGATCAAGAAACAGGGAGTAAGTGGGCAAGTATGAAATATCTAAACATCTATTACCATGAAGTTATTCTAATCAAACACTCATTTCTTTACTACCAAGTGCAAAATGGAGGCACTTCTGTTAACACAATCGTGACACTATCCCTGATATAGGAACCGCCATGTCTGCAACAACCAAAATATCAAAGGCTCTCAACAACAAAAACCTTAGTGCCTCATGTTTCAATAGAACGTGAACTACATTTCTCCTAGACCTGGAGCTAAAGACTGGTACCCGAACCCTGTATAATAAAGGTTGTTCAATTCTACCTGCACACTTCGTTGATATACTTACTCATGCAAGGATTTTATGGAGCCAAGATGACAGCCCGTTCTTGAAAATGCCCCCCTGATGATCCACTTGATTCATCGCCCTCATATCTGCTAGATGATCCACAGTGAATCCCTTATGATCAGTAGTCCACTCCCAGATCATCCATAGTCCACTCCCTGATGATCCACATGACGACTCACCAGATTAGGACCCATGCTGAATAAAGGACGGGAACGAAAAATCAAGGAAAGTCTTCAGAAATGTGAGAAGGTGACAGACTTGAATCGCTCAGAACTACTGCCTTAAAGCCTGTGCAGCTGGTGGTGGTTTTGGACGCCAAGATCTGTGTAGGTGGTGGTGTTTTCAGACACCATGATCACTGTCTGTGTAGGAAGTGGTGTTTTTGGACACGAAGATCACTGTATGTGTAGGTGGTGGTGTTTTCGGATTAATGTCTGTGAAGAAGATGGTGTTTTTGATCACTGTCTGTGTAGAAGGTGGTGTTTTTGATCTCTGTGAAGAAGGTGGTGTTTTCGATCACTGTGAAGAAGGTGGTGTTTTTGGGTCACTGTGAAGGTGTTTTCGGGTCACTGTGAAGGTGTTTGGCGTTTTCGGATCACTGTGTGAAGAAGGTGGTGTTTTTGGATCACTGTGAAGGTGGTGGTGTTTTCAGATCACTGTGAAGATGGTGGTATTTTCGGATGACTGTGAAGGTGGTGGTATTTTCGGATCATTGTGAAGGCGGTGGTGTTTCCGGATCACTGTGAAGGTGGTGGTGTTTCCGGATCACTGTGAAGGTGTTTGGTGTTATCGGATCACTGTGAAGGTGGTGGTGTTTTCGGATCACTGTGAAGGTGGTGGTGTTTTCGGATCACTGTGAAGGTGGTGGTGTTTTCGGATCACTGTGAAAGTGGTGGTGTTTTCGGATCACTGTGTAGGTGATGGTGTTTTCGGACACGAAGATCACTGTCACCGAGATTGCACCCCTTTGATCTCTTGCATAAGTTTTAACCCCTGATTGTTTTACATTTTAGATTAAATCTCATTTTATCTACATGCTTTATTATTTTTTTTATTTCATTTTTTCCTACAGTTCTAACATTTTATTGTCCAACAAGACGAAATGAAATATAGCGAGAAATAAATCTCTATTTCGTTCCATTTTGTTGGATGTTTTTTAAAAAAAATCTAATCCTAC
>CM054140.1:64187388-64204888 GCA_028751875.1 Rapana venosa | reverse complement strand
TCGCATACGCGAAATCTCACCAGTGGTAAACCTCGGAGCTCTAGCCGAGGAGCTGGGAAAACAGACTATAAAACTGAAGTCCCGTGCCGGAACGCACGCAGAACACCTTACCCGCACGTTCAAAACCTGTTCCACATTTCGGAATAACAGGCCATTGCGTGCCGGTAGGAACGGACGAAAGTTTTTTTTATAAAAAAAAAGCTGCATCAACACTTGGAGTCGTGTTTAGATATCCCTGAAGTCGGAATGCGGCTACCTAGATGGATAAACAGCGCTTTGATTTGTTGCTTTACAAGATTCAGCGCTATATAAATTCCATACATTATTATTATTATTATTATTAACTGTCGCATTTGCAAAATCCATCATTCGTAAACCTCGGAGCTCTAGCCGAGTTACCAACAAAAAAATCGATGTTTCGGCAACTCTCGGAATCAAGAAACGCACCACGGACTGCAGCAAGGGCCCAACAGTCAATCCAGTATAATATCCCCCAAGTCGGAATGCGGCTACCTTAGCGGTGGATATAAGCGGCCGCATACGCAAAATCTTAATGATTGGTGAACCTCGGAGCTCAAAAAGTGGAACGACCAAAAAAAATCCAATGTGACACGATTGAAACAGTTTTCACCGAAGTCGGAATGAATGCGGGTACTTCACTAGTAGGCAAACGGTCTCGCGCACCATCTTTCCCCTCCTGTGAAGTTCGGAACTCTAGCAGAAGAACGACCCCACAAAGACATTCAAAGACTTCTAACACTGAGCTACATTAAGTTAACGATCAGTGACCGGTTTGCCATTACTGCAGTTGTAGGCATCCATTAAGAAAAATGAAAAAATCCTTCAAAATTTGAAAATGATTCCTGAATTTTCAAGGCTGCGATTAAACTAGCAAAAGGAAGGAGGGAAGGTGGCAGGATGGTTCACACGTTCGCCTGCTAACAATAGATAGATTCAATTCCCAACTGTATCCCCGAACTCGGAATGCAGATGCCTCAATGGTAAGGGGAAGGGTAGATGGGGAACGGTCACATACGCAAAATAATCTCTGTTTTAGCCCAGAAACGGAAAAAATAAAAGGACACCCACCCCACCCCCAAAAAAAATCCAAATACAAAAAAAATACAGTTGTACAATAGATGTCTAATGCTAAGTATTTTGTGATTAAAGTTCAAACATTTCTGTCAGTCTACTACACGCCCTCCTCTCTCTCTCTCTCTCTTCTCCCCCCTCTCCTCTCTCCCTCTCTCTCTCTGCTCAGCTCTTTTATATAACTTTGGTAGATTATTTGTATAAGAAAGTGTGCGTATAAGAGATTGATTGATATTTATTTCCAAGGTTAAAGATAAGTAGAGAGAGAGAGAGAGACGAGGCGAGAGAGAAGGGGGGGGGGGGGGGGCGAGGATGGGGTAGATGCGAAATTTAGAGAGAGTGAGAGAGAGAGAGAGTCAAAGAGAGAAACAGAGAGAGACACGGAGAGGGAGAGGAGAGAGAGAGAGAGAGAAGAGAGAGAAGAGAGAGAGGAGATAGAGATAAGTAATAGAAGATAAAAAAACAGACAGACAAACAGACAGACAGACAGACAGAGAAGAGAAAGGGTGTGTGTGTGTGTGTGTGTGTGTGGTGTGTGTGTGGTGTGTGGTGGTGGGTGTGTGTGTGTGTGTGTGTGTGTGTGCGCGCACGCGCGTTGTGTGTGCATGTGCTCGCCTGTCTGCTGCCCGAAGAATACCTATTTGAACTCGACATAAGCGCTATAGCCGAGTTTTGAAGACAGCTCGACTTCAATCCCATCTCAAGTCTTAGGCTGGAATCCCGGCAGTATCTGGTGAATTAAGGGTGAGGATTTTTACAATCTCCCAGGTCAACTTATGTGCAGACCTGCCAGTGCCTTCATTCCCCTAGCGCCTATTCACACGCCGAAGATTTAATAATCATGCCCGTTAACGATCCAGTAATTCATGTCAGCGTTCGCTGGGTTACCAAACAGTCGGAACAAGATTTCCTTCATGGTGGGCAAAAAAACCCGTTGTCTACGCAAAATCTCACCATTGGTGAATCTCGGAGCTCTTGCCGAGGAACGAAAAAACAAACAGAAAACATACAAAAAAACTAATAATTAGACATGTTGCTACCTGTCTACAAAGTTAACATATTTGATGGTACTCACATTTAGACGATGGCTGAAGTGGCAGGGCTCCACAGCAGTGACAGTATCATACACCACAGCAGTGGCAATGTCATACACCCACAGCAGTGGCAATGTCATACACCCACAGCAGTGGCAATGTCATACACCCACAGCAGTGGCAATGTCATACACCCACAGCAGTGGCAATGTCATACACCCACAGCAGTGGCAATGTCATACATCCACAGCAGTGGCAGTGTCATACACCCACAGCAGTGGCAACGTCATACACCCACAGCAGTGACAGTGTCATACACCCACAGCAGTGGCAATGTCATACACCCACAGCAGTGGCAATGTCATACACCCACAGCAGTGACAGTGTCATACACCCACAGCAGTGACAGTGTCATACACCCACAGCAGTGGCAATGTCATACACCCACAGCAGTGGCAATGTCATCCACCCACAGCTGCAAGAAGCTTGTGCGCCTGAACTTTGGCTACTGCAGCAATCCTGGTTTTCCTTTTTGTGTTTTGTTTGTGCGTTCTTCAGATGAACAGCTCAGTCTTTGCAATGATGGAACAATACACTGCAAGTCCTTCAAGTTGCCGTTGAGTGTGGTAGGTTTTTCTGTTTTGTTTTTTATCTTTCGTTTTGACAGTGGGCAGTGCTGCATATATTCCTCCAACTTGCCGTAGAACCGAGTTTCTTTTTTTCTTTCATTTCGACAGTGGGCAGGCAGTTCAGTCTCTGCAATGATGGAGCAATAGGCTGTAGGACCTTCAACTTGCTGTAGAGTCTGGGTTTGTTTTGTTTTTTGTTTTTCGTTTGACAGTGAGCAGCACTGCATTCCTCAAAGTTGCGGTAGAGCGAAGGGTTTTTTTCTTTTTCTCTCTCTCTTTCGACAGTGGGCAAGACTCCCAAGTTGCTGTAGAGAGTTTTCGTTTTGTTTTGTGTTCAGCAGTGGGCAGTCTAGTCTTTCGATGTTGGCGGCAGTACGCTTGAAGTCCTCCAAGCTGCTCTAGAATTTTTATGTTTTTCTTCCAAAGTGGCTTTCTGTTCTCTTGTTTGCAGGCTAAAGATGGTGGCCTTCTGTTGTTGACAGGCTAAAGATGGTGGCCTTCTGTTGTTGACAGCTGAAGATGGTGGCCTTCTGTTGTTGACAGCTGAAGATGGTGGCCTTCTGTTGTTGACAGCTGAAGATGGTGGCCTTCTGTTGTTGACAGGCTGAAGATGGTGGCCTTCTGTTGTTGACAGCTGAAGATGGTGGCCTTCTGTTGTTGACAGCTGAAGATGGTGGCCTTCTGTTGTTGACAGCTGAAGATGGTGGCCTTCTGTTGTTGACAGCTGAAGATGGTGGCCTTCTGTTGTTGACAGCTGAAGATGGTGGCCTTCTGTTGTTGACAGCTGAAGATGGTGGCCTTCTGTTGTTGACAGGCTGAAGAAGGTGGCCTTCTGTTGACAGGCTGAAAATGGCCTGTTGACAGTTTGAAGGTGACTTTCTGTTCAGGTGTTGACAGGATGAAGATGGCGGCCCGACCTTGTTTTGTTGACAGGCTGAAGATGGTGGCCGTTGCCTTGGTGGTAAGTTCCTGTGAACACCAAGCTTTCCATTAGTTCTGACTACCACTCACCTTTGAACAATCAATGATTAACACTGTGCATTATACACTTCATGGTTTTTGTTGCGTTTAATTTCTGCTCTTTATTTAGCGTGTATGGGGGGAGGGGGGTGCGTGCACGCTAGCGCGCATGCATTTGCATGTTCCAAGTTTTTCAGTTCTAACTACTACGCCTTTTTATGCAAGGTTCGTGCTAAGAAAAAAATGTTTTACATTAATGTTTAGCGGTGACTATAAGCATGCTGCCCCGGAAAGGAGACATTCAAACCTCCATCTAGACTTAACACATACACAACAGGAACTATTTTTTTTCTATTTTACTGCAAATATGACAAACCCTCAACGCCAATTCAATATAAATCTTATTAACTTTGTATCCAAATCGCGTATACAAATACACAAATCAATTGCGTTGATATATTATGCTATATTATGAACTTAACGTTCAAAACCATCTAAGCGCAATGTGAAAACAAGTCGGGGAAAGAGGAAAGGGGCAAGGCAGCCTAGTGGTCAGAGCGTTGAGCTCGTCATCTAACAACCCGGGTTCGAGCCACCACCGAGGCGCATGCTCGAGGGGATTTTTTCCCTGGAGTCACCAGAAGTGACTCCACTTCCCTGGAAATCCTTCAGATGAGACTATAAGCCAATGTCGCGTGCAAAACATCTTGCAGACATGCAATTGCCGTTTCGCCTTTTGAAGTAGGCTATTGCGCACCCATAAGAACAGATAGTAAAATTGAAAAAAACACGAAACCATGCATACCGCTATGTTAAGGCACCATCCCCGAAGTCGGATCATACTCACTTGTCATTGGAAAAGTAGGGGTGTCTTCGACAAGAAGCTGGCAGACGACATTCTATTTCAGATACAGCAGCATGAGCCGGTCAGTTAACACCAGTTCATACCGCAACACTGGAAACTGTCTCAACAAGCGATGTTTCCACCTGAAAACGAATGACATACAGCGAGGTCATGTTTTATATATATTGCGCGCTCCCCCCTCCCTAACCACCGAAAACCCTGTTTAAAGAAATGTTTTCCCTGGAGTCCACTCCCCCGAAAGTCATTCAGATGACGACTATAAACCGAAGTCCCGTGTGTGAACGCAAGCAGAACATCTTGTGTGAAGGTACGAAGGAATGGCGAAATCTTTAAAAATAAAAATGCATGCACACACAAGTGACTGGTGTGTTTAAGACACGATCCCGTCGTTAAGTGGGAAGCAGGTACCCTCATGGGCAAATGGTCCCCTTAGCAAAATTTCACCATTGGAGAATCTCGGAACTTCTTGGGGGGGGGGGGGGGGGTGCAAAAAAATAGATTTTTAGATAAGGTACAAAGTTTATACAGATTTTTTTCATGCCCCTCACCTCTGCTCATGAAAGAAAACTAGCCTTGAAATTTCTGTGATTTCTTTTTAAAGCACGGTTCGCCTCACTTTGTTGTTCTGACAATTTGGTAGTAGTAGTAGAAGAAAATCATGAAAAGAAGCTTAACTTCTCAAATCTGATCCCAAACCACCCAAGTTCATTTCAAACTCTAATCATGTTTGAGGGACGGTTTCTTCTTATTTACCGAAATAACCGACGAGCTGTGCTTCAACGGTAGTCTTTTTTATTGCAAGAATTCTCACAAACAAAATCTTTAAAGGACTAGAGTCAATGACATTAGAATCAAGAGGCTCGCTGCCATTTGTAAATTCAAACCGGCCTACTGTAAAATCAAGTTATGACTTGGGAAGAAGCATTTTTCACCTGAAATTTAAACAGAATTAAAACTATGACCAACCTTTGTACAGCATAAAGCAGCCTGTGTGTAGACCACTATCTCCTTGTCGTTCTGAATGGGCTCAAATACGGCAAGAGAAGAAAAAGCTGTGTCCCAAAACAACTCACTATGTCAGCTGCAATGTGAACGCCATTCCCGCTCACGTTATTATCGTGCTGGTCCCCGTGATTAGCATGTTTGTAAAGGCAGGTCACTCTGACTCCTAAATTTTGCTGGAGGTGGAGGGGGGGGGGGGGGGGAGTATCAGCGATCAGCGTTGACTAAGTTTGAAGGTGGGGTGTTTTGTCTTTTTAACTGGGTATTTGCAAAACTGAGAACAGCATTCCATCGCCCCTGCCTAAGTGTGTGTGTTGTTTGTTTGTGTTTGTTGTTGTGTGTGTGTGTGTGTGTGTGTGTGTGTGTGTGTGTGTGTGGAGAGAGAGAGAGATGAGATGAGAGAGAGAGGAGAGCTTTTGGGGAGGTAGAGAGAGTGAGAGGAGTTGTAGTGTGTGTGTGTGTGTGTGTGTGTGTTTGTGTGTGAGGAGAGAGAGAGAGATCGAGTGTTGTGTGTTGTTGTGTGTGTTTGTGTGTGTGTGTGTATTTGTGTGTGTGTGTGTGTGTTTGTGTGTGTGTGAGATCGAGTGTGTGAGTGTTGTTGTGTGTATGGGTGTGTGCATTATGTGTGTGCATGTGTGTGTGTGTGCGCGCGCGCGCGCGCACGCCTAAGTTTTAAATATCTGTTAATCCTATTATTTGTGGACCGTTGCATGCGTGTGAATGATTTGAATGCAAGCGCTTTGATTTGTTTGTTTGACAAGATTCAGCGCTATATAAATTCCATACATAACTATTAATATCAGTATCATTGTTGCTTTAGTAGTAGTAGTAGTAGTAGTAGTAGTAGTAGTAGTAGTAGTAGTAGTAGTAGTAGTAGTAGTAGTAGTAGTAGTAGTAGTAGTAGTAGTAGTATCATCATCATTATTATTATCATCATTGTTGCTGTTTTAAATCAACGCATAAAAGACGGCCACACACATAATGCGACGTGTTTTCTTAAAACTACAGTGAGGGCGCAGTGTGTCAGTACACGCTCTTCTCTCACTGGCTTTATTCCCCAGATGTTCACGGTTGTCGGTTCAAATCTTTCTCCTCCACTCACATCTCTTCAACACGTCTCTGGGTCGGACACCCCGCTCTCTCCTCTCTTCCTCCACACAGTCCTTTCCCTCTGGGTCCTTGGTCTTCCCCTCTCCCTCTTGGTCCAACTCTTCATGGTCATCACTTTCTTGCCACTACTGGTCAGGTATCTTCAAAATGCCTAACCATCGTAACCTTCCGGAAAGAATGAGAGAGCGGGGATTGGGATGGAGGGGTGAATTGGCTGTCAGCTAAATGCTACCGTCTTTTAAAGAAATGTACGGGGGGGCGGGGGGGGGGGGGTGGGGGGGGGGGGTGGGGGACGGGGGGGGGACCAGCCCAGTGGTCAGAGCGTTGAGCTCGTGATCTGGCGACCCGGGTTCGAGCCATGATTGAAGGTATTTTCACCCCTGGAGTTGACGTCAGTACTGACTCACCTCCCCCGAAAATCCTTCGGATGAGACTAGAAACTGAGGCCCCAAGAGCCAACACATGCAGACCATCTTGTGGACACGTTCAAACCCATTCCGCCTTTTTGAAAACGTAGACCATTGTGTGCCGGTGGGATCGGATGGTAAAAATGCAAAAAAAAACTGCATACACACGGGGACTGGATGGAAAAAGAACGAACATGAGTGCTTATTCCGCTATCCTCAAAGTAAAAGAATTTAAATAAAGATATTTTAGAGAATAAGCAACTCACACTCATACTCTCATACATACATACACTTGTATTAATGCCCTGGCCAACCCTAAGGGTCAACCCAGGACAGTCACCGCGTTGTGGGAAAAACCACATCAACCACACATAAAATGAGATAAAAACCAAACCCAGGATCCTTTAAACAGCCTTGTCGATATTGATCACACAGAAATATTTTTTTAAAAGACACGAACCAAAACCTACTCACAGTTGAGGTTAAAAATCACCTACACTCTCAGTATTCAAATCAGTTGAAATTTACACGGACGGATCTGTTTTAGAATCGGCTATGTGCGAAGCTAGATGCATTCGTAATAATCCGATTTGAAAAGAAAAAGATCTTTTTTGTATTGGAAACGGTTTTTCGATATTCACATCTGAATCCTTCGCAATTCTCATGGCTTAAAATCAATTATCTGTCAGTTGCTTCTCTTGTGATATACAATATCGTTTTATGTGTAGATTCAAAATCAGTTTTATTCGCTTTGAAACACTGGGACCTAAAATGAGAATTGACCTTATTTTTTAAATCACATTCCTTATTCATTCTCTTGCATGTACAGGTATTGGGATAAATTTTTTGTTGGGTACCATGACATTTCGGTCTTTACTGGAACAAATTGACAGGATACGGGATAGCCTAGTAGTCAGAACATTGCGCTCGCAATTTGACGACCCGGGTTCGATTCCCGTTCAAGGGGATATTTTCCCCTGGAGTTAACATCAGTGCAGACTCCACTCTTCCCAACAGTCGTTTGGATGAGACTATAAACCCAGGCCCCGTGTGCGAACACACGCAGAACATCTTTCGCACACGTTAATTCCTGTTCCGCTTTTCGTAAGAGTAGGCTACTATACCAGTCCATCACGTATTGTTTGATTTCTGAGTGATTTGTGTAAAAGAAAAGAAATATATACTTTTAATAGGGAAATACCCAAAGTGAGACAGAGTGCATATTCTGAGTGACTCCCAGGGTGTTAAGCTGGGAAACGCCTAACCACAAAGACTTTGGCTTTGTCGTCCTGTGTACTATTGTACCTGAGGGCTTGATGAATGCATAATTACGTGAGCTGTCGTTTTTTTAGCGCACGCAGTGACGGCTGCTTCCTAAACTAAAGCTGAAAACCTCACTGCAGAGTTGGATCAATCACTTGATTTGATAGAATAATATGATTCTGCTTTAAAGTCTGGATATATCAACCATCATTGTTTGGTTAGATGATCTAAAAGAAAAAGAAAGAAAAGATGTAAATGTTGATTGATTAATGATTCGCAGCCTTCGCCCCCTTCTAGGATTTATCCTCTTTGTTTCTTTTGTTTCATAATCATAAATGATCTTTAAGATATTGTGTTTTTTGCTTTCTATATGATTTATTCTTTCATTTTCCTCTGTTTTTTGCGTACTAATCTTATTTTGGTTTTGTTTCATTTTGGGTTGTTTTGATCTAGTTTGTTCATAACGTACATGCCCTGCAACTTCAATGATCGCATGTTGACTTCCCATGATTCTCCACACATCCTCTGACGACGGAGCGTGGCTGACTCTATGGCGAGGTACATGAAGACAAAACATACATCAACCTGCCCATCCAGTGTGTACTGACAGTCTCCCAGTGATTCCCAGGTGTGAGGAGAGAGAGTCAGAGTGCACATTCTGGGTGACCCCCAGCGTGTTAAACTGAGGAACACCTAACAACAGCCTTCTCTCCTCAACACACAACCTGCCGCCGACATTATATTTTTTTGCCCTTGTACATTCCTTAACTCGCGATATGTTGCTGTTGCTGTTGCGCGTTCCCCAGCTTAACACCCTTGGGTGGGGGTCACCCAAAATATGCTCTCTGTCTTTACTCATCCCACCTGGGAATCTCTGCAAGATTTAAATTGCACACTGGATAAGAAGTTTGCGTGTATGAATGCTTTCAAGTAACTTGTTTATTTATTTATTTATTCTTTTATATCGAGGATAATGGAATAAGCACTCATGTGCTTTTTTACATCCAGTCCCCGTGTGTATGCGGTTTTGTAAATTTTGTCATCTGTTTCCACCGGCACACAATGGCCTACTCTTCCGAAAAGTGGAACAGGATTTAACGTGTGCGCAAGATGTTCTGCATGCTTTCGAACACGGGGCCTCGGTTTATAGTCTCATCTGAAGGTAGCCATACTCGCACCTCAGACGATTTATTGAAAAGTGACTGCATGGTGTTATGTTAAGAGCTTGCCCATGGCGGAAGACGATCTCAACGTTTTCTACAACATAACAACACATTAATGTAGGCCTGAACACTTATTACTGTACAAGGGAGGAGGTGGGAGGTGGGGGGAGGGGGGGGGGGGCAGGATACCCTGGTTGGTTAGAGCGTTGCGCATCGCGCTCGTGATCTGCTGACCCAGGTTCGAACCCTGTTCAAGAGGATATTTTCCCCTGGACTTAACATCAGTGCAGACTCCACTCCCCCCCCCCCTTCCCCCAATAGCTCTTCGGGTGAGACTATAAACCGAGGTCCCGTGTGCGAACGCACGCAGAATACCTTGCGCATACGTTAAAACTTGTTCCACTTTTCGCAAGAGTAGGCCATTGTGTGCTGGTGGGAACGGATGACAAAATTTACAAAACTGCTTATACACGGGGACTAGATGTAAAAAAAAAAAAGCACATGAGTGTTTATTCCATTATCCTTGAAAAGAAATGACAAATAAATCACTGGCAGAGCTTTTTCCTGGACCACAAATAACAATGATAAAATATGGAATTTACACAGCGCTATAGCTTGCAAAGATAAATCAAGGCGCTTACCACTACTCGTAATACAAGATGTGACAATTTCACATAAAACAGCATTAGTTCAGTAAGCTCCAAAAATTGAGAAGAAAAAAAAGACCCGCCATATTGTGCCAGGGGAAATAACCGGAAGTCCAACTCTGAGGGCAAAAGAGAGTTACCTTCATCCACTAATGGCGTGGGATGGCTTAAGTTGCAAATTACCTGGCGTGTTTGCTAACCTGGTCCTGTTTGCATGTTAGGGGTTGAAAAATGTTGTTTGACTTGTTGGGTTTCAGCTTGATTGGGTCTGACTCCATGTAGTGTCGAGGGGAAAATGACTGTGTGTGTGTGCGTGCGTGCGTGCGTGCGTGCGTGCGTGCGTGCGTGCGTGCGTGCGTTGCGTGCGTGTGTGTGTGTGTGTGTGTGTGTGTGTGTGTGTGTGTGAGTGTGTGTGTGTGTGTGTGTGTGTTGCTTCATTTTTACATCTGTTCACTCAAAGTGATATTAGACGATGGGAAGGGAAGGGGAGTGGAGGGGACATTGATGTTGATGATTGAGTGCTGTGAAATTGTTACCTGTCGATAAATATCGTAGGCAGTATACAGAAAAAGGATCAGCAATGATAACAACAAATAAACACATAACATAAAAACATCATAAAATCATAAAAACATAAGAAATGCTTATTCAATATTTTGTTATACGAAACGCCAAATTAATATTTTTTAATATCTTATCCAAGGATTTTTCTGAAAAAGAAGGTAATAATGGTTTTAGACTCTCACATTCAAAAACAGTATAAATGTTAGTAATTTTGTCACCACACAAACATTTTATATTTTTGCTATATGTGTGTGTGTCTGTGTCTCTGTGTGTATGCGTGTGTGTGTTTGTGTGTGTGTGTGTGTGTGCGCGCCCGTGCGTACGTACATGGTGCGTGTGTGTGTTATGTGTATGTGTGCGTGCGTGCGGTGTGTGTGTGTGTGCGTGTGTGTGTGTGCCTGTGTTTTGTGCGTGTGTGTGTGTGTGTGTGTGTGCGTGTGTTGTGTGCGTGTGTGTGTATATAGTTTGTAATCCTCCATATCCCAAAGGGGTGAAAGGAATTTAATCTTGAATCTTTGTGTGCGTGTGTGTGTGATGTGTGTGCGCGCGCGCGTGCGTGCGTGTGTGTGCATGTGTGTGGGTATGTAAGTGATGAGTTAGGACTCCTTGGTGATGCTTATGGATGTGTTAGGATAGTGGGGTGTTTGCTGACAAGCTTAGACAGGGGGTACTGTGGGGGCTTTTATTTGGAAATGCATGAGCGTTCGGACGTGCTACTTGGAGTAAATGACTGGGGGGGGGGGGGGGGGGGGGGGGGGGGGGGGGGGAGGAGAGCAGGGGTACGGGGGTTCAGGAGTGAAAAGGAGGATGCGCGGAAGGGTGTGTGTTGTGTGAGTGTGGTCTGGGTGCTTGTCTTTTGAATGTGACGATAAACTGAGGTACCGTGTACAACATACAGCTATTGCTCGTAACAAAAAAAGAACTCCCCCCAAAAAAACCAAAAAAAGAAATAAAAAACCCACCACGGCAAAAGAACGTTGTCCCATGACAAATTCTTTAGAGAAAAGCAACCTCTGATAGGAAACCACCACACACATTACACACACACACACACACATATATATATATATATATATATATATATATATATATATATAAAATTTTATATATATATATATATATGTATATATATAATATTAGGAGATATATATATATACACATATATATATATAATTATATGTATATATAGATATATAGGGGAGATATATATATACACATATACATATATATATATATATATATAAAATATTATATATATAAATATATATATATTCAAACACACCACGCACGCACACACATACACACACACACACACACGCGCGCACTCGCTCGCAGTACACACACACACACACACACACACACACATAGGGAAATAAAAGAATGACAGCGCTGCTCTTGTAGCAAATCAGTCTCCTCCGCTAGGAGAAGAGCCCGACTTTCTCCCAGACAAAATATGCCAGAACAGAAAAGGCTATACGATACAATACAACACAAGGCAACAGTACAATAACAAAAGATAACTCTTACAAAACATCGCAGTCAACTACAATACATCATGAGGACAAATGACACTCAACTTGCACTACGCTGACAGCTTGAACCAAACTCAAAGAAGCACAGTTCTGGCATGAGACTCGACTGGTTCTAACGAGATGTTCTCGACACTAGAACCTGCTCAAAATAAACAATCCTCGACACACCTTCCAGTCAAAAATACACGCGCAAAAATAAGTCGACCCTTTCTCAACAATAGTCAGAACCGGAGATGTTTGCAATCTTTTCCTTTTTCTTTCATTACAAGGCAAGGGTAAAGGTGTTCCCGTAACCTCTGTGGTCGTAGGGGAGCGAGGCATCAGAGACCTCAACTTCTGTAAGAGGCCAGCATATTGAGGGCGGCGCCCATCTCCTCTCCCTCGCTGCTTTACCTTCCCTCAACCTAAAGAAGCAGGTACCCATTTACACCTGGGTGAACTGGGAGACTGTACTGAAGCCAAGGCGCGCAAACGGTCACCCATCCACTTGGTAACCACACTCGATACTGCTTAACCTTGGCTGGAGGAAAGCGAGTGCTGTGACCACTGAGCTATCCCGGCCCCCGTCTTTCATTACAAGACACATTAAAGGAGACAGGTCGAAAACAGTTTATCCAAGAGGGATGGATTTATTTTTGCTGTGGAAGACGTATGACATCGGTAGTCTTCCAAAATAACTGGTGCCTGACGAGTCTCCAGCCAGGCTTGGAACAGGCGCTGAAAGACGCTGGCAAAGCCACAGGTGCAGAACTTTAAAAAAAAATAGTTCTGCCACATAGTATACCATCTGGTCCAAATATGTTTTCTGTCCGTTTTCTTCAAAATTTTACAGATTTTTCCCCCTTGTTTACACTAACCCTATTCTTCAAGGATAGAGACTTCTTCAAGTTATTCACCTCTTTTGACAAGTCAGGGCTTTCAAAAATGAAAACACAATGTTGTAACGTGGTCTGGTACCTTGTCATCACAGACAGCGCCTGGGCTTTAACACAGTTCTTGATTAAACCATTGACGCTGGGGGCAACAGCAAAGTGAGAGGCTGTATGACCAGTGGATTTCTTTCCCACTCATGGAATTCCACTTTACAGCTTAGTCTTTAGTGATCGACTATGACTCTCTGACTAGGAGGCCTGACTCGCACAGTCCTGATTGTGCTGCAGCAGCCCTGGGGGCTGGTTGGCCTTTGGAGAACATCTCCAACGCTGACTGTCCTTATGCCCACTTGGCCGAGAGAGTGGGGATGTGCTGTGGGCAAGGCATCTCCACTATAATCAAATTTCTGCCCAGTTTCCAAAACAGCAGCTGCCTCCTCTGCTGTTTTGGAGGTCATCGTCGGACACGACGGACAAACATACAATACATCACAGACCCCATGAAGACTTATCTTTGACCTACGTGGATCAGCCGCCATGTTAACTGCTGACATAGATAGTTTGGATTCTCTGCCAAGAAGCGCGAACACTGGTTCCTGCAAACTTGTGCTCTGTCTTCTGTTCCTGATCATGTCTTTCCTGTGTCACAGCTGTTCTAACTTCTGGTTCTAAATGATTCTTTTGTTTCTCTAAGTCGGTGTAAAAAAAAGAAAGGAAAGAGAGAGTGTGTGTGTGGGGGTTTTGTGTGTGTGTGTGTGGTGTGTTTGTGTGTGTTGTGTGTGTGTGTGGGGTGTGTGTGTGTGTGTGTGTTGTGTGTGTGTGTGCGCGTGTGTACGTGTGTGGTTGTGTACACTTATTTCGCAAACACTAACCCTTTGGTATTTTAGAATATTTTTAAAAATTAATTTCTAGTGAAGTTCATTAGACTTAACAGTACATATATATAACAGAAAAAATGTGGGTGTGGGTGTGCGTGCGTGCGTGTGTGTGTATGTGTGTGCATGTGTATTTTTGTGTGTATCTGTGTGCATGCGTGTGTGTGTGTATTCGTGCGTGCGTGCGCGCGCGCGCGCTCGTGTGTGCACGTGCGTGTACACATATTTCGCAAACACTAACCCATTTGCGTACTAGCATATTTTTAGAAAGTGAATTTCCTGTGAAGCTAATTAGCTGTTTGACTTAACAAGGCAGCATTGGCTTCTATCCTGATTCGTGAAGATATTTTGATTTACTGAATTAATGACACTGAAAATAGTTGATCTCATACAAATGATCCATGATTTTCTGCCATTGTCCGCCCATCATAATTACAGCTAATGCCAGCCACACCCGACGCTGTTCCAGAATAAACACCTAGAGTGCATCGGTGGTCTAGAGGTAACGCGCCTGCCTAGAAAGCGAAAAGTCCGGGTCGGAAGTGTGCGGTGGTTTGTTCCCCGTTTGGGCCCGAAACTTGTCCCCCATCTATTAGACCATGGGTGGTGGTGGTCAGGGGACTAGTGTTTCGGATGAGGCGATAAACCGAGGTCCCGTGTGTTTCACAAAACTATTTAGCGCACGTAAAACAACCCACGGCAATAAGAGAGTTGTCCCTGGCAACATTATGTAGATAAAAGCTACTAGGGTAGGGAAACAAAATAGTGTAAAAAGAAATTTTAAAAATGGGTGGCGCTGCTCTTGTGGCGACGCGCTCTCCTCGGGGAGAGCGGCCCGAAATTCATGCAGAGAAATCTACCGTGACTTAAAGTGGCATGAATATAAATAAATAAATAAATAAATAAATAGAGCGCAACTCCACAGCCTTCCGAGACTGAAGCCTGCCCAAGAGTCTCCTCCTGTTGTTTAGCTAATGTTTTGATCATTTATATTCAATTTAATTTCATCTCTTCTGTCCTTGTTTTGTCTTGGTGTAGATGTTGTTAGTTCCGCAACTTAGACTTCATGGTGTCTATCGTATAATTATACATTTATGAATACTCCTGTCCAAGTGTCATTTTTCTCCTATTTGATTACCTCGTCTTATCTATTGACTACCGACATCATTCTTTGTGAACGTTATTTTCTGTTATGAACTTTGTATTATTACAAAGAAATTTAAAATGCCGCGAATCGCAAATATCGCTCCAACAGCGTAAACAATGAATCCATGTAAGCAACGGATAAACAAGAATATCAGCTTTATAATGTCACAAATTAATGCAGGCTTAACAAAATCAGTGTAGAGCAAATATTGATAAGCTGAATAAGTGATTAGGAAATCAAAGTTTTCTATGGGCTTCGTTGAACTTTACTGAAAATTCTCTCTCTCTCTCTCTCTCTCTCTCTTCTCTCTCTCTCTCTCTCTCTCTCTCTCTCTCTCCTCTCTCTCTCTTCTCACACAAAAACACACACACACACACACACACACCACACACAACACCACACACACTCACACACAAAACACACACTCACCACACACACACACACACTCACACACACACACATACACACACACACACACACACACACACACACACACACACATCAGTGTAGCTGTTTTGACATGATTGTTTTGGGTCAGTTGGGGATTATGTGTTTGTTGAACACATACCTATCTCTTTGGTTTTAAATAGTCATCAATATATCCTTATGGGGGTTATGTGCTTATTGAATATATATTTCCTCTCTTTAATCTTAGGGAGAAATTGTGTTATTGGTGGTGGTGGTTTTGTGTGTGGTAGTGTGTGTGTGTGGGTGTGTGTTTTGGGTGGTGTGTGTTGTGTGTGGGTGTGTGTGTGTGTGTGTGTGTGTGTGTGTGTTGAGAGGGAGGAGAGAGAGAGAGAGAGACGGGGAGAGAGAGGAGAGAGAGAGAGAGAGAGAGAGGAGAGAGAAGAGGAGGGGGGGTGGTGGGGGATTACTTTTTTAGTTTTGGCTTGTTTGGGTTTTGGTTTTTTCATTGTTTGTTTGGGGGTTTTTGTTTATTTGTTTTTTGTTTGTTTATTTTGTTTTGCCTTGGTTTGGTTTTTAGCGTGTTTCATGTTTGTTTTGATAGTCCCTAATCAGAGCAAAGGCGGGATGAAAAAAAAGTATGAGAATGCTTAGCTGTAACCCTTGAAAAATAAAGACTCATTCATTCGTTCGTTCATTATTCATTGATTGATTTATTTATTCATTCATTCTCTCTTCTCTCTCTCTTCTCTCTCAATTCCTCTCTCCTCTCTCTCTCTCTTTGAATGTTGTCTCTTCCTTTTTATGTTACTGTCTGTCTGCTCTTCCTCTGTGTCTCTGTCTCTCATCCTAGCTCTGTTCTTTACCCCTTTTAATAAAATTATTCAATTTCATTCAATACTTTGTTTTATTCCTTTCCTCACACCCTTTATGTTCTGTCTCTATTTGTTGGTTTATTTATATATATATTATATATTTATATATATATTTTATAATATAAATATATTATATATATTTTTATATTATACAACGCAGTAATCTATCTATACGAGATCAGGTTAATTTAATACTCCCCCTATCAAAACAAATGGGGTGATAAAATTTCCCTACATTTTTATTTTTATTCTATTTGCTTTTATATCATTATTTTTATTTTATAACCCTGGTTAGGGGGGTGAGGAAGAGAGAGAGAGAGAGAGAGAGAGAGAGGGGAGAGGGGAGAGAGGGAGAGAGAGAGGGAGGGAGGGGAGAGAGAGGAGGGAGGGGAGAGAGAAGAGAGAGAGGGAGAAGAGGAGAGAGGGGAGGGGAAGAGAGAGGAGAGGAGAGAGAAGAGAGAGGAGAGGCAAGACAATGACAAATTCTTTTATTTCGAGGATAATGAAAAACACATATTGCTTTTTACATCCCGTCCCCCCCCGTTTTGGGTTCATCTTAAAAATAAAACCCAATACTTATACAGTTCCCCCAAAAAAAAAAGGGAAATAACCCTTTAAAAAGCTCCCCCCCAACAACCACCCCCCCCCCCCAAAAACAAACAAAAAAAAAGAAAACCCTAAAAACCCAAACCCCCCCCCCACCCCCCAAAAAAAACCCAACCAAAACAAACAAATAAACAAAGAAAAGAAAAACCAAACAACAGAAAAGAAAAAAAAAGAGAAAAAAAAAGACAAACAACAACAACAAAACAAAAAACGAGCCAAGAAAAAAAAACACAAAAACCAAATTAAAAAAGTCTTTAAAAATAAAAATCTCCCCAAAGTAAAAAGGGACACATTGTTACCCATAACTATAAAAATATTGAAAAAGGGCATCATTAAAACTTATGTACAGAGGAAATCCCAATAAAGTATTGAAATAAAAATATAAACCTTTATCAGGGGTACATATAAATAACGAGACGATAAAAAGGGGAGAAAAAATACAGAGGATAGAG
>CM054140.1:64174195-64176695 GCA_028751875.1 Rapana venosa | reverse complement strand
AGAGGTACAGTGAAGAGAAACACAAGAATTAGAAGTAAGGAGAGAGGGGGAGAGAGAGAGAGAGAGAGGGAGAGAGGGGGGAGAGAGAGAGAGAGACGGGGGGAGAGGGGGCATTGAGCCGGTGGTGAAAGGCAAAGTTTATATTTCCCAGTGCATCTTAGTTCGCATGAACGAACACTTTAGAGAACCACAATGTTTGACATCAGTGTTGGTCACACGCTCTTACAGTGTGAGTTTTCAGACGCAAGATGAGATGGAACTTCCAGTGTAGCCTACACTCATACATGGACAGTTTCCCCTTGGCTGCATGAAACCACTTAAGCCACATGCATTGCCATTTTCCATGCTCATAATATATTCTTTAAGCAGCTTCACACGTTTCCAAGCACCATCCTTGTTTTCAGCCCAACACTCATCCACCACCGCACATTCCAATGTTCCAGAAACGAATTATTGAAGGATTTCATTGGGAATCCTGACAACCAGACAATCATCGATAGAGTGAGAGAGTCTTAAGACTGGGTGTTATCTTAGCTGCAGAAAATCCGAAAGACGTAAACGACTAGAGTCAGTGACAGTTTTAACGTACGAAAGCGGCAGGATTTTTTTAAAGACAGTTGTAAATTGGGTGATGATTGTTGTACATGATTCTCTTCTCAGTGAAGGACATTTTCTGCAAGAGGGACGTGTAAAATAAGTTGCTTTGAAAAGTCAGTTTAGATCTACTGTATTTTTTTAAGATCTGGCAAGAATACCGGGTTGACAGCTCATGTGAAAAAAACTCATAGCAGTCCACATTAGCGAGAAGAAAGCAGTTGCAGTATTTTTCAAGGAAGGCATCACAGTTCAAGATACGGCAAGTGGTGGAAATACATGTTGTCGAAAGGAGTCACTCGTCGATTGTAACTTCTACATTGCAAACTATACCAGAGGAATCAATGCTGCATCAATCGAGAAAAAGAAATGTTTCAGGCAAGAATATTTACTCTTTGTACTTTTTCAGTGGAAGAAGTACCGGTTCTGATTTACTTTTTTTGTTCCTTAGAATTTGTTTTTGACCATCAACGCTGCAATCACAGCCGAGTGTGGACATTTCAGGCACTCTTCAAATAATGCCTTTTACCTCCGTTTGTTCATACCTTGGAGTGCAATATATAGGACTAAATGGATTGAGTTATAAAGGGGAAAACCGCAAAAAGTTACCAGAAACATACAGAAGAATTTTCATTGCAACGGTTCTGATAACAATGTTGTAAAGCACAATTTTAGAAACAGAATTCATACAGAGAATATAGCAGAGCACATTTTGTAGATCCTTGAGAAACACCAAAATGTAACACTACAAGCAAGCCGACCATGCATTCACAGTAACTGCCTGTGCGTGGTCACAGAGACAAGACCACAGTAGACCTGATAATGCCAAAAGCGAACTCAAATCCAGATGAAAGAGCAGCATGACCAACAGAATCAGAAGCTACTGAAAGGTCAAGCGCAGAAGTTAAGAAGGTTCCCCTTCGTCAAAACCAATAAAGGGATCACGGATACCCTTCAAAAGGTAGGCAGTTTCGGTACTTTGCTAAATTCGGAAAACCGATCGAGGGTAATCTAGAGAAAATTGTTGATTTGCGAAGCACGCAGTCCTTTCACTTATCTTCCCGGGGGGAATTTGAGGTGTATAATTGCCCTTCAATTTCCTGAAGTGGTCAGAGTTCATTGTTCGAGTTTTCGTTAGTGGTTAGGAGATTAGATTAGGTTTTTTGTGGTGTGCTTTGTTTTTTTGGTTGGCCTCGTTTCTTTTTTTCAATTGAAGTTTAGCCCCAAGAACAATTTGTAAAAAACGAATAGAAGTACCAATTTGGAATTGACTCGCGAATAATCAGCTGAAGCACTGTACGAAAGCAAAGCACTGCAGAGTTTTAGTGAAAATAGATTGTGTCGTAGAATCAAGTCTATTTCTGTTGTATATTATTGTTTTTTTCCTTTCTTTTCCTTATTGTATTGCATGAAGTCAAGAGACGCATCCGCAATGAAATCGGGCCCTATACTGACCTTCAAACACTCGTCAGACAACGAAAACTGAAGTGGTTTGGTCATGTCACACGCTCCTCTGGTCTTGCTAAAACAATCCTACAAGGCACAGTGAGGGGAGGAAGAAGAAGAGGCAGACAAAGGAAGAGATGGGAGGACAACATTCGAGAGTGGACAGACATGGAGCTGAGAGACACCCTGAGGGTGGCCGAGAGACGAGAGGACTGGAGAAAGGTGGTTGACAAAGCTTCGAAGGCGCCCCAAAGGATTCGGAATCTGAGGGATCGGTGACGGTGACGGATACCACTTTTAATCAGAGCAGATTTCTTCGCATGACATTTGCGATGCTCTCCTCGGGGAGAGCACGTTGCCACATAAGCAGCGAGCGCCACCATTTTCTTCTTTTCGTGTCTGCATGTACATTTGTCTCCTTATCAGAATGGCTTTTTATTTTGCCTGGGACAACTGTCTT
>CM054140.1:64149195-64169195 GCA_028751875.1 Rapana venosa | reverse complement strand
CAAGAGGGACGTGTAAAATAAGTTGCTTTGAAAAGTCATTTAGATCTACTGTATTTTTTTAAATCTGGCAAGAATACCGGAATTGACAGCTTCAAGTGAAAAAACTCATAGCAGTCCCACATTAGCGAAAAAAGCAGTTGCAGTATTTTTCAAGGAAGGCATCACAAGTTCAAGATACGGCTAAGTGGTGACAACATGTTGTCGAAAGAGTCACTCGTCGATGTAACTCTACATTGCAAACTATACCAGAGGAAACAATGCTGCATCAATCGAGAAAAAAGAAATGTATCAAGGCAAAATATTTACTCGTGTACTTTATAGTGGAAGAAGGACCGTTCTGATTTACTTTTTTTGTTCCTTAGAATGTGTTTTTGACACATACGCTGCAAGCACTGCGAGTGTGTCATTTCAGCACTCTGCAAATAATGCCTTTTACCTCAGTTGGTTCATACCTTGGGAGTGCAATATATAGCCTAAATGGTTTGAGTTAGAAAGGTGAAAACCGCAAAAAGTTTACCAGAAACTACAGAAGAAATTTTCATTGCAAACGGTTCGATTACCAATGTTGTAAAGCACTCATTTAGAAACAGAATCAAAAAGAGAATATAGCAGAGCACATTTTGTAGACCTGGAGAAACACCAAAATGTAACACTACAAGGCAAGCCACCAGCATTCACAGTAACTTCCTGTCGTGGTCACAGAGACAAGACCACAAGTAGACTGATAGCAAAAAGCCGAACTCAAATCCCAGGTGAAGAGCAGCAGATGACCAAACCATAATCAGAACTACTGAAAGTCAAGCGCAGAAGTTAAGAAGGTTCCCCTTCGTCCAAACCTCCAATAAAGGGATCACGGATACCCTTCAAATGGTAGGCAGTTCGGTACTTGCTAAATTCGGAAAACCGAATCGAGGTAAACTAGAGAAAATTGTAGATTTGCGAAGCACGCAGTCCTTTCACTTAGCTTCCGGGGGAATTTGAGGTGTATAATTGCCCTTCAATTTCCGGAAGTGGTCAGAGTTCATTGTTCGAGTTTCGTTAGTGTTTAGGAGATAGATTAGGTTTTTTGTGGTTGTGGCCTTGTTTTTTTGGTTGGCCTCGTTTTCCTTTTTTTTCAATTGAAGTTTACCCCAGAACAATATGTAAAAAACGAATAGAAGTACCAAATTGGAATTGACCGCGAAAAATCAGCTGAACACTGTACGAAAGCAAAGCACTGCAGAGTTTGAGTGAAAATAGATTGTGTCCGTAAATCCAAGTCTATTTCTGTTTATATATTGTTTATTTTTCCTTTCTTTTCCTTATTTGATATTGCATGAAGTCAAGAGACGCATCCGCACTGAAATCGGGCCCTATACGACCTTCAACACTCGTCAGACAACGAAAACTGAAGGGTTTGGTCATGTCCACCTCCTCTGGTCTTGCAAACAATCCTACAAGGCACAGTGAGGATGAAGAAGAAGAGGCAACTAAGAAGAGATGGGAGGACAACATTCGAGAGTGCAACAGACATGGAGCTGAGAAGAACCACCCTGATGTGTGGCCGAGAGACAGATGACTGGAGAAAGGTTGGTTGACAAAGCTTCGAATGGCGCCGCAAGGATTCGGAAGCTGAGGGATCGGTGACGTGACGGATACCAATTTTAATCAGAGCGAGATTCTTCGCATACATTTGCGATGCTCTCCCTCGGGAGAGCACGTTGCCACATAAGCAGCGAGCGCCACTCATTTTCTTCTTTCGTGTCTGCATGTACATTTGTCTCCTTATCAGAATGGCTTTTTTATTTTGCCTGGACACTGTCTTCTGCCTGGTTTCTTTTTACGCGCGCACAATCGTACATTTTTTAGTTGTATAAGTTGCATAACCTCACCACCCGAACTATCCCTTAGTCTAGTAGACCTTCGGGGCACCACTGAAGACTTGCAGCCAGCTCCTCCACTCCTCCGGTTTTTTCAGCTTTCGTACAACTCGTTCCACCTCCAGTCAGTCCTCCACTCTCTGATTTGTCACTTCCCATCATTTCTCTGTCTTCCTTTCTTCATCTCCCCCTTGTACGTTCCCTGTAGTAGGACAGTCTTGCCAGTCAATGTTTCGTGTGACTGCCCGTAACCCTTCAGTTTGCGTTTATTTTCACGAAGTGTGACTCTTGATTTGACCAGATGTCATTCTACAAGTTACACTGATTTACTCTAAAAACCCGTTATGGCATTTGACAAGAAGGGAACTCCTCAAAAAAAAAACGCAAAGAACCCCCCTCCAAACAAAACCACCCACCAGACACCTGAGTAGAGACCGGAAAAAAAAACACACTAACGATAACCCCATAAATTAAATCACGCAAGCACGAACTAACTATCTACCACGCTATACCACCCTTCACCACCCCTGATACATATTAAGCACTTCAACAACAAAATATCAACTCACCGAGCCCCCGCCCCAGCCCCGCCCCTCCCCCCTAACCAAAAAGCGATATAAAGCGCGAATACTTCATTCACTTCATTGCAGGCAGGTTCAGGCAATTCGAAGTGCTCAGCTTTATTCCTTCATTTGGGGACAAGTGGAGCCCACTAGCTGTCAGCGTGGCCCAGCCCTCCCATGATACGTAAGTACAGGCAGGTCATCGTCCTGATTGAGCTCAGATGACATCACTCTCTCCTCCACGCTCTCTCTCTCTCTCTCTTCGCTCTCTCTCTCTCTCTCTCTCTCTCTTTGTCCGCTGTCCTCCTGTCTGGCTCGGGGGTGGTCTGTCTGTAATCTCTATCGGTCGTCTGCTCTCTTTTCTATCTTCCCTTCGGATGAGACTATAAACGGGCCCCTGTCGATCGCATGCAGAACAGCTTGGCGCACACGTTAAATCCTGTTCCGCTGTTCGAAAGAGAAACCATTGTGTCCGGTGAACAAATGACAACTGTATAAAACCGCATACACACCATAAATTTTTTTAAAGACATTCTGACGCTTTGATTGTTGCTTTACAAGCTTCATCGCTATATAAATCCATACATTATTATTATTATTATTCTTATGAAATTATTATTATCTCTCCTCTCTCTCTCACTCACATCCTCTCTCTCCTCTCTCTCTCTCGCTCTCTCTCTCTCTCTCTCTCTCTCTCTCTCTCATCTCTCTCCTGAAGTCTGAAGTCTCTCTCTCTCTCTCTCTCTCTCTCTCTCTCTCTCTCACACAAATCCTTTTTCTGTCTATGTCTCTCTCCTCTCTCTCTCTCTCGCTCTCCTCTCTCTCTTCTCTCTTCACCAAATCACTTCTGTCCTGTCTACCTGTCCTCTCTTCTCTCATCACAAAATCTCTTTCTGTCTGTCTATCGTCTGTCTGTCTGTCTGTCTCTGGCTCTCTCTCTCTCTCTCCTCTCTCTCCTCTCTCCTCTCTCTCCTCTCTCTCTCTCTGAGAACATTCTTAAGCAAGCAACAACGTACCCTTGCCACATATTGTTCAAAGGCCCAAATGATGAGTAAACGCAGAGTTTTGTCTATACCTTTTATTCTTCATTTTAATTAACAAAAGGAAAAACCATATTGCTCCAGCAACTTATCGAATACCTTACAGTTTTGATATGTACTCAAAATGGCTAATTTTTCTTAGACATCATCTCTATACTGCGATTGGGTTTAGGTTGATGTAAGTTATATAATAAATAGAATATATTTTGTTTTTTCCTTCTCTAATCAATCATAAAATCATAACGAATTTGTAATATTTGCTTGCCAAAAATATGGATGAAACCTTTGTTCATCCCAAGCCCAAACAATGTATGGGCCGCCAAGGCCATACACATTAAATTTATTTCAGAGGTTCAGAGTTCTCTCTCTCTCTCTCTCTCTGACTCCTATTCTCTCATCTTCTTCATGTCACTCTATCTCCTTCCTATCTTCCTCTCTCATCGATTCTCATCCAATCACCTAGAACTTCCCTCTCATCTCTCTCCTCCTACATCTAAATCATTCCTCTTCTTCCATTTCAAATCTCACATCACACCACCGTCTCTCTCTCTCCATCTCTCTACTCAATCTCTGAATCTCTCTCTCTCTCTCTCTTCTCTCTCTGCTTAAATCTCTCTCTCCTCTCACTCTCCTCACTCTTCTCTCAGAATCACTCTCACTCCACTCCTACCTCCTCTCTCTCCATCTACACTGTCACACATACTCTCTCATCTCGTATCTCTCTCAGACTCTCTCACCCTTCACTCACTTTCTCTCGTCTCTCTACTCGTGGCTTACTCGCACATCCTCTACTATGACTCTCTCCCCTCACCACTCTCTCACACTCTCTACATCATACACAACACACGCCGCACACAAAACACACACACACACACACAACACAGGCAACGATAACAAAAAAACACACACACACACACATCCTCGCAAGCATACACTACGAAGAAGACAGTACGAGAGAAAAAATATGTATTGATCACCCTTTTCTGCTTTGTTTGTTTTGTTTTGTATTGTTTTCCCCCGTGGGAAGCCGGGGGCCTGTCAGTACATAATACCATCCCACCCTCTGGAAATTCTGTGCTAGGCAATTCCCTTCTTGCTATCCCACTCTTTGTTTCTGCTCGTCCTTTGCTTCCTGTCACCCCCCACTTGGTCTGTTTTCTCCTTCGCTGTCGCTTTTTCTCCTGGGCCCAATTTTCCAGAAAGATTTAAGAATAGCGACAATTCTCTCACCACCGAAGTCGGATGCCGCAGGGCCGACTTGTCAGGCGCTTTAACGGCAGCGAAATGCATTTTCGCTCATAATGGACGACAACAATAGTTGCTGTCTGAGCGTTCGGATGATGAAGTTTGTTTTGGTTGGTTTGGTTGTTTGCTGGTTGGTTGTGGTTGGATTTTGGTTGGTTGGCTTGCTGGTTGGTTGTGTGGTTGGTTGGGTTTGGTTGGGCTGCTGGGTTGGTTGGTTGGATGATGGCTGGTTGGTTGGTTGGCTGCTGTTGGTTGGTTGGTTGGTGGTTGGTTGGCTTGGTTGGTTGGTTGGTTGGCTGTTGTGGGTTGGTTGGTTGGTGGTTGGCTTGGTTGGTTGGTTGGCTGCTGGTTGGCTGGTTGGTTTGGATGTTGGCAGTTGGTTGGATGGCTGGTTGGTTGGTTTGGGTTGGCTGGTTGGTTGGCTGGTTGGTTGGCGATGTTGGTTGGTTGGCTGGTTTGGTTGGTTTGTTGGTTGGTGGTTGGTTGGTTGTTGGGTGTTGGGCTGGGTATGGCTTGGTGCCTGGTTGTTTTCAAAGTGGTGTGAGAAGTTGAGCAATGGGCAGACACTGGATTGCAGTGAATCTTGATCATTGGTTGTTTGGTGTTTCTTGGGTAAAAAAAAAAGGTAGTTTTTGATCCTTTTTCCTGTTTACTAGTATCTGAAACCTCTTTTTCTCTGACTGTACTTCGTTTATGCCAGGGCAGATTAACCATAAATAAAGGAGTCCATGGGACGGAGGCAAAAGAGGAAATGGATCGATTTTGGAAAAAAAACAGTGCCAAGACATTGAAAGAGAACAGCCTAGAAAAACAATAGCAAGAAAGCATATCAGCTGGTGAAAGACCTGACTAGCACAAAACAGGTAAAGTTTAACACAAGACAAAAATGGGAAGTGTCTCACTGACCGACCAGGATATTTCTGAACAGATGGACAGAATACTGCTCCGACCTGTATAACAGAGAACTGCAGAGATCCAGAAGTCCTTAATGTTCCCGCAAGCAAAGACACAGACCATTCACCCTAACCCCGAGAAGAAGTGGAAACAGCATCAGATCGTGAAAAAGGGGAAGTCATGCAGGGGCGACAGCATTACAGCTGATTGGGTTCAAGCTGGAGGAAGCAATGAATCACGCCCTACTAAGAGAATATCAACAAGATCTGGCAGCAGGAAAATGGCCAACAACCAGGGACACAGACACTCATCATCACCCATCCCAAGGAAAGGAAATCTACCAACAATGCCATAATTACCAGCACAATCAGCCTCATAGTCCACACAAAGCAAGGTCATGCTGCAGATAATATTGAATAACTGAAGCACATGCAAGACCAACATTGCTCGAGGACAAGCAGGTTTCAGAGCTGGGCGCAGCACAACCGAACAAGATTATTCAACCTCAACTACTATGTGAGCGTACCTTTCAACATCAACAGACTATTAACCAACGTATTAATCGATTTTAAGAAGGCATTTTGACAGGTGTGGCATGCAACCTTTGTGGTCAACCATGAATTTGTACAGCATCAATGCAAACAGATCAAGTCATCAAACAGCTGTAGCGAGGCCACCAGTCAGTGTACTACAACAACAACATTGGAGAATGTTTCGAACAACAGTTGGAGTAATGCAGGGCTGTCTACTCTCACCATTCTTTTCAACATCTTCTTGAGAGAAATCATGGCTGATGCACTGGAACATCATGAAGGATCAGTCAGCATTGGTGGCAGAAACGATCACAAACCCTCCGCTTCGCAGAAGACAATGATGGAATAGCAGATCAGAAAAAGAGCTTGTCACCTAACGAGAACACCAGAAGAAGGCCTCCAAAACATACGGCATAGAAATCAGTGCAGAGAAACCAAACTGATGACTAATAACACCAACGCATTAGCACTGATGATCAGGGTTAATGACCCAGAAGCTGAAACATTTCCAAATCATCAAGTACCTGGAGCCATATATCAGAAAGGGATCCAAGCCAGAAGTAGTATGCTAGACTGCACAGCGAATAACAGCACTGTCAAAACTAATACCATCTGGAGAGATTAAGAATATCTCACATAATCCAAGAATCAGACTAATGCGCTTCCCTTTCATAACCCATATTCTGTATGCCTGTGAATCATGGACCCTGACGCAGATTTGGAGAGAAGAGAACAGGCGTGCAGATGAGATGTCTTCGGAGACTTCCTTGGCAACTCCTACAAAAAGACCACTAAGCAACGAAATCGTGCATAACGAGCATCCAGTAAACCATTGGTCCTATGAGAACCTTTAAACGATCGTGAACAAGCGTAAACTTAAATGTATGGGCATGTCACACAGATCCAAAGGCATGGCAAGACAGTTTTAAACAAGGCCCTGTCCAAGGAGGAAGAAGAAGAGGCCAGCCCAAGGAAAGCTGGATATAACATCAGCAAAAGGACGGGCCCTAGAACTCAACAAAACCCGAGAAAGGCAGAACAGAGAGGGAATGGAGGGAACGGGTTTTTGATCTTTGAGGTGCCCCACGGTCGTAACTACGGACAGATAGATAGATAATTAACATTTTGGTGTGTGTGTTGTGTTGTTGTGTGTGTGTGTGTGTGTTGTGTGTGTGTGTGTGTGTGTGTGTGTTGTGTGGGTGTGTGGGTGTATGGGTGTTGGGTGGGGGTTGTGTTTTGGGGGGCGGGAAGTACGTGGTGTTGTGTGTGTGTGTGTGTTGTGTGTGTGTGTGTGGGGTGTGTGTGTGGTGTTGTGTGTGTGTGTGTGTGTGTGCGCGTGGTGCGCGTGCGTGCGCACGCAAGTGTGTGTATGTATGTGTGTGTGTTTCGGGGAGGGGTGCATGTACCTACCTACGCACGCACGCAAGCACACACACAAGTATATTTGTTTGTTTTTGTTGTTTTTTGTTGTTGTTTTTTGGGGGAGGGGCAGGCAGACGTACCTGTTTATGCATGTAAATAGGGGTAGGCCTACAGAAAAGCTTCTTTTCTTTGTCTGCCTCTTTTCCACACTTCTCACCGTCCTCCTCCCCCTCCTTTTTTTCTGCTTCTTCTTCTCCTCCTCCTCCCCTTCTCCTCCACCCCCCCTTCTCCTCCTCCTCCTTTTTTCTCCTCGTTCTCTCCCTCCTCCTCCTTCTCCTCTTCCCCTATATCCTCCTTCTCCTCCTCCTCCACCCCCTTCGCTCCCCCCTTCTCCTTCTTCTTCTCGCTCTCCCTCCTTCTTCTCCTCTTCCTCTATATCCCTCTTCTTCTCCTCTCTCCTCCCCCTCCTTTCCTTTCCCCTTCCTTTTTCTCTTTCTTCTTCTCGTCCTCTCCCTCCTTCTTCTCTTCTATATCCTCCTCCTTCTCCTTCTCCACCTCCTTCTTCTCCTTCTCCTTCTTCTCGTCCTCTCCCTCCTTTCTCTTCTTTATTTCCCCCTCCTTCTCCTCCTCCTTTTCTTTCTCCTTCTCCTTCTTCCCCTCGTCCTCTCCCTCCTTCTTCTCTTTTTTTCCTCCTCCTTTTCCACCTCCTTCTCTTCCTCCTTCTCCTTCTCTCGTCCTCTCCCTCCTTCTTCTCCTCTTCCTCTATATCCTCCTTTTCTCCTCCCCCCCTTCTCGTCCTCCTTCTCTTCCTCCTCTTCCTTCTTCTCTTTCTTCTTCTCGTCCTTCCCTCCTTCTTCTCTTCTTTATCTCCTCCTTTCCTCCTCCTTCTCTTCCTCCTTCTTCTTCTTTCTCGTCCTCTCCCTCCTTCTTTTCTTCTTATCCCCCTCCTTCCCCTTCTTTCCCCCTCCTTTTTCTTCCCTCCTTCTCCTTCTTCCTCTGTCCTCTCCCTCCTTCTTCTCTCTTTATCCTCCTTCTCTCCTCCTCCACCTCCTTCTCTCCCTCCTTCTCCTCCTTCTTCCTCTCGTCCTCTCCCTCCTTCTTCTCTTCCTCCTTTTCCCCCCTCCTTCTCCCTGGCTTCATATCGTCGTACAATCTTAACAATCTACCGGTACATGTTTATCCCCCTCATACGCGAACTTTCCGATTTGTTTTTTGGTTTTTGTTTCGCGGACTAAACTTGAAAACATCTAGAAAGACCACGCATAGACCTTCGCTTCATAAAGGGCAGCTTTGCAAGACAAACTTTTCCCGTTAGAGATTTGAGGGGGGAAGGAGGGGGGTGGGGGGGGGGGGGGGGGGGGGGGGTGCGAAAAAACAAAACAAAACAAAAACTAAAGTGCAGGGAGATTTTCACAAACGTTTCACGTTCGTTGTTTTCAGCTGCTCGCTTTTGGACTGAAAGAAAATCTTTTTCTTCTTCTTTTTTTTGGTAATCGGTTTCGTTTCGGTTCGAAAAATAGTTTGTTATTCTTACTTTTAAAATCTAGTTTCCATCGAATTCAAGACTGAGTCTCTCTGTCTCTCTGTCTCTCTCTCTATCTCTCTCTCTCTCTCAATACCAGCAACAGGGCAACACGTGACAGCCCCCCTCCAGACCGGCAAACGGGAAGGAGGTCCCTTCTGCCCGACTCGCCAGGCAAGTCACCTGTACCATCCTCTGCTCGCAGCAAACGGCAGACTGGTGACAGCAGCGACAGGAGACTGCGTTACAGCAGTTTCAAGAAGACATAGGACAGGCTTGACCATCCAAGTCGTTTAACGTTTTTAAATTATAAAGTTGAAAATTTGCACAATAAACTGAAAGATTTTCCCTTTTATACACTATGTAAATAGATTTGATTTTATATGCCCTCACAGAGACTTTTTTTTGTTTCCACATTTGATTACAGCTTATATTTTGGATTATTATCAAGTTGTGGCTTGCAAAAAAACCCTCTCATCACCATGGCAGGAATTCTGGAGGAGTTTTTATTGCTAGTGCTTTAGGAGTTTAGATAAATATGTAGAAGAAATTATGCTAGATTGTATAATACAATTGCTTTAAGATAAATAAAAGTTTATTTAACTTAGATAAAGATGTTATTTGCTAGCTTGCTATGTTGCTCCGGAAGGAAGCCCTGTTTATGAGAAAAGATGGTTAAAAATGGTATATTTTTTAAATAGAGGAAACACTTGTACAATACTTCGAAAAGGACACCAGTATCTTATGATTATGGGAGACTTAAATGCGAGGACAGGTCATGAACAAGCTGACCATGAAGAAATGACAAATTATATTAGAGATCTAGAATTGATAGTATGGATGACGAAGTTTGTGGGCGTTTCTCGAAGATGGTATAATTAACAGTTTTGGTAAATCATTTTAGATTTATTTTTTATGTTTGATATGGTTATTTTGAATGGCGGCTGTGAAGGAGATAAAGAGGGTAACATACTTTTGTATCTCCTAACGGTTGCAGTGTTATCGATTATTTTCTTGTTCCGTGTCATATGTATCAAGTTTCGATTTGTGCATTGGAGACTGTGTTGATTCGTGGCATCTTCCAGTTGAAACAACATGGAAAGATGCCTACGATTGTACTGAAACACAGGATACAGAGCAAAGGGGTGAAAGAAAATCATATGGTCTGACAGAATGCTGAGACATACAAAAATGAGCTGAACACTGTTGAATTTCTCGAAAGTATACAGAAAGCTTTTAACTCATTGCCGACTGATATAAATGAAGTGTAGAATATTTTGTAATGCCTTTATGTGGGGCAGCTGCATGCATGGTCCGAAAAGTTGGTGGAGGGAAAAGGAAATGTAATGACTGGTTTGATAACTGAATGCAAACAAAAGAACAAAAGTAAAGAGGTTTACTAAAAAGATTTCAGCGATGTCAGAAAAAATCATGATAAGTTAGAGAAAAGGGAGTTATACACTACAGCGCGAAAAGAATATGTCAAATTAAGAAAACTAAAGAACAGGAATTTGAACTGAATATATTGGAAAAACGGGAAAAATTCCTTAAGGGACGCCAAACATTTTGGTCTATAATTAGGTCTGTGAATCGAAAGGCTCTTGTATATAATAACATATCTATTCAAGAATGGTTGATCACTTCTTCACGTTTTAACAGCTCGAGATAGTGAACACAGATGGATATATATGAAACGAAGAGATGATGTTTTCGAACCATTGTTTAATGATCCTATCAAGAAAATGAAGTTATTGCCGGTATCCAGCATTAAAAACAAGAAAAGTGCTGTCCAGACAAAATAATAGGCGAAATCTAAAAAACGCCAACTCGATTGTTTTTTTCCTTCCTAACTCCACTCTTCAACGATGTTTTTGAAAGAGGTGTTTTCCCCCTTTGGAGTGGGCCAAGTCTATAATTATTCCTATTTACAAAAAAGGCGACAGCACTAAAACAGACAATTATCGTGGTTTAGCCCTCACTAGCATCGTCAGCAAAATATATACTTATATTTTGAATAAAAGGTTAACTAGATGGGCTGAAGAGAATGAAAAATGCTTGAAGAACAAGCAGGTTTTCGAGCAAATTATAGTACTACTGATCATATATTCACCCTATACTCTATTGTTCAAAAATACTTGCAATCAAATAAAAAAACCTATTTGTTGCAATTGTCGATTTCGTAAGGCGTTCGATTCTGTTAATCGTAATATCTTATGGGCTGTTCTGCGTAAAAAATGAATAAACGGTAAATTATATATGGCACTAAAGGGGTGTATTTTAAATCAGTATTAGCATTGTTACGCGCAGGATATGATTATTCGGGAAAATTTCGAATGTCCAAAAGAGTGAAGCAGGGGTGTATATTAAGTTTCCCCAATTATTTTCTTTTTTTTAAACGAATTAGCCGTTGAATTAAACAAAAAAAGGAAAACATGGTATTCATTTATCTCAGGAGCAATGGAGTATTTTACTACTATTTGCGATATATGATTCTCGTCTGACACGGTACTTTGTTTACAAAACCAGCTAGATATATTTAAAGGAAGAGGCAGATCGCCTAGATTTATCAGTCAATATGGAAAAAACGAACATCATGATTTTTAGAAGGTGGACATTTATCAGTGCGTGAAAAATGGTTTTATGGGAAAAGCTGAAGTTAAAGTCGTGAATTCTTATAAGTACCTAGGATGACATTTTCAACGAAGCAAGTTTGAAAGTTGCATGGCGTGAATGTTGCCGGAAAGGGAAAAAAGTGTAATCGAAAACTTAAAACGTACGAAAGCTGAATTCAGTAGATTGTTCTTTATTTTGGAAATTGTTTGAAAGTTCAAATGAACCTTTTACTTACATATGCATCTGAAATATGGGGACTTACTGTTAATCCACAAATAGAAAAAATACATACATATCTATCAAACGTTTCTTAAATGTCCCAATCCATTCGTCAAAAAACTGTATTATATGGAGAAAACGGAAGATATCCTTTAAACATCAAACGTCTTTAATGTATTAAAAAACTGGCTAAAACTACTGAAACTTCCAGGGTCACGTTTATGTGGGAGTCTTATGACATGATGGTTATACAATGGAGCGGTAAGAAGAATTGGGCATATCAAGTTAAAAAGTTTTTATCAGAACATGGTTTTGGAATCGTGTGGTTGTCTCAGGAAGTAGGTTAGCGAGTATGGGTTATTTCTGAATTTAAAGACAGACTCATTTGTTCATTTAAACAAAATTGGCACTCGACATGGAAAGTAAAGATAAAAACTGCTGGGTTTTTTTTGTTTTAATGTGCTTTTCAAGCGAAAAAAAATATCTTCGAATAGTCACTACAAATGGCATCGACTAATTTATGCAAGATTTCGACTAAGAACACTGGCTTCAATGCAAACAAAAGATGGTTTAACCTGAGACGTCCCACACAGTTCCCATGCCCTATGTGTGGTTTATATTCTTGATGATGAAGTGCATTTCCTGTTTCATTGTCAATCATATGTTTCCCTACGTGAAAAACTGTGGTGTTCTCAATCTAGAAGCTTTCCGAAGCAATTTTTTCTATCTTATCGTCCGATGATGATATTGTGATCAAATCGGGTTTCAAAGTTTATTGCTGAAGCACTGAAATTAAGACAATTACAGCTAAGTTCCAATTAGCTTAACATTTGTGACTAAACTAAAGTAACATTTATATTATGTAAACTCCAGCATTTTGTGAAACACATTTAAAAAAACATTTATAATTTTGCTGTAGTCCCCCAGCAAGAAAATTTTTGAAAATTTACATACATGTCAATGGATGGTCTTTAATATAGCATTCTAGAATGTTCTTTTTATTATTTTAGTTATTGCTTATTGGTTTCTTATTTTTTCATCCTGTATTACTTTGTGTTCATTTTGAAACTGATTTTACGTCACGCTTAAAGTCGTATCCGTTCATAAGAGCTCATTTTTGGTTTTTGGTTTTCGTTTCGTTAAATGCATCATGTGATTTTTCTTGTATTTTGTTTATTTACAAAAGAAAGTCGTGTATAACCCCCCTTGTTAATAAGGCACCTTTGGCAATGACAATAAATTGGGCAAAGCGTCAAAGCGTCAAAGCGTCTCTCTCTCTCTCTCTCTCTCTCTCTCTTGTCTCTCTCTCTCATCTCTCTCTCTCTCTCTCTCTCTCTTCTCTCTCTCTCTCTCTCTCCCTCTGTTTGTATGTGGTTGTGTTGTGTGAGGTGTGTTGTGTGTGTGTGTGTGTGTGTGTGTGTGTGTGTGTGTGTGTGTGTGTGTGTGTGTGTGTGTGTTGTGGTGTGTGTGAGATAGAGAGAGAGAGAGAGTGTGTGTGTGTATGAGTATTGAGTATTTCTTTTGAGTATTGGGCTTATTAAGATGTATCCCTACGGGCCGGGGACTGGATGTAAAAATAAAAAAAGAGAACATGGGTGCTTATTCATTATCCTCGAAATAAAAGAATTTGTCATTGTTATTCTCGCTCTCTCTCTCTCTTTCTCTCTCTCTCTCTCTCTCTCTCTCTCTCTTTTCTCTCTCTTTCCTCTCTCTCTCTCTCTCTCTCTCTCTCTCTCTCTCTCTCTCCTCTCTCTCTTCTCTCTCTCTCTTTTTCTCTCTCAAAGATATCGCATTTGCGGGAGAAAGTTATGTGTTGAAGATTTTATTCCTGATATCTCATTTAATCGCAGAGCGAAAACGTCTTTGGTAAGATTAACTGTGAAATATTTGTTTTCAGTTGTTGTTGTTGGGTGAGGAGGGGGAGGGGGGGTAGGTTGTCTTGGGTGTTTTTTTCAATAATTGATGTCACGATGACCGTAGCTTTTTCAAGGTAAATTTTCTTTACCGTTTTCAAGAGATTGCGCCGATGGTATGAAGTTGATAACTGGGTGATGTAAGTTATCACACACATGCGCACACACAAACACACACATATACACACACAGATCTATCTGTTTCTGTCTGTCTCTCTGTCTCTGTCTGTCTGTCTGTCTGTCTGTCGCTCTCTCTCTCACCCTCTCCTCTCCTCCCTCTCTCTCTCTCCCTCTCTCTTCTCTCTCTCTCTCTCCCCCTTCTCTCTCTTCCCCCTTCTCTCTCCCTCTCTCTCCCCCCTCGCTCTCTCTCCCCCCCTCTCTCTCTCCCACTCTCTCTCTCTCTCTCACTCTCTCTCTCTCTCTCTCTCTCTCTCTCTCTCTCTCTCTCTCTTCTCTCTCTCTCTCTCTCTCTCTCTCTCTCTCTCTCCGGATGAGGGCCTGGTGTAAAGAAGCCACCGGCTTGTCCAAGTACTCTCAAAAAACATTCGAGATCTCTGTTTGTGTGTGTGCGTGCGTGCGTGCGTGATGTGTGTGTGTTGTGTGCGTGCGTGCGTGCGTGCGTGCGTGCGTGCGTGCGTGCGTGCGTGCGTGCGTGCGTGCGTGTGTGTGTGTGTGTGTGTATTATACACGTTTGCGCACGCACATACACATACACGTGTATATATGTATATGTCTTCCACACCTGACTCGCCATCTCAACTCTGGCCTTCCCTTCCACTGCTCACATCTCTACCATCATCCCCGTCCTCTTTCTCTGATAGTCACCCTCACTCACCACAGTCATCTTCAACCTCTCTGCCTCCCTCAAGCCTTCTTCACGTCTGTTTTCTTAATGCGCAGTCTGCTTGCCCAGATGGTAAAGCCGACCTTCTTTCTGATTTTATGTCTGAACAGAACATCGATCTCATCTTTCTCACAGAAACCTGGCTTAACCCACAAGGTCATGAACCTAAGATTAAACAACTGACACCACCTGGCTGTACAACTCTTTCTTTCCCCCGACCTTCCCGTGGAGGTGGCATTGCCATAGATTTACAAAGACACACTGCATCCAGCTCTTTCTTTCTGCCACTCTTTACCTTTCTCACCTGAATCTTTTGAAGTCTAAACTCAACCTCACCTTACCTGGCCATTTTATTACTTTCTGCGTCTTTACGCCCACCTCCCAGCCGTAAGAACAAACTGACATCTTCAGTTTTCCATCAAGAGTTTCAATCTCTCCCCGATCACTACATCTCTCCCCAGAAAGCTTATCATCCTTGGTGACTTTCATTTTCACTTCGACAACCAGTCTTCTCCTGATGTCAAGCGTCTTTCTCTTTCTTTGTCAAATCACTCTCTTTCCCAGCTGGTGAATGAAGCAATACACAGATCAGGTCATATCAGGACTGGCTCATCACTGATGTTTCACAAGATCTTGTCACCTCTGTCTCCGTCACTGACCAACTGCTTTCTGATCATTCTGCATTTTTTCTTCTTAAACATTGCAAAACCTATCAAAAGATGAAGTGCATCACCCGTCGAACCGCAAGGCTATTGACATTCAAACTTTCTCTTCCAAGCTCTGAACGCCTATCACAAACCCTGAAGACACTGACCCTTTCTAAACACTATAACGCTATTCTCAGCCAACTTCTTGGATGAGCATGCACCTCCCACTGACATTATTCTGCCGTGATGAGCCTTTTCGCTCCATTGGTACAACCATGAAATTTCGGTTGGCAAGCGAACGCCGAAAACTAGAACGGCGATGGCCAAAAAATAAAACAATGAAATAAACAAACAACTCTTTCGAAAAAAACCCTATCAAAGTCAAAACCATTAACCACTCAGCCAAGACAAATATCTGATCTTGCTCAAAGTTCTCAAGCAACATCCATGGAATCTTTTTTTCCTCACCTCAACTCTTCTTGGATCTGCAAATACAAGCCCTCTGCCTACTGTCCACAGTCACTCTGGACTTCCTTATATATTTTCTCCGTTCTTTTCTGACAAAGACCGTAACATTCGCTCCAGACTAGATCAGACTCCCTTCCAACCTGTACCTCCTGATCCCCAATTCACTGGCACTCTTCTCTTTTCCTTTCAGCCAAAAAGTGAGGAAGAAATCAGGAAAATTCTAAATGAAACGACCATAAAATCATGTGATCTTGATCCTATGCCTGCTTCACTTTTCACACAGTGCCTTCCGCAGCTTATACCAACTATCACGAAGATTGTAAACTCATTCTCTCTCTTCGGAATTTTTTCTCACATCTCAAACTGCAATAGTTCACACCTCTACTCAAAAAGCATCGACCTCGACCCTAACAATCTGAAGAATTACAGGCCTGTTTCTAACCTACCTTTTATCTCTAAAGTCCTTGAAAAAGTAGTTCTGAACCAACTCAACAGCCATCTTCATCAATAGTCTCCTTCCTATTTCAGTCTGCCTATCGCGTACCATAGCACTCGAAACCACCCTAGTCCACATCTTAAACACGCTTCTCAACGCTTTGACTCAGGGGAAATCTACTTTCCACTCTTCTCGATTATCTGCAGCATTTCGACACTATAGACCACTCATCCTCTCAGACTCAAAAAACGTTTGGTATCAAGTGCCAAACCCTTACCTGGTTAGTTCATACCTCATGACCGATTCCAGCTAGTCACAGTAAGCAAAATTCAATCCATTCCTGTCAAACTGAATGTTGATTCCCACAGGGATCAGTTCTGGGCCCTGTCCTGTTCACTCTCTACACTGTTCTACTCTCATACATAATAAACGTCACCAGATCAACCATCATTCTACGCTGATGACTGTCAGATTCAAAGCATGACACTCCTGAAAATCTGCCCTTTTCTTGACAAAATGTCACTCTGCTTCAAGACATTTTAAAATGGTGATACCAAAAAAAAATTTTCAGCTAAAAAACAGTGGGAAAACCCAAAACCGTGATTTAGGGACCAAACACAAACTCCTTCCCCACAGCAGATTCAATAGAAATTTTGGCAAATACGTCAGTTCCGATTTTTCATTCATCCATTTCCAAAAAATCCCACCCATCCTTACATCCCATCTATCATTTAATCCATCCACCCACACATCCACCCATCCCTAACCCCTCCCTCCATCCCTTTATCCATCCTTTCCATCCTCCCCCCATTTACCCCTCCATCTAACCAAAAAATTTCCCTCCTTTTCCCTTTACCCCCCCATCCACCCTTCCAAATTTATCCCTATTTTTCCATTTATTCCCTCCCTCCCTCCCTCCACCCAAACCCCACCCCCCACCCCTCCACCCCAACCCTTTATCCCTCCCTCCAACCGAACTTTTGATATAATTATACCATCTTGAAAAACCCCTTTTTAAAGCTTAAAAGAAATACAAGCTCCCGTAAAACAAGAAGTAGGGAAAAACCCTTTTTTTTCGCCACCCTTGCCCTCTTTTCTAGGGAGTCTCACAACTCTCTTTCCCTCCCCTTTTCCCCTCCTCTTCTCTCTCCCCTCCTCTCTCCCTCTCTCTCCCCCCCTCTCTCTTTTCCCTCCTCTCTCTCCCCCTCTCTTCTCTCCCCTTCTCCCCCTCTCTCCCCTCTCTCTCTCCTCCCCATCTTTTCTCTCTTTTCCCCCCCTTTTCTCTTCTCTGTTTTCGCCCAGTTTCCCAAAATAAACCCCCTGACGACCGCTGACAAGTAAAAGCAAGAAAACTAAAGAGACGACAAAAGGCGGGAAAAAGACCCCAAGTAATAATTTCGGGAGGGGGAGTGCTTTAAGCCGTTTGACCACAAAACCCAAAAACCGGGGGAGACTAGACAAAACCCGAATTTTTGCTTTCGGGGGTATTGAAAAGGCGAACCCTTCAGGATTTGATGGCGGTTGAAGAGGGGGTGGGGGTGGGGTGTGTGTGGGGGTGGGGGGGGAGTGGGGGAAAGGAAAAGCCAAACGGTTAGGGAAAGTTTTTTTTGACGATTTTGAAAGAAACGGGGTTTAGCCCGCACTGTTTTGGGGTGGGATTGTTTTAAACCCCCTTTGGGGTTTTTCAACATTTAAACACGACTCCTTTCCCCAAAAGTCCCCCGGGTGAGATATTTAAAACCCCCTTTCCCTGTATACCCCACGCACGGAGAACATCTTGGCACACGTTAATCCTGCCGCTTTTTTGTAAGAGTAGGGCCCTTTTGTGGGCCCAGGGAAAAGATGGCAGAAATTTACAAAACCGCATACACACGGGGGGTGGAGGGTTTTAAAAAAAAAAGCACATGAGAGCTTTACTCCTTTAATTCCCCGTATAAAAAATTTTTAAAAAGATAAATTTAAAAAAAAAAATAAAAAAAAGTCCTTTTGGGAAAGAGAACAAATGCCGGGTGCCCTGTTGGGGTAAAGAATGTATGCACACACGCCCGACAGAAAAAAGCTAGGCACAGGTTTAAACTCCCCGCCCGCCTTTTTTGGAAGTTGTGCTATTACGGTTTGGGGGGAATATATGACAAGTTAGATTTTTTTTAAAGGCCGCTGCACACTTTATGCTGTATTTTGGGCATCTCCGAAAATCGGAAAGTGGCTATCTTAAGGGGGGGCGATCGGTCCCCCCAAGAAAAAATTTTTAGGTAAAAAAAAAGGTAAAGGAGGGCCCATAAACCCAAAAAAGGGCGTGGGGGGCGAGGGGGTCAAGACCTCCCCTTCCTAGGGCCAGCATATTTTAGGCGGGGGCCACTCCTTCCCTCGCTGCTTTTCCTTCCCTTAAACCCCAAAAAGGGGGAGGAAACCCCTTTACAGAATGGGTTAACTGGGGGGAACTGACTGAAGCCCCAAAGGGGCCCCAAAAAGGTCACCCAACCCAAATGGTAACCACGTCGAAGCTGGGTTAACTTGGTGGGGGGAAAACCCCAGTGGGTCCGACCAAATGAGCTATTTCCCCTCCCCTCAAAAATCTTAAACCCAAAAAAAAAAAAACAAAAAAACAACCAAACAAAAAAAAAACAAATAAAAATTAAAAAAATTTGCCCGTGGGTTTGCAAAATGTGGCCTTTTTTTTTTCTATCTCCCTTTATGTGCTGAAAGTCCTTAATCAGGGGAAGGGCCCCGGGTGAAAAGAAAAAAAAGTATTTTGAATGCTTATCTGTAGCCCTTGGGAAAAAAAAAATTTTCACCGGCCCTTCATTCATTCATTAATTTATTCATTCTCTCTCTCTCTTTCCGTCTGCTCTCTCTCAGTCTGAGAGAGAGAGAGAGCGAGAGAGTGAGAGAGGGGGGGGGGGGGAGGGACAGACAGAGAAAGACAGAGAGACAGGCAGATAGAGATATAGAGAGAGAAGGAAGAGAGAGAGAGGGGAGAGAGAGAGAGAGAGAGAAGAGAGAGAGAGGAGAGGAGAGAGAGAGACAGAGACAGAGACAGAGACAGAGACAGAGACAGATACAGAGAGAATAATTTGAACATACAAGGTTTAAAAAAAAAACAACAACAACCGAAAAGTCTAATTCTACAACACAGACGCCGGAACACGAAATTGTTACACTTTCCATTTCGGTTGTAAACGATAACAAACATGGAGAATATCACACAAGATATAAACAGCAACAACAACAACAACAAAAATAACACTAATACAAACAGAAGTTCGTAAACAGGGAAACAATGATGCATTTGTTTTGTTGTTTTTGTTTATTTATTTTAAATAAAATTCAAGAACTTAGAAATCCAACAATCTTGTGACGAAGACTGAATCACGAGAAGACATTTTTTTGTGTTTAAGTTCAAAAGTTTTAGTTGTGTGTGTGTGTGTGTGTGTGTGTGTGTGTGTGTGCGCGCGCGCGCGCGTTTGTGTGTGTGTGTTTGTGTGTGCTTATAAAACCAGAAATTTAGAAACATTTAAAAGTCTCACCAACAAAGTTGACAAAGATAGCATCAAGATAAGATACGTACATACGTTTTTGGAAAAGTTTAGATTGTGTTGTGATGTTTTATATTGTTTTCCTCTTCGTCGAACGCTCACGACAGCAACTACTGTTCTCTGTTATATGAGCGAATATGTGTCACCGACTGCCATTAAGCGCCTGACAATTCAGGACCAGCGCATATGACTTAAGCATAAGAGATAATTGTTATCTTTTAAGTCTTCGGGGGAAAAAAAGGGAGATGGACCAAGAAGGGAGAAAAAGACAAGGAGAAAGTGATAGGGGAAAAGGAACAACAAAAA